>SJYV01001803.1:492888-620828 GCA_006410875.1 Neotragus pygmaeus
TCCAGCCCAGCGTTTCTCATGATGTACTCTGCATATTAATTAAATAAGCAGGGTGACAATATACAGCCTTGACATACTCCTTTTCCTATTTGGAACCAGTCTATTGTTCCATGCCCAGTTCTAACTGTTGCTTCCTAACCTGCATTTAGGTTTCTCAAGAGGCAGCTTAGGTGGTCTGGTATTCCCTTCTCTTTCAGAATTTTCCACAGTTTATTGTGATCCACACAGTCAAAGGCTTTGGCATAGTCAATAAAGCAGAAATAGATGTTTTTCTGGAACTCTCTTGCTTTTTTAATGATCCAGCAGATGTTGGCAATTTGATCTCTGGTTCCTCTTCCTTTTCTAAAACCGGCTTGAACATCTGGAAGTTCACGATTCAGAGTATTGTTGAAGCCTGGCTTGTAGAATTTTGAGCATTACTTTACTAACATGTGAGATGAGTGCAATTGTGCCATAGTTTGAGCATTCTTTGCCATTGCCTTTCTTTAGGATTAGAATGAAAACAGACCTTTTCCAATCCTGTAGCCACTGCTGAGTTTTCCAAATTTGCTGGCATATGGAGTGCAGCACTTTCACAGCATTATCTTTCAGGATTGAAATAGCTCAACTGGAATTCCATCACCTCCACTAGCTTTGTTCATAGTGATGCTTTCTAAGGCCCACTTGACTTCACATTCCAGGANTTTTTGAGTAGTAAAGTAACAGAAGGATTTAAGTAACATTTCTATATTTTTATTTAAGAAAAAAAAAAACTCACTTGAAAACTGAATTGCAAATCCAGATTTGCTGATATAAAAATCTGTGTCGAACTGAATGGTCACTACGTTGAGAGTGCTATGGATTCCTTCAGGAATAAGAGACCCACTAATTTCCTTTAAGAGCATCTCATTTTCAGGTGGACCATCCCAAACTCGGAGTATATCATGTGATGCTTCCGTATCAAAAGCGAGAAACTGTAGGCTGTGGGAGAACCATATATCTCTGATTATTTTAAACATGGATTCAGTTTTAAATAAATAATATAAAACATTTTTGCTTATACTAGATATTTCTTTTATTCTATCAAATAAAATGAATAATGCAAAATGGATATACAAAGAATGCATTTTCTTGAACAGTATAATTTTTTTAGAATATGATTAAATATACTATTATATCAATTCTGCAAATTATAAAAACTTTATGTATACAGACCATCCGTGACTTATGATGATTCAATTTAGGAATTTTTGACTTTTTAAGATGGTACAGAAGAGATACACATTTAGTAGAAACTCTACTCTGAATTTTGACCTTTTCCCAGTTGTGATACTCTCTCATGACATTGGGTAGTGCCAGGAAACTAAGTTCCCAGTCAGTCACAAGATCACAAAAACAAGCCACCAACACATTTACAACCATAATGCACTCATAAAACAGTTCTGTTTTTTCATTTCCAATATAGTATTCAATAAAATTACATGAGATACTCAATACTTTATTATAAAACAGACTTCAGGTTAGATGACTTGCCCAACTGCAGACTAACAGTAAATGCTCTGAGCATTCTTAGTGTAGGTGAGGGTGAGTGATGATTTTTGGTAGATTAGTTATATTATATGCATTTTCAGTTTATGACATTTTTGATTTATGTCCAGTTTATCAGCATGTAGCCCAAAGAAGACCTACCTATACATTCTTTTCAGTGTTCATGACTTAATTGTGGCAATGACAGGTGACATTTAAGAGGAGCTCATATGTGCCACACACTGTGCAAAATGCATTACATCTATTTTCTTCCTTTAATTGTTATAATGATCTAGTGAAGCAGGAACAATTTTGATCTCAATTTTATGAATGTGGCAAGTGGGATTCAGATTAAATAAGACTGCCCTAAGGGTGGTAGAGTCATGAATTTAGCTCAAGTTATCTAATGCCATAGTATGTGTTATTGCCACTGTATCAATTTTTTACCGTGTTTGTTTTATAAGAATCAAAGATTTACACCACAAATGCAAAAACAATTTACATTCAAAAAAGAAGTAAAGTAAAAGGAAACTTCCTGAATGTGAAAATGGCCCCCCACCACAAAAATGCACATAAAAGAAAAAAAGTGCTTCATGTTAAATCTATTTTGCTTTAGTCCAGACAAAATTAATATCAGATTTTCTTGAGCCTAATCCAAAAGCTAGAAATCCAATTATATCAACACACTCAACTCTCTTCTCTCCCCACCTCTCTCTATATATATCTATATATCTATATATCTATATATATATATATATCTCACATCCATGTTTGATATGTGAATTGTCACAGTTTTAAATCTGGGTTACAATTTAATATAAAAATTCTTCTTTAATTTTTAAAAATCTCAGAATTCTGTTGAATTTACAGCATCTTAAGTCATGAAGAATTGGAAGAGTAGAACTCTCAAGCAGCAGGAAAAATTCTCATCTTTTGTGCTCTCTTCTAACTGAAAAGTTTCTAAGGGGCTATATGAACCAATGCTGTGGCCTATGAATTAGTATGTCATGCTTATCAATACCTTCTCCCCCTATTTTATAATAGATAAAAACCCTGTTTTTCTTTACCAATGGTAAACAAAAAGAAAAATCTTAATATTAATTGTATACAGGGTCTGATCCGGAAATTCAGATTCCTCAGTCATTTTGAAAAGATAAAATCCATTTACCTGACAATGTTTCCTGGATCTACCTCAATCATCCACATGCAACGCAGATTATTGTCATATGGAAAGGGATAACCAGGAGATAAAATTCTTCCTGATGACTCTCCTTTAAAACGACCTCCACATTCAGCTAGAAAAAATTAATTCAATTTAAGTGACAGTTTAATCTTTCTAAACATCTACAAATTTCTCGAGGATATATTTTTCACTTGAAGGAAAATAGGGATTGATTTCTCCTCTTATTGAAAGTATATATGTGTATATGCTTTCTCAGATTAAGGTGTTAATTAAAGTAAGAACACATTGTACAATAAAACAAGAATCTCAAGCTAGATAATATAAATGATAATATAATAAGCCAATTAGGGAATTTGAAAAGTACACACTCAAAACCTCAGTTTAGGCTTCAAACTTTTTAAGATGTATGGCAAAATAATGTTAATGTAACAAGGGGAAACAGATGGCAAGTTGCTCACTTATAGCTGGTTGTAGGCTAACTAATTCATCATCTTACTACCTTACCTCTAAGCTTTACTGCAGGTCCCTCAGGCCTTCTAAATTTCATTGTCCTCTTATTCCCCTTTCAATCACTCTAAACTCTTTTGCTTTTAACCTCCTCAAAGTCAAAGTGGCATTATTTTAGATTTTACTTCAGTTAAACCTGGTTCCGTTTTGATTTACAGTGATCTCTAATTTTTATAAAATTCACCAAATTAAAAATGTAAATGTTATCATACAATATAATAAAAAATAGATCTTTTGGAGAATTCCCTCTCTATCCTAATAATATTTAATATATTGGGAAATCTGGAATGATTTTACATTGATAAGCAAATAATCTAGAAAGAATCCTCTTGCTAGAGAAGAGAGAAATGAAGTAGTTTACTTAGTATATTACTCTACTTCTCTACATCCTAAAAACCACAAGGTGTGATAATATATTTTTGAAAGTTCTCCAAATTACTATACTACCAAAAAATAAAACTAAATCCAAGGTAGTTTACTTTTTGTTTATATATTTGAATATATTACTACATTTATTTTTCTTGTTCTCTGCAGTGTTATTATCTTACTCAAATGCAGTGCTGAACTAAACATCTTGAATTTTTGTTTTGCTTTGATTATTAGAACAAAAGTCAGTGACAAAGTTTCAGTACTTGGAAAAGACTGAATAATAACTGAATATCAGGGTTAAAATTTGTAGGCTCTATTCATATAGATAAAATTGCTTCAAAGATTTTAGAGGTTATATTTTAGTATAATATTAAGGTTATTTTTATGTGTCAACTTGGCCAAGTTGTAGTACCCAGTTATTTTATCACACACTAGTCTAGGTGTTGCTATTTATAGACCTGGTTAACATCTATAATCAGCTGACTTTACCCTTGATAATGTGGGTAGCCTTCATCCAATCATTTGGAAAGCCTTAACAATGAAAACTGAGTTTTCTGGAAAAGAAGATTTTCCCTCAAGACTGTATCATTAATTCCTGCCCTAGTTTCCAGCGTTTTGATCTTCCCTATGGAATTTTAACTTGTCAGTCCCCACAATTGCATGAGTTAATTCCTCAATATAAATAAATACATTTCTTGATAGATGATAGCTAAATAGATCACAGAGAGATCTACTGATTCTTTTTATTTGGTGAACCCTGACTGCTATATACACCTATAGAGGAATAAGCAAGTTTATTTTGTATTGTAACATTAATTTATAATAATAAATTTGTTATTTTAAATGAAATATATATAGTTAAGAAGCAACCACCACTTACTGTGGCTTTTCTCATTTTATAACAAGAACTTTGTTGGACAACCTAGAATGCTGTAACTGTAATAATTCATTTTTCTTCATTTTTAATGATTTATTCACTATTATTGACATATTTCTGTGGAAAACAAATTTGATACTTCATTCTGCCAGACTTGTCCTTTTAACACAATCCATGAGGTTCTCATGGCAAGTAGTGGGGTGGTTTGCCATTCACTCCTCCAGTGGATCCCACTGGTCAGAACCAGCTGCTAACCCAACTGTCTTGAGTAGCCCTACACAGGATGGCTCATAGCTTCACTGGCCTATGCAAGGCCCTTTGCCATGACAAGACAGTGATCCATGAAGGGATTACTATGATGTTGTGGTCAGTTATCCTAGAGCCAGACATTCTAGAGTGCGAAGTTAAGTGGGCATTAGGAAGCACTGTTGTTAATAAATGGGGTTCCAGGAGAGCTGTTCAAAACCCTAAAGGATGATACCCTTAAAGTGATGCATTCAATATGTCAGCAATTGTGGAAGACTGAACAGAGGGCACAGGACTGGAAAAGGTCAGTGCTCATCCCAGTTCCCAAGAAGGTAGTACTAAAGAATGCGTGCTAAAGAATGTGCTAACCGTCAGACAATTGCACTCATCTACCATTCTAATAAGGTCATGCTTAATATCTTGCTTGCTAGGCTTCAGCATTATGCAAACCAAGAACTTCCAGTTATCCAAGCTGGGTTTAGACAAAGAAGAGGAACCAGAGATTAAATTGCCAACATTCACTGGATCATAAAGAAAGCAAGGGAATTCCAGAAAAACATTTACCTTGGTTTCATTGACTACACTAAAGCCTTTGACTGTGTGGACCATAACAAACTGTGGACAGCTCTTAAAGAGTTGGGGATTCCAGCCATATTACTTGTTTTTAGAGAAACCTGTGTGCAGGTCAAGAAACAACAATTAGAACCCTGAATGGAACAAACTCTTGGTTCAAGATTGAGAAAGGAGTACAACAGAACAGGGCTGTCTGCTGTCCCCCTGTTTGTTTAACCTATATGCTGAACACATCATGAGAAATCCCAAGCTGGACAAGTTACAAGCTGGAGTCAAGATAAGCAGGAAAAACACCAACAACCTCAGATACGAGGATGATACCATTCTAACGGTAAGCTCCGGGAGAAGGTGAAGGACAGGGAAGCCTGGCATGCTGCAGTCCATGGGGTAGCAAAGAGTCAGACATGACTGAGCAACTGAATAGCAACATTCTAATGGCAGGAAGCAAAGAGGAACTAAAGAACCTCTTGATGAGGATGAAGGAGGACAGTGAAAGAGCTGGCTGAAAACTAAAGATTAACAAACTAAGATCATGGCATCCAGTCTCATTACTTCATGGTAGATAGAAGGGGAAAAGGTGGAAGTAGTGGCAGATTTCATCTTCTTGGGCTCTAAAATCACTGCGGATGGTGACTGTAGTCATGAAATCAGAAGATGACTGTTTCTCAGCTGGAAAGCTATAACAAACCTAGACAGTGTGTTGAAAAGCAGAGACATTACTCTGTTGACAAAAACCTGTATAGACAAGGCTATGATCTTCCTATTAGTCACATACGGTTGTGAGAGCTGAACTGTAAAGAAGGCAGAGCACCAAAGAATTGATGCCTTCAAACTGTGGTGCTGGAGAAGATTCCTGAAAGTCCCTTAAAGAGCACTAAGATCAAACCAGCCAAACTTAAGGGAAATCAACCCTGAATACTCATTGGAAGGACTCATGCTGAAGCTGAAACTCCAGTATCTTGGTCATCTGATTTGAACAGCTTACTCATTGGAAAAGTCCCTGATGCCGGGAAAGATTGAGTGCAGTAAGTGAAGAGGGCATCAGAGAATGACATGACTGTATGGCATCACCGATGCAATGAACATGAACTTGGGCAAAATTCGGGAGATGGCATGGGATAGAGAGGCCTGGCATGCTGCAGTCCATGGGGTCACAAAGAGTTAGACATAACTGGGTGACTGAACAAAAACAACAATCTGCCAGATTGATTTTAAGCAACTCCAAAAACTGGAAGTTTGGGAACTGATTTTATTTTGAATTTAAACATAACTCTCTCTCCATATTTCTTTATTACAAATATTACTTGGCTATTTGATTTCAAATAAACCAGTGTGATATGCTGTAACACTGGCGTTCAAATTCTGTCATAAGTCTTATGTTTACAGATAAAATTGAAGGTGTGAAAGTTAAATACCTCTAGCTATGGTGCCTAAAAATTTAATTTTTGTTTGCTTAATGTATAAGCTACAGAAACATAATTACCTAGAAAAAAACATATAATTAAGAAAAAGCTTCTTATTTGGCCAAGGCAAAAATATAAACATAATAGATATTTAAGGTTAATAGGAATGGATAATTATGATTTTAGGCCAAGTGGTAAAGCTGTTAATTACTGACAGTAAAGAATACCATCTTAAATAGAATTTCATCTTCTATCGTCATGAAAATCATCAGCTTGACACATTATGTGTCCAGCTGTTTTAAGCTTTTATTTGCCATGAAGTGATGGGACCAGATGACACAACCCTTATGGCAGAACGTGAAGAAGAACTAAAAAGCCTCTTGATGAAAGTGAAAGAGGAGAGTGAAAAAGTTGGCTTAAANTGACACATTATGTGTCCAGCTGTTTTAAGCTTTTATTCTTGATCATCTGTCATTAAAAAAAAAAAAAAAGTCACCCTTCTCATAAAGGCTTGAGCAGTGGTATTACTAAATTTTCACTTGGCAAATTCATAAAGTGCATTGATATGTCACAAAAATAATTAAATCTTCTGATCCTAGATCAAACGTTCTATTTCGCATTAAGTTTTCCAAAAAAATGAAAATGTCTTCAGCTCAATTCAACATATAAGGAATATATATATATATATTAATGTATTAGTTTGTGATTTTAATTCTACAGACAACATAGCAAGTCAGTATTTTTAAGTTTATAGTTTGTGCTATTGAAAGCCTTAATGATTTTCTGATATTTGATATTCACACCAAAGAATATAACCTCAGAGAGAATTAATCAGTGTACATTTTTCTCATAACCAATGCCAGCAGGTTGATTGTTGGTCATATTCCAGAATCCTAAGCTTTGTCAATTTAAGTTGATTGTTATTTTAGGTTGATCCTCATAATCTATCCAAAATTCAGAAGATCCTGAAAGGAAAGCGGTATCATTGCATTTTGGTTGAATAAAAGAATGGTTGCTTTCTGATCATCGATGTTTTAAAAAACCAATAGAAGTCTCATGTCCTCGAAAACAATGCAATTAGTTGCAAGACTTCTAATAACTAGAATTTCATTTCTTTCCTATTTGAAGTCTATCAAGTTTTGTGAAAATTCTTATGTTGGCTATATCCATTAACAAACATCAAAATATATCTCAAAATGTTCAGGTCTCCAAATTCATAAAATTGTATACATTAAATATGTGGAATTTTTCAATATGAATTATACCTTAATAAATCTTTTTTAAAAATTAAGTCAATTTTATCCATATGAGCCTGACACAAAATGGATTTGTGCCACCACAACCGCCATTAAATAAGAATCATTAAAGAAACTTGTTTGTTCCCCTATTGAGGACTTTGTGTTTTGTTTAAATGTTTGTTTTTGTTTTTGTTTTTTTCCTTTTGTTGTCCTAGTAATCCATCCAGTCTGGCACCTATACTGGGACCAAAAGAAAAAAAGCAGAGGTCTTTATCAACACTTTTCTATCCACCCTCTTTCTGACACATGCCCAGTTATCTGTTAATTGATTTATGGGATGGTAGTAATAAAATTCTTCTCCAGCTATACAAAGGAGAAAAAACGACCATTCTGTAATTTCATGTAGGCACTATATCTTATATGACTAACTCTCACATGCCTTTTATTATTGAAATTCATTTAATTATGTCATGATACATAAAATAAGGAAAACAGATACACTTTCTTAGTTTTTGAAAAGGTATGTATATAGAGGAAAGTCTTTGAAGTTATTGAGAATATTTAGTTTTTTTAATCTCCCTTTATACCAGCGTAAGCATTAATTTTGTATATTAAAACAAATCTGGTCAATGAGGTTCAGTAAATGTGTATGATTAATAAGAGTTTCAACATATTTTGTAGTGACTTAAATTTTATATCAAGATAAGATAAATATAATGACTTCATATGAACTATGTTTTGCCCCAAAAGAGAAAGTACTCATTGATTATGAAAAGAACCCTCTGCCTTACCACAAATTTGAACTATGTATTCCTTAACTTTTTGATTAAGGTATGAGTTGGGTGTGGACAGATAAAATAACTTGAGAAGGTACAGTATGTTTTGATGACACTTCCACAGAAGCGTTGCATGGAAACCCAAGACAGTGTCCTACCAACACAGGACGGCAGAGGGCAGTCCCATGCCCTCCTCTCCCCTGTCATGCACGTGAGAAGGCTGCTTCCATGGAGAGTGTAGCCTGGGTTGCATCCGTAAATGATAGTGCTCCCAGCAAAATGCCCTTGGTCGCTGATTTTGTATCCAAATTGTGGGATGCCAGGATCCTCACAATGTGAAAGTTCAAAACCTATGAGAAGAATATAAATTTATTAAAGACAAAATTTAGCAGGAGGATTTAAAACAGCACAAATCATCCCTTTTACTGGTTTTAATATGATTACATACTTTTGCCTGTTTTATTACTTTAAATAGTTAATTTTGATAGCATACAGCCACCAGAGAGAGTTTTTTTTTTCCTCAAAAAATTAAAATTTGTTGTATTATTCAAATTTAGCAATGATACCCCATGGTCTCTATGACTATATCATAAAATGTTTTAGTACTAACATTTTTGCCTGCTTCAAGTGATCTGCAACTAATAGATTCTGACCAATGTAACTATTAGGATCAAATCATGAAAAGTTTAAAATTCATATAAAATATGTGAAACCACAACTGTTCAGGTAACAAATTCGTCCAATGCAAACATAACTTTAGATTGCTTTACTTTTAGAGTCTTGGAAGAAAGTGAAATAGACATATTTAAAATAACTAGCAACAGTTAATATAACCCAGTAATCAGTCTGACGGAGAAGGCAATGGCATCCCACTCCAGTACTCTTGCCTGGAAAATCCCATGGATGGAGGAGCCTGGTAGGCTGCAGTCCCTGGGGTCGCTGAGAGTCGGACACGACTGAGTGACTTCACTTTGACTTTTCACTTTCATGCATTGGAGAAGGAAATGGCAACCCACTCCAGTGTTCTTGCCTGGAGAATTCCAGGGACGGGGGAGCCTGGTGGGTTGCCATCTATGGGGTCGCACAGAGTTGGACACAACTGAAGTGACTTAGCAATCAGTCTGAAGAACCCTGAATTTTTATATTCTGCCTTCAGAATACACAACTGTCAAAATTTGTCACAAGAAAAAAAAAAGTAGATCATNTTGCCATCTATGGGGTCGCACAGAGTTGGACACAACTGAAGTGACTTAGCAATCAGTCTGAAGAACCCTGAATTTTTATATTCTGCCTTCAGAATACACAACTGTCAAAATTTGTCACAAGAAAAAAAAAAGTAGATCATAAAAATAAATAATTTTGATTTCTGAAGAGTTGGGGCTTTCCACATGACTTTAGCTGGAAGCTTGTGATTGAGAAGATATGTTTATATGAGTAGTGAGAGAATTCCAGAGAGATTTAGGTACCTCTGGAGGGGATCTGTGTTTACATCTTAAGGAAGAATGAAATCCAGGACTTTACAGAAATCTCTAGATTATAAAAACTGGAGACACAGGAGGTTAGTCTGACTATTGAAACCTTAAATTCACATTACTAAGGTTAGAATAAAAACAGAATTATTTCCATCCCATCTCCAAGAAGCAAAAGTTTTCCTTCCTCCTTTCAGGAGAGGAGAGAGAGATAACTCTCTCAAGCACAGCAAGTCCATTTTTCTTATTCCTTGTCCCTGGTCATGTGGTAAGTTTTTCCATCTGATTTTCATTGTTACTACAGAGGTAAGGACTAGGTCAAAGGGATGCTGACATACTTATTACTATTATTATTATATTTAATTCATCAATTCTATCACTTAAATAAGAATTAATCTCTTTAGATCCAGTATACCTAGTGTGCCTATTCAGAATAAAATTAATAAAGGTGAATATTAAAAATGAAACAATCATAGCACAATTTGCTCCTAAGATCCTGAAAGAACTAGAAAAGGGTACTTTAGAAAGTAAATCAAATGACACTAGTTATCAAAATCCAAAACTTTTAGCTATAGAATTCTTCTGTACTTACTGTTTTATAAATTCTATAAATGTAAATGATGGGCTTCCCTTGTGACAAAATGGCAGAGAATTTGCCTGCCAGTGCGGGAGACACAGGTTTGATCCCTGAGTCAGGAAGATCTTCTGAAGAAGAAAATGACAACCCACTCCAGTATCCTTGCCTGGTAAATCCCATGGACAGAGGAGCCTGGCAAGGCCACAGTCCATGGGGTCACAAAAGAGTCAGACTTGACTTTAGCCACTAAACAATAATAACAACAAAATAAATGATATAATGATATAATGTGACAAAGATAATTAACAGCTTGTTATTGTTCAGACATTAAGTCATGTCCAACTCTCTGCGATCCCATGGTGTGCAGTGTGCCAGTCTTCCTTGTCTGTCATTATTTCCCAACTAGATGTTAAATTATATCAGTTATAACTTCTGAGACTAGAGGACTATGATAAAATTCTAGATAGCTTCATGGATGAGGGAAATTTATGATTCCAAGACAAATAATATTGGAGAAGAGAATAACTTTTGTGCATCTTAAATCATATGATAATCAAAAAGAGATCTGTATCTTTTTTGTGGGCATAATCCTTGACCAATTAATCTAAATTTGAACTAGAAAGCAAAAATGCATGTTTCAGCTCACTGATGTCAAGTCATTAATTTGTAGTACTGACTTCCTAGAGTGTCAAAACAAGCATATAATTACCAGAAATGTACAGCTAAAAGTACCAAATTTATACTTTAATTTCTGTATGCTGAGGGCTACCTTAGCTCTTGGAGAACATAAGGAGCCTCCTCTTAGTCTCTTTGAAGGGTTCTTCATCTTTCTTTCCTCTGCCAACCAATAGAACTATTTCACATATCTTCATTAATTTACAATCATTTGTTTATTTTCTTTTTTTCCTATAGATTGGACTTATTTCACTTTTTTCTCTTTCCCCCAAAGCCTTCACAGCGCAAAATCTGGCACATAACAGATGTGCAATAATGTTCATGAATGAATGCTATTCTGAGGGCAGTTATCTCTAGGCGACATCTGAAAAATAAGCTAAAGTAATTTTGAGGAAATTTATGATAGACTCAAAAAAAACTGCAGGAAATTCCTGTATGGATTAATTTGTGACAACCTCACTTGGGTGGAAATATGTTAAAATAAGGCAAATGCAAACAGCTTCAAACAGAGTCATACAAGAGGTCGGAGGTTGCTGATCAAGTCAGTCTTGCAATAACAGAAGTAGAAACAGTGGAAGTAGTAACAACATTTTTAGGACATATTTTGTATGACTCTGCATAGTAAAGAGTACATTTAAAATATCTCTGCTCAAAAGTAACAAGCTTGAATTCCTTCTACCAGACATAGTATTCAGTTTATTATTCAAGATTCAGCCACTTTTGAGTTTTACCATGTATCATTTATCAAAATAAAAATGGAAATCAAGCTCTCTTTTCAAGGTTTATTACCAAGTTCATCCTTCTTTAATTTGAATGTTCTGTAAATGTGGTTGGCAATTGCTGGTGATGAGGTATAATGGAGACACTCTTTGCAAATTAAGATAATTTATAACACTTTGCATTGTAGATGAAAATGCACATGGACAATAGTATGTAAGCTACAAAGCACAACACAATTTAGTCCAATTTGGTGGAATTATTGTTGCTTATTCATAAATATTCAGAAGTGCCTTATCTTTATGGAAAGATATGGAAAAAACATTCAGCTGCCAGTCTTTTCACTGAAAAGCTCAAATACATGAAAATGACAATTAAATTTTAAAAAAGTATGAAAAACCATATGCTATAAATATTCACCATTCGTTGTGTAATTTGATACTGTGATGAAATTAAAACTTCTGGAGCAAAAATCAACTGGAGATTCTCATTTATCTAAATCTTTTTGACTTGCTGAATAACTTAAACTGAGTTCTAATTTCCTTCCTGCCATCATAAAGCAGAAATCTTCTTTAAAGATTCCTAACTTTTTATTCAAAAGCAGAGACATTACTTTGCTGACTAAGGTCCATCTAGTCAAGGTTATGGTTTTTCCTGTGGTCATGTATGGATGTGAGAGTTGGAATGTGAAGAAGGCTGAGCGCCGAAGAATTGATGCTTTTGAACTGTGGTGTTGGAAAAGACTCTTGAGAGTCCCTTGGACTGCAAGGAGATCCAACCAGTCCATTCTGAAGGAGATCAACCCTGGGATTTCTTTGGAAGGAATGATGCTAAAGCTGAAACTCCAGTACTTTGGCCACCTCATGCGAAGAGCTGACTCATTGGAAAAGACTCTGATGCTGGGAGGGATTGGGGGCAGGAAGAGAAGGGGATGACTGAGGATGAGATGGCTGGATGGCATCACAGACTAGATGGACTTGAGTCTGAGTGAACTCCAGGAGATGGTAATGATCAGGGAGGCCTGGCGTGCTGCGATTCATGGGGTCGCAAAGAGTCGGACACGACTGAGCGACTGAACTGAACATTTGAAAATTACTACAAGAGAAGAGAAAGATATAATAACTTCATCATCTGGTTCTATTGACAGTTGCTTCAGATTAATAGTAATATTAGTTCAGATTACTTTTCAGATTAATATTTATACTAATTGATTCATATTCACATTAATATTGTTATTCATAAATAATGCTCAGTTCAGTTCAGTTGCTCAGTCATGTCTGACTCTTCGCAACCCCATGGACTGTAGCATGCCAGGATTCCCTGTCCATCACCAATTCCTGGAGCTTACTTACTCAAACTCATGTCCATCGCATTAGTGATACCATCAAACCAACTCATCCTCTGTCATCCCCTTCTCCTCCCACCTTCAATATTTCTCAGCATCAGAGTCTTTTCAAATGAGTCGGTTCTTTGCATCAGGTGGCCAAAGTATTGTAGTTTCAGCTTCAGCATTAGTTCATCCAATGAATATTCAGGACTGATTTCCTTTAGGATTGACTGGTTTGATTTCCTTGCAGCCCAAGGGACTCTCAAGAGCCTTCTCCTACACCACAGTTCAAAAGTATAAATTCTTCAGTGCTCAACTTTCTTTATAGTCCAACTCTCACATCTATACACAACTACTGGAAAAACCACAGCTTTGACTAGATGGACTTTTGTTGGTAAAATAATGTCTCTGCTTTTTAACATGCTGTCTAGGTTGTTCATAGCTTTTTTTTTCAAGGAGCAAGCGTCTTTTAATTTCATGGCTGCAGTCACGATCTGCAGTGATTTTGGAGACCCCCAAAATAAAGTCTATCACTGTTTCCATTGTTTCCCCAACTATTTGCCATGAAGAAACTGGACCAGATGTCATGATCTTAGTCTAATGCTAAGTAACTTAAAACTCTGTTTATGTTTGGTTCTAATTCCTTTCTAGTCTTCTTCTACTGAGAACTAGTAAATATTCTGAATTAGTATATTATTTTTACATATAATTTACATGGTTTTGTTATTGTTTAGTCTCCAAGTCATGTCCAACTCTTTGTGACCCCATTGATTGTAGTCTGCCAGGCTCCTCAGTCCATGGGGTTTCCCAGGCAAGCATAATGGAGTAGATTGTCATTGCCTTCATCTCCTGCATTGGCAGGTGGATTCTTAACCACTGAGCCACCAGGAAAGTCCAATTTATATTTTAAAACATCTATATTTCAATGAACAATATACAGTATGGTTTGTAAGCATTTACACATTTTATAAATTATATAATTAAAATAACATTCTTCTGAGGCTTTTTTTGTGTGGAGCATTGTGTTTTTACTGTTACATTTACACACACATACACTTACACATACAGTTTACTCATTTTAACTACAGTGATATTCCATTGGATGTATACCCTAAAATTGATTTACTTATTCTCCAGCTGGTGGGTATTTGTATTGCTTTATTGTTTACATTATTGACTGTTATACAAATGCTACACTTCCATGTCCTCATTTGCAAACATGCAAGTGCTTCTATGGGTTATGTATCATGCAGGGATTCAAAGATCAATTTGAATCAGTTCTAATGAGGTGGATGAAACTGGAGCCTATTATACAGAGTGAAGTAAGCCAGATAGAAAAACACCAATACAGTATACTAACGCATATATATGGAATTTAGAAAGATGATAACAATAACCCTATATACGAGACAGCAAAAGAGACACAGATGTATAGAACAGTCTTTTGGACTCTGTGGGTGAAGATGAGGGTGGGATGATTTGAGAAAATAGCATTGAAACATATATATTATCATATGTGAAACAGATCGCCAGTCCAGGTTCGAAGTATGAGACAGGGTGCTCAGGGCTGGTGCACTGGGATAACCCAGAGGGATGGAATGGGGAGGGAGGTGGGAGGGGGGTTCAGGATGGGGAACACATGTACACCCATGGCTGATTCATGTCAATGTATGACAAAACCACTACAATATTGTAAAGTAATTAAAATAAATAAATAAATAACAAAGATAATTTTCTCAAGAATAAATCAAAATCTGTTAATTGGTCTTGACCTAATCAAAGAAAATAGTTCAATCTCTGCCTCAGTATAATTTCTGTTCAACTTATTTATGAATATTGTGTATTCACATAGGTTGATGTTCTATCTGGTTAGTAAAATAGTAATAATAATTGTGTGCATGCCAAGTCATGTCTGACTCTTTACTACCCCATGGAGCCTGGCAGGCTCCTCTGTCCCTGGAATTCTCCAGGCAAGAATACTGGAGTAGATTGCCACATCCACTCTCCAGGGGATCTTCCCGACCCAGGGATCAAACCAACATCTCTTATGTCTCCTGCATTGGCAGGTGGATTCTATGTCACTAGTGACACGTGGGAAGCCCATGAAAAAGTAAGTGATATTAAATATACTAGTTTGTGTCTTCATACATTTGTATATCATTCTAGGATAGTGGGATCATACATTTGTGCACCATTTTTAAATTTGTACATCACACATTTGTATATCAGTCAGGGATGTAGTGGGATTCAGCTTTGCCTGAATGTTAAATTTTACCATCAGCCATTTAGTTTATGCATAATTGGTACAGGTGGCTCAGAGGGTAAAGTGTCTGCCTACAATGTGGGAGACCTGGGTTTGAGCCCTTGGTCAGGAAGATCCCCTGGAGAAGGAAATGGCAACCCACTCCAGTATTCTTGCCTGGAAAAATCCCATGGACAGAGAAGTCTGGTAGGCTACAGTCCATGGGGGCGCAAAGAGTCAGACATGACTGAGCGACTTCACTTTCACTTTCAGTCATGTCTAAAAATGAATTTTACTAGATATCACCAAATATCTCCTATGTGACTCTACCAATTTATCCCAAAGTTCATGAATTTCAAGTTCTTCCAGTTATTATCAACATTTAGTATCATACTGCTTTTTGATTTTTACCAATTTTAGGAGTGTGCAATAGAAAAGTATTTTGACTTTAATTTTTACTTCTTATTTTCTATCCAGCACTTTTTGTCTTTTGATTATTGTAGTGGAATATCCTCTACTGTGAATTTTTTTTTTGCCCATATGTTTTTCTGGGCTATTTTTAAATTGATTTGTAGGATTTCTTTCTTTGGAGTATATGTTTTTCTGTGCCGTGTTGTACTTATTTGCTCAGTCGCTTCCAAGGTTTTTCAACCCAATGGACTGTAGCTGTCAGGCTTCTCTATCCATGCAGATTCTCCAGGCATGAATACTGAGGTGGGTCACCATGCCCTGCTTCAGGGGATCTTCCCAACCCAGAGATAGAACTCAGGTCTCGCGCATTGCAGGCAGATTCTTCGCTATCTGAGCCATCGGGTTTTTCTACTATATTGTACATATCTCCTTCTAATTATATATCATTTAAAAATCTTGCTAGCAAAGGTCCATCTAGTCAAAGCTATGGTTTTCCCAGTAGTCATGTATAGATGTGAGAGTCGGACTTATAAAGAAAGCTGAGCACCGAAGAATTGATGCTTATGAATTGTGGTATTAGAGAAGATTCTTGAGAGTCCCTTGGACAGCAAGGAGANGTCCATCTAGTCAAAGCTATGGTTTTCCCAGTAGTCATGTATAGATGTGAGAGTCGGACTTATAAAGAAAGCTGAGCACCGAAGAATTGATGCTTATGAATTGTGGTATTAGAGAAGATTCTTGAGAGTCCCTTGGACAGCAAGGAGATCCAACCAGTCAATCCCAAAGGAATTCAGTCCTGAATATTCATAGAAGGACTGATGCTGAAGCTGAAACTCCAATACTTTGACCACCTGATGAGAAGAACTGACTCATTTGAAAAGACCCTGATGCTGGGAATGAATGAAAGCAGGAGGAAAAGGGGACAACAGAGGATTAGATGGTTGGATGGCATCACTGACTCAATGGACATGAGCTTGAGTAAGCTCTGGGAGTTGGTGATGGAGAGGGAAGCCAGATGTGCTGCAGTCCTTGGGGTCGCAAAGAGTCAGACATGACTGAGCGACTTAACTGAAAAAATCTTGTTTATGGTATATTTAGCTAAAGAGATTTGTAAAAAACATAGTAATAATAAGGACTGGGACTTATTTACTGGTCTTCAGTAAAACAGAAGCCGTTCGATATTTTGAGTTGCTAAAATTCAGTACAAGAAATTAGAGCGTGAAGGTCAAGGATCACTGCTGGCTTTCAGGAATCCAGCAATTCAGGGAAGCTGCCACCACACACAACCACCTGCCAGCGCCACACTCTTGCCTACATATTTTGGTGAAAAATAATGTCTTCTTTATCCATCCTGTCTTTCAGCTCTCACCGGATTGCCTTTCATTGGTGGAATCTAAGCAGGGGTCTTAGCTGGCAAGGGCAGGAGATATGTAGTTGCCAGATTTTTAGACTCTACACTTAAAAGAAATGCATAGAAGGGCATGGATGCTACTAAGTATTGACAGATTTTTGCTTGTCTATCTTCTTTGAGAAATCTTTCTTCACCTTAAAGACATAGCTACTGTAGGTCTAAGCATTGTAAAGTTTTGACACTCACATGTCTTCAATCTGCCAGAAGTTAACTTTAAAAAGGAGTATGTTAGTAGGTCATTAGATATTTAAGTTCAAAATTTACAAAACTTTTGGGATGTGAAGGTTATAAAAATGGCTCGTTTGTTATTCTAACGTGAAGAAATTATAACCAATATTGTATATATAAATGACAGGTAATCAAGAAATACTTCTTTAGCATTTTAGTTAGAATACCTTCTTCTATATAATGCAGCCTTAGTCAATACTTCATTTATCACCTGGTTAATTTTCAATATTTAAAGAGTAACAGAAATGCTAAATGTACCTGTTAAGTTTATAGGATATAGATTCAAATAGACTAACTTTGTTGCTTCCTTATAATTCATTTATTTTCTACTTGTATTTGCATTAAATAAATTATGAGTAGAGTTAGCATTAATAGGATATCCGATTATTTTTCATTGTTAACATTGCCAAAACTTTATTGGTAACTAAAGAGTTTAAATAGGGTAATTTATATCTATAAAGCTAGTATACAAGACATGCCATCACAAGTTGGCTACTGCTCATCTTTAATTTGAATACAGAATTTGAAATGGACATGTTCCATGTGGATTACCAAATTATTTCAAGCAACAAAACTCAAGAGCTAAGAACATATAAATATATATGAACAATATCCTTGGGATAATGGACATTTCTCAAATGGGAATTTCAGAAAATTAAATGTGCAGAGATGATAACAAGAAGGCATCTGAGCCCAGAGGTAATGTCTAACAGATTGGTTTCATAAACATTTGCCAGATCAGCTTTTGAGAAGACAATGCTATAATCAATCAAAAAGGTGTACTTTAGCTTTTCAATGGATGGTTGTTTAAAATACTCAATTCCTTTCTATTGAATGAAAGTGGGATAACTAGAAATGAATACAGCTAGTAGAATCTTCATGAAGAATATTTTGAAGAAATAAAGTTTAAAGACATCATGAGCAATAGGCCTAAATCATTCTTTGATTGTGAATTTGGCCAATAACAAAGTATTGAGATTCTTAAGTATAAAATTACAGAAATTATTTAGGAGTAATCACATTAACATTTTTTTAAATTATTATATTTTTTAAACGTAGTTCAACAACAAAAAATGTAAATTCATGGAATTTTAAATATAAAATATCCAAAACTTACATGGAGATAATATAGTATAATGATTAAGTTTGGGAATTCTATAGGCAGAGCTCCTGAACTAAATTTCCATATCTGCATTTAGGAGGTATGTCTCCTTGGGAAAGTAACAACTTTTCTGTGCTTTGTTTTTCCCCCTCTTCTCACTGGGGGATAATAGTACTTCCCTCATAGTTATGTTTATATCTGTTGCTGCTGCTAAGTCGCTTCAGTCGTGTCCAACTCTGTGCGACCCCATAGACAGCAGCCCACCAGGCTCCCTTGTCTAGTCGATAGTAAATAAACGTTAGCTATTATTTTTCATTGATATTTAATGTTTAAATAATGTTAAATNGCTAAGTCGCTTCAGTCGTGTCCAACTCTGTGCGACCCCATAGACAGCAGCCCACCAGGCTCCCTTGTCTAGTCGATAGTAAATAAACGTTAGCTATTATTTTTCATTGATATTTAATGTTTAAATAATGTTAAATATCTCTGTGTGCCTTTTAAATAAAATCTAAGTCCCATACTATAGTCCACCTCACCCCTGTCTAGCTTCAATCTTTACCTCTCATTTTATAAAATTCTCCTTTCTTTCTTTTTTTTTTGTGCTAATATAGTCTTTTATTTTTATATTTCATTTTATTGAAAAAACCTACTATATATATTTTATAATTGTTCTATTTAATTACAGTGAATAACATATAATAGGTTTTAAAGTTTCTGATTTAATATAAAATTTCTAAAAGAAGAATAATCCACCTTGGTGTTTATAAATTTATGGAAAAAACACAGGTTTATTAAAATTTTCTTCACAAAATTTCACAAGGGCACTTAAAACCTAGGAAGATAATGGTTAAGGTGTGGAATTTAGAAAAATGACTAATCTAAAAATGTCAAATCAGCCAGTTAACTTTTTCATAAAGTGATTGCTTTTGCATTACTAGTGTTTTACTCTTTTTTAAAAATTTAAATTTATTTATTTTAATTGGAGGCTAATTACTTTACAATATTGTATTGGTTTTGCCATATATCAACATGAATCCGCCAGAGGTGTACACGTGTTCCCAATCCTTTACCCCCCTCCAACCTCCCTCCCCATACCATCCCTCTGGGTCATCCCAGTGCACCAGCCCCAAGCTTTCTTATCCACCTCCAGCCAAATAACTCAAGCTGAAGTCTTTTCTTAGGCTTTTGTATTTGCTGATCTATCTGCCTACAATCTGCTACTCTCAGATCTCTTATTATAATTCAGATATCAAATCAGGTGATACCTCCTGAGACACAGTCCTTGAATAAACTGGATATAGTAGACTCATCTTCCATATTATGTATCCAAATAGATTTAAGGGTCTAGATCTGATAGATAGAGTGCCTGATGAACTATGGAATGAGGTTCGTGATATTGTACAGGAGACAGGGATCAAGACCATCCCCATGGAAAAGAAATGCAAAAAAGCAACATGGCTGTATGGGGAGGCCTTACAAATAGCTGTGAAAAGAAGAGAGGCGAAAAGCCAAGGAGAAAAGGAAAGATATAAGCATCTGAATGCAGAGTTCCAAAGAATAGCAAGAAGAGATAAGAAAGCTTTCTTCAAAGATCAATGCAAAGAAATAGAGGAAAAGAACAGAATGGGAAAGACTAGAAATTATTCAAGAAAATTAGAGATACCGAGGGAACATTTCATGCAAAGATGGGCTCGATAAAGAACAGAAATGGTATGGACCTAACAGAAGCAGAAGATATTAAGAAGAGGTGGCAAGAATACACGGAAGAACTNCCCATATATCACCCGGGGCCTTACTGAACCAGGAGAACCGTGAAAAGGACAGGAGAAAGGAGAGCAAAGGCAAAGGGTAAATGGCAGCTGGGACCCCAGGAGTCTTCTGAGAGCATCGGCACACAGCAGAGCACGGGCTGCTCTGGAGAAACCCAACCCTGCAGGAAGCTCAGACACACCGCGGACCACAGGGGTGACTGCAGGAGGCGCCCTGGGTGGGAGGATTCCCGGGTCCCGCCTCCGCAGACCACAGGGGTGACTGCAGGAAGTACCCTAGGTGGGAGGAGTCCCGGGTCCTGCTTTCCCCATCTGTTCCCCGTTCCTGAGCCCGACCCAAGCCCCGTCTCCTCCAGGATCATGGCTGGGCAGGAGCACAGCTCCCTTGCCCTGCCCAGGCTGGGCCTCGCTGTGACCTGCAGCTGGACGGTGACCACCCACGTGCGGCCTCCAGGGGGATGCCCAGTCCAAGGGCGCTGCATGGTACAGGCCTGCCCGCCTGACCCAGTGAGTGTCTGAACAGCCAGCCCACAGACACCCAGCCTGCAGACGGGCTGATGTGTGAGAGAGAAAGCCCTGCAGAGTTCAGCCTCAGATCTCCGATTGCAGCGAGGATCTCGGGAACCGAAATGAGGTGTCTTCACAGCCTGCTGCTCCTTGCCTTCCTTCTTAAATGGCCTGGCTCAGCATGGAGCCCTCAATCTGCAAAAAAGAAAAAAAAAACACGACACTTTGGAAACTTATATTCACAATTAATTTCAAGTTTACTGTGTCTCTGGTACCAAGAAAGATCATTGGAGGAAACTAAAATAAAAACAAAAATAATTATGAATACCATTAGTAGAAATCATATCTCAACTCAACTAAATTTCACTAAAATACTGGTTTTCTTTTCCTCCTGCTCACTGTTTAACACACAGGTATGTGCTTACTGAATCTTGTGCAAAACTGGGAAATAGATTGTCTACTTGTTTGAAAGTACACAAAATATTATGCAAATTGATGGATATATACATAAGTTGACAATGTCAATAAGTTATGGAGAAAGGTGGCAAGTGACTTCAGGATGCGGTATCCCCTTGAGAGGGAGGCAAGGAGCCTGGATAGGGAGGTAAGCCCAGACATTTCCTGTGGGTTTAAAGCCTTACGGTCGTGGCTGCGTTACTCAGCATAGCCCAGTGTGGAAGGAACCCAGGCATCCACTGACAGACGAGTGGTTCCGAAATGTGCTATATACGTACAGTAGCATATTGTTTTTGTTTTTCAGTCATTAACTCGTGTCCACCTCTTAGGAGCTGGAGTCCAACGCCATGGACTCCAGCACACCAGGCTTCTATGTCCTTCACCATCTCCCAGCGTTTGCTCAAACTCATGCCCATTGAGTTAGTGATGCCATCCAACCATCTCATCATCCTCTGTCACCCTCTTCTCCTCCTGACCTCAGTCTTTTCCAGCATCAGGGTCTTTTCCAATGAGTCAGTTCTTCGTGGCCAAAGTATTAGAGTTTCAGCTTCAGCATCAGTCCTTCCAATGAATATTCAGGGTTGGGATATTATTCGGTCTTAAAAGGGAATGAATCTGTTAGGTATATTGCAATATGGGCGAGCCTTGAAAATATTACACTAAATGAAAGAAGGTGGACATAAAAGGACAAATACTGCATGATGCCACCCATGTGAGGTCCTCAGGGTTGTCTGATTCAGAGACAGAAAGTAGAAGGTGGACCCCATGGGTTGTGGCAGTGGGAGTTAGCATTTAATGGTGACAGAGCTTCAGTTTTGCAAGACAAGGAGGTTGGGGAGTGTGGTGATAGCTGCATGATCACGTGGATGTACTTGATGCTACCAAATGATTAAAATGGTGAGTTTTCTGTTATGTATAAGCATTCCAGATTCACAGAAGGAGAAGGGGGTGACAGGATGAGATGGTTGGATGGCATCATCAACTCTATGGACATGAGTTTGAGCAAACACTGGGAGATGGTGAAGGACAGGGGAGCCTGGTGTGCTGCAGCCCATGGGGCCACAGAGTCAGACATGACTGAGCAAGTGAACAAGAGCAGCCAGACTTCAAATTTTCGGCGGCTCTTCTTCAACTTAGATGACTCAGGGGCATTTCTTGCGTCCGCTTGTATGGGTACATGTGAACACATGTGTGCGTGTGTACTGTATTTTTTTGTAGGTCCAGAGTGATTAGGAAGGTATCAAGCTACTTCCTAGATGCACTGTTGTAATGTCACCTGCTCAGAGTTTATTGGGGCTAAGCCTCTCCTCTTTGAACATGCTTCCCCAAGGCGATCCAGCTTCATCTCCCTGGAGACCTCCTGTGAACTTCCCCAGGGCCCCCGGCAGCTCTCAGGATTCTGGGCAAAGTTGCTTCAGTTGTGTCTGACTCTCTGCAGCGCCATAGCCTGCCAATCTCCTCTGTCCGTGGGGTTCTCTAGGCAAGAATCCTGGAGTGGGTAGCCATTCCCTTCTCCAGAGGCTCCTCCCGACCCCTGCGAGCAAACCTGCGTCTGTCACGTCTCCTGCACTCGCAGGCCGGGTCTTTACCACTAGTGCCAACTGGGAACCCGCAACTCCTAGAAACGTCGTGGACTGAGTAGCCCGCAATAGTCTGGGCTCCCAGAACTGACTAGGGGTGATGAGGGGGGCTCTGCTCACACCCCTCCATTTCCCGCAGCATCCCGTGGATGGCACAGCCTCACCTTCTCCGAGCCTGGTCTTGTTGCCAGTGACCCACCCCTGCCCTGTGGGACAGTTACGTTTCCTTGCTGCTTCCAGTTACGTAAACTCCAGCCTTACTGGTACTTGTACAACTTCGCACTTTCAACATTCTTATGCCTTTGGACACAATTGAGTCAGCGAAGACTTGAAAACACCTCGAAATTAAGCAAAGTTCTGGCAAAGAAACCTGAAATCGGCTGTCACGAGAAGTGACTGACATGCAGAATATGTTTTTAATATTCCTTTCCACGTGATAAAGTGAACTTCCCAGGGGAACGGGGAAAGCCGGATAGAACACTCATCTCCGGAACTGGAAAAGATGGCAGGAGATGAAGAAACACTTTGCAAAAATAGCAACCTGAATGTTAAGATTCATACTTATTCATAGCCTTCCTTTTTTTCTGAAGAATCTGGCCATGTTGGGACATATCCTTTCCTAAAGCTGTGAGGCTTAAGCCCAGAGACACTGGGGAAACAATTTCACTGAAGTTAAGAAAGAGATGTGCGATTTAGACAGTCAGAACTTCCTCAAAACTTTATCTGGACTTTAGACACAGGTTCTTACAGGTTCAGTATTTTTGTTTTCCAGAATGGTCTGTATTCTTTCTTCTGGTCTGGATTAGAGGCTGAATTACTAAAGGATTTGGTGGGAGACTGTTCCAGAAGCCGGAAGTGTTAGAAATCTCATCAAAAAAAAAAAAAAAATCTGCTTTGGTGCAATTCCCAGAAAGATCTTAGGGCCTGGAGAGGTTTATATAGCTGGCTGAGTTTGGGATAAACATCTCCAAAACGTCAGGCGTGTTTCCAAAGTGAAATGAAATTTGAAGTCCACCCATTTCACTAGTTATTAAGATAAAGAGAAATCCCCTGTTGAAATTGGATTACACAATTGGTAGTTCTTGCCGTTGTTGAAACAGATCTACCCACAAATTTCATGCCTGTCTTCTCTTTTAAGTCCAGCTGCTAGAGAGAGAAAAAAAAAGTTCCCCTTCCCACTTCCCCTGACGATTTGTCTGCTGTTGACACTACTGAGACGGCCAACATCTGATGACATCAACACTGAAGAGATGACTGGAGGCCGTCGGGGGCTCAGGTAGAAGAAATGGGCCTTTCTCATTAGAATCTCTTTTGTGAGACCTAGAGATGGGGTGGAGTGTGTACATCATGCACATGGCTGTACCTCCTGATGTTTAGCCTCAAACGTACGGTTATCGTGTGTGTTAACACAAAAAATACAAATAAAACAAGACGTTGTGATGAGTTCTGGATTGCCTTTCCTCCAGCTCGGAAGCACATAAATTCCCTCTCCCTTCAAGGTGCACCTTCAAAGGCCAGGTGCCCACTTGTGTGGCTTCCAATCCTTCCATTCTCAGGGTAAAGAAGATATCAAACCGCCAGCATCCTCTTAAATAAAACAGGAAATGAACAACATTTGGAGACCCCTGTTTAAAAGGATCACAGACTCTGCTGACCAGAATCGTAACGGTCCTTCTGACTCAGCCAGTTGACCTGTTGCCCATTCCTCTGGCACCTCCGGAGAAGGGAGCTTGTGATCCTGGAACACAGCCATGATGTTGCGTGAAAAATCACACCCATAGATGATGGTGGGCTAGATTTCTGTTGTCAGGTTAAGCAGTGAATCCCTTCTAGCCCCTTCACTTTGAGATGGACTTCCATGGCAGTCCAGTTGTTAAGACTGTTCGTTCACGATTCCGGGGACGTGGGTTCAATTCCTGGTCAGGAAGCAAAGATCCTGCATGCTGTACTTCAACACACACACACACACACAAATCTGNCCCTTCACTTTGAGATGGACTTCCATGGCAGTCCAGTTGTTAAGACTGTTCGTTCACGATTCCGGGGACATGGGTTCAATTCCTGGTCAGGAAGCAAAGATCCTGCATGCTGTACTTCAACACACACACACACACACAAATCTGAAGGGAATGGGCCCCTCTTTTCTGTTGGAGGAAATTTTCTTGACTCTGGACGACTTCTTTCCTGGGTCTCTATCTCTAGCTTTCTCCTGACATCAGATGTGTGGGCCTCCCGATGCCAGGTGTGTGGACCTCCCATAGCCAGGTGTGTGGACCTCCTGACGTCAGATGTGTGGACCTCCCACCACCAGGTGTGTGGACCTCCCAATGCCAGGTGTGTGGGGCTCCTGATGCCAGGTGTGTGGACCTTCCACTGCCAGGTGTGTGGACCTCCCATCACCAGGTGTGTGGGGCTGAGTCACTGTCCCTTGGGCTCTAGTAGCCAGGGGACTATAGGACCACAGTGGCATGCCTGATTCTCTTCGCCCATGGATCAGAGGAAGCTTTCTCAATTCCAGATTTTTTGTGGATATTTGCTCCCTTGAAACTCTGAGCAAACATAAAGAATCAAGGTTCCTAAAATAAGATTCATACATACACCAGTGGTCTTGAGTCAAAGACCCCCTATAGTGAGTTACCAATGGTACGTTACTGTCTACATGCACGGAGCTAGAAGGAGGTTTTTGAAAAGGCTGCATGTGAGGCTTGAAGAACTAGAGTTCCTCACGGGGTATTTTGGCAAGGAAGGCTCAGAATCTGTAAGCTTAGGTATTGTGGATAAGGTCACTGGTCTTATTTTAGAAAACAATTCCAAGCGTCCTGAGTGTTCACTGGAAGGACTGATGTTGAAGCTGAAGCTCCAATCCTTTGGCCACCTGATGCGAAGAGCTGACTCATTTGAAAAGACCCTGATGCTGGGAAAGATTGAGGGCAGGGAGAGAAGGGGACGAGAGAGGATGAAATGGTTGAATGGCATCACCCACTCAATGTACATGAGTTTGGGTAGACTCCAGGAATTGGTGATGGACAGGGAGGCCTGGCGTGCTGCAGTCCATGGGGTCACAAAGAGTTGGACACGACTGAGCGACTGAAGTGAACTGAAGTCCAAGTGGAATTACTTGTTTACCACTTTCTGGTCTGACACTTGAACATGGGGTCTGAGTTCTCTGGGGTTGAGGACTTTCAGCTCAGATGGTCCGTGGTGGGCGTCGCACTGCTTTGTAGCGTCTGTCTGTTCGCAGCTCCCCTGCAGCCCGTCCCAAAGTGGTGGCTTCTGCTTCCGGTTCTGCTTCCTCCATCAGAGTCAGACTTTCAGAGGGAGGGTCCTTTTCACTTATTACATCCGAACTGTGTTTCGCAGTTTCCACTTGACTTGCTAACGAGCTGGGGAGCCTCCCCGAGGGCCCCGCCACAGGGGACTTGCTGAAGGCAGTCTCTTCTGGGGTCCTCTCCATCTGGCCCTGCCTTCCTCCCTGTGCGGTGGGAGCACCCCGCTGACCAGGCCACCTGTTCTCCAGTTGAGATTATGGATCATTCCTGGTTCTGCCTTTTCTAAGGATATAAGATTTCCTCTAAAATGGTTCCCACTACAAAATGTGGGCCTTTCCTTATGACCCTTCGGAATAATTGTTTTCTATCCTGACTTTTCTGTGATAGTGATTTGGTGAGAAAAAGAGTCATTTCGATTTGCCCTGAATGTTCAACATTCTGTTCTAAAATTATGACATAGAAATATTAAGGCATTGTTTATATACAAATTCAGAACTTAATGTCAATTTTTATAAATTCTTAACTTATTATATACATATTGACCTTATTAGTCATACTAATATGGGTTTACCTACCAATTAAAATCATCTCATTCATCATTTATACCCTAGTTAGAAAGATATTATTACAAAATTCAGAGTCTTCTAAAATGGTAACATAGATTGACAAAATATGTTGTCATTTATTTCAATATGTTTTTATCTCAAAAAAAAAGCAGAAGCAGTTCACATGAAGTGGAAAGTTCTTATGTTTCCACTCGCTATGCTGAGGACAACTCACAGCATGGCTTCAGGTGGCCTCCCTTAGAGGAGATGAGGCTTCCCAGGCGGCACCAGTGGCAAGTTGCCTGCCATCACAGGGGGCACAGACAACATGTGCTCGGCCCCAGGTGTGGGGAGACTGCCTGGACTGGAGATGGCAACCCACTCCAGTGTGCTTGCCCGGAGCATCCCATTGGCAGAGGAGCCTGTGGGGCTACCGGCTAAGGGGCCCCAATGAGTTAGACATGACTGAGCATACACACACACACACACACACACACACACACACACATGTGCACATGCACATGCATACACACAGAGAGACACGCACGCACACACATGCACACAGATACACACGTGCACACACAGAGACACAGAGACACAGAGACACACATGCACACACACATGCACACACATACACACGGAGAGACACACAGGCACACACACATGCACACACTTACACACACACACACACACACACATACATGCACACACAGGAGATGAGCTCTGCAGCTATCTCCCTTTTAGAAGATGCTCGATTTTTCCAGGGCCGTACTTCTAAGGAACATTTCTTTCGATTGTCTGGGCTCCTTATAACCAAGAACTGCCCATGGTTGCCTTGTTAACAAGGCTTGTGGCTCAGACTGTTAAGAATCTGTCTGCAATGTGGGAGACCTGAGTCCAACCCCGGGTTGGGAAGATCTCCTGGAGAAGGAAATGGCAACCCACTCCACTAGTCTTGCCTGGAGAATCCCCATGGACAGAGGAGTCTGGCAGGTCACTCTCCATGGGATTGCAAAACGTCAGACACGACTGGGTGACTAGGCATCCGGAGCACAGTATGGCCTTTAGGAATGGTCAGGTGGAGAGAGGATGGCCAGACTTAGGGCGAAGGTCGGCCAGCGACGCCAAGTGGAACGGGCCTGACCTGCCTCCCGTCAGCAGAGGAGCCCGCCAGCCAACACCGCTCCGCCCTTAGCCCCCCAGGGTCTCTTCTTCTTGATGAGGGTTCCGTTTGTTCTGCATAATCAGTGCCTCCCTGACCAAGAGCCTGTGATCAAAGTCCATGCAGAGGCCTTCCCTTCCATCGGAGTCGGGGCAGTGAAAATGTGCAAGGAAAAGAGACTTCCTTCTTTTGGAATCACCACAGATGAGTGCAGCGGGCTGCCATCCATGAGGAAGATTTTTGTGGGATTGATCTCAATAATCAACCATCTCTTGATTTCACACTTCACCCAGTGACTGGTATTGTCATATTTCAGAAAATTGAATTCAGCCTTATGAAACATATGTTTAAAAGCTGTACACTTTCAATAATTATGCTATAACATCCCTGTTTTTATGCAAAGCTAACTAGATATTGTCATATTAAAATAGCAAATCCAATTCCTGTCTTATGAAACACATGTTTAAAAAAAAAGAAAAGGAACACTTTAATTATTTCAGGAGTGTTCAGGCCAGCTCGCCAGCCGACTGGATATTGCATTTGTTTAAAACTCAATCATGCAAAATGAAGACTCGATTTGAAAAATTTTAATAAAGATAACCAGCCCATCATGATATCATTTGAATGCTAATCGGCGCTCCCATTCAGCAGAGGGAGAGCGGTGTCAACTTCGCTGGAGGCTCTTTATTCCGCAATAAAAACATTTACATTCTAATGATTTTATTAAAGGGCTGGAGCTGTCAGCAGCCCCAGATGACTCCCTGGCAAACTGTATCAGTTATCAACTCATATTGCCTTTATCAAAACCACCCAGTGGCGAGCCCAGCGCCACAATGAGACGTCTGCGGCTCACAGAGCCGGTATTTAATCATTTCTTCTCCAGTATTGTTCTGCTTACAGAGCATAAATAAGAGCTTCAAATAACCCCAGAGTGCTCCTGACAATGAAACCAAGTCCGGACCCTATTTATCTTTCTCACGTTCTTCAGGAACCTTTCTCTCCCACACCGGCTCCACCGTTTATTTTGTGGTTGTTGCTGGCACTTAATTTCTTTCTTTCTTTCTTCCTTCCTTTTTAAAATTTTTAATTCCCCACCCCTATCATCATTCAACAGCTCTGAATTTCTTCTTCACTCTGAACAGCGGGGCTCAGGAGAGAACCGGGCGGAGCGGTGACCCTGTTTGTGGTAGAAAGTGACAGCGTGGCCCCGGGACCCCGGGGCGGGGGCGCCACCAGGCTGGGGGGCCAGGACCTGGGGGAGGGAGATGTCTTTGTCTTCGTCACACCACAGAGACCTTAGGGCAGGAGAGAGGAAGAGGAGGGAAGGATGCTGGAACTGTCGCCAAAAAGGCCAGGACCCTGCACACTGGCCACCAGCGGCCCATCTTTCTTCGGCCTCCTCGGTTAAGACGGCAGCGTGCACGTGGGGCATGAATCGGTGATGAAACCACCTTTGTGCTCATTCAAAAAGTATCGTCTCCTCCTTTTTTAAAATTTTCAAAATAAAACCAAGGAATTCTGAGTAAAAGCAAGAAATCCTTTTTTGGGAAAATGGGAAACTAGAAATCTTTGTAAGAGTTTTCGGCAAAAGGTCCTGGT
Source organism: Neotragus pygmaeus (assembly GCA_006410875.1). NCBI lineage: Eukaryota > Metazoa > Chordata > Mammalia > Artiodactyla > Bovidae > Neotragus > Neotragus pygmaeus. Next base: position 522,613 of record SJYV01001803.1, read on the forward strand.
CTTCTCACACTTCAGAAAGAAGTCGTTTCAGTTCAGTGGAAATTGACTACCTTTCTTTTTTTCACTTTTAGCTCCTGGGCGTTTTAATAAAAGTTTTCCTAAAATAGATGATGTTTTCTGATATGCTTTCCTTCTGACAAATGGTTCAGTACAGAAGGGTCGGTGGATGGCGCCGGGGTGGTCTTTAGCTTGGCATCTAAAAGACACACAACATCGTTTGTTAAAAACATCTTGCTTGGGTATGAATTTTAGTTTAACTTTGCCCGATGACTTTGATCCATGGTCTTGAAATTGCCTGTGTAACTCCAAGCAGGTAAAGCTGAGAAGGGATTTCCTCTGAGTCTGCAGGGATCTTTGCTATTTACCAACCAGCCCATTCTCCTGCTCATGACTTGCTTTTTTTTTATTTGCTAATACCTGAAAAACCTTTAAGGCAATTCTCTAGAGCCACACAAAATGGAACCAAGAAGTCTGCAGGGCACACCTGAGCACCCCTGCAGGTGAAGGCATTTCTGCCGGGACCCTACAGAGCTAAGCCTTCTTTCCAGGCCTCTTGCGGTCTTCCCCTCCTCACTGTAGCTGGGGCTGCTGACTCTCCTGCCTCCTGGGTCTCACCTGTCCCTTGGGTGGACACACCTCTTCTGTTCTCCAGGTGACTGACAGCTCCACCAACCAGGGCCCAACCCAGCTAGCCCTAGAGGAATATCCTGACATCCCAGCCCCGTCTCCATGGTGGCCAGAGGCTGCGGAAGGCAGCCCCACCACCTTGTAGCCTTTGACCTTCTTGATGGAGACAGGACTGCTGGGCTTTCAGCAAGAGCAGCGCAGGCAGAGGAGACAGAAGCCCGACGGTCTGTTTCTTTCATTACTGCCCCAAATGTCCATCCATTAGGCAACGTGGAGCAATGTGCAGGTGCAGTGAGAGAAAGGGAAGAGTTGCTCAGTCCTGTCTGACTCTGCAGCCCCATGAGCTGTGGTCTGCCAGGCTCCTCCCCACGGGATTCTCCAGGTCAGAGTACTGGAGTGGATCGCCACGCTCTTCCACAGGGGGATCATCCTGACTCAGGGACCGAACCCAGGTCTCCTGCGTCACAGGCAGATTCTTCACCGTCTAAGCCACTGGGGAAGCCACCGAAACAGAGATGACTGCCAGTTAAACCAGAAAGTAAAGCTTTGCAGGGGAGTAAAAGCAGCGGGATCTGTGAGCAGGCCACTGTACCGGCCGTTCGCCTCTTCCAACATGACATGAATAAAGGCACCTGATCTTGAAATCGCTACAAATGTTTTTCAGACACTTCTGATCGTGCTGGAACCTCTGCAGCTGGATAAGGGGAAAAGGCCCACGAAGGTCTGTTTGCTGGCAGAACGCCTTGCCATCTCATCTTCACTAAGATATTTAAGTAAGCAGGCCCCTCAAGGTTGGAAGTGGAGAGATGAACACAGACGGGAGTCCCTGGTGTGTGCAGAGATGCCAGGAGCTGGCAGTGCTGGGGGCAGCGGCCCCTGTCACCGTGAGGCCCCCTCATGGGGAAGCCCCTCCTAGTGAACAATTCCTGCTTTGCCTGCCTTAGCTCCCTGGCCTTGGAAATCCGGACTTAAAGGTCACGGGAGCTTTAGATCCAAGCAAGGTAAGGTAGGAGATGTCAAGGGTCTTTGAAGACTCACATCTCGGTAGAAACAGGAGTCACTTTTTGCCAGCACAGCCTCTTCTCCGACTGCCCCTGGGCTCTGCTCCTCTCTGGGTTCCTGGGTGGCCCTCCCGCAGCCCTCACTGGATCCACCACTGCAGGAAACATGCATGGTGATGGGGGGCCACACGAGGAGTCCTGGGGTGGTCTTTTCTCTCTCCCGTGCCCACGTGTGGAAGCCCACGGCTGACCAGGGGGCACGGATGGTTACGGATTGAAACATGGTGCCAGCTGGGTGGGGCTGCACTCTAGACCCCCTTGTCTGGCTTCCCGGGGTCATCGCGGGACTGGAGGGGAGGGTGTGGGCATCTTCACTCTCTAGCAGGGGAAGCCACTTGGATTATTCAGGGTTTCTGTACACAGGGGCCTCCTCAAAGCCCTGCGCTGTGGAGTTCAGAGCCCAGGGTGACGCAGCCGGCTGTAGAGACAGTGAGGAGACCCCTCCCGGGGCTGCTCTGAGATGTCACCTGCACGGCCCTGTCTCAGGTCCCTTGGGAAGACTGCTTCTTTTTCCTCTAGCACATTTCCTGGTGGATAAAACAAGACTCCACACTCACTCAGGAGGCATAGATGTGAAATCCAGCTCTGTGCGTGCAGAGAAACACCCCTGCCTAGCGGGGCCTGATTGGCAATTTGAGGGCGTCCAGTCCCCAAGCTAGACTTTTCAGTGACACAACCAGCCCCGTGGTAGGATGGCCAGAGGCCACCACGTGGACATAAACCAGCAGAGTTCTGGCAGCTGCCACAGAGTCTCTCGAGGCAAACTTTCTCAGAGTTTGGAAGACACAGCTTATTTTTATATGGTCACCCACCCCTTTGGCATCTTTTCTCAAATGTCACATCTTTATAATTCAGCTTTCGGNTTTCAAAATAAAACCAAGGAATTCTGAGTAAAAGCAAGAAATCCTTTTTTGGGAAAATGGGAAACTAGAAATCTTTGTAAGAGTTTTCGGCAAAAGGTCCTGGTCTTCTCACACTTCAGAAAGAAGTCGTTTCAGTTCAGTGGAAATTGACTACCTTTCTTTTTTTCACTTTTAGCTCCTGGGCGTTTTAATAAAAGTTTTCCTAAAATAGATGATGTTTTCTGATATGCTTTCCTTCTGACAAATGGTTCAGTACAGAAGGGTCGGTGGATGGCGCCGGGGTGGTCTTTAGCTTGGCATCTAAAAGACACACAACATCGTTTGTTAAAAACATCTTGCTTGGGTATGAATTTTAGTTTAACTTTGCCCGATGACTTTGATCCATGGTCTTGAAATTGCCTGTGTAACTCCAAGCAGGTAAAGCTGAGAAGGGATTTCCTCTGAGTCTGCAGGGATCTTTGCTATTTACCAACCAGCCCATTCTCCTGCTCATGACTTGCTTTTGTTTTATTTGCTAATACCTGAAAAACCTTTAAGGCAATTCTCTAGAGCCACACAAAATGGAACCAAGAAGTCTGCAGGGCACACCTGAGCACCCCTGCAGGTGAAGGCATTTCTGCCGGGACCCTACAGAGCTAAGCCTTCTTTCCAGGCCTCTTGCGGTCTTCCCCTCCTCACTGTAGCTGGGGCTGCTGACTCTCCTGCCTCCTGGGTCTCACCTGTCCCTTGGGTGGACACACCTCTTCTGTTCTCCAGGTGACTGACAGCTCCACCAACCAGGGCCCAACCCAGCTAGCCCTAGAGGAATATCCTGACATCCCAGCCCCGTCTCCATGGTGGCCAGAGGCTGCGGAAGGCAGCCCCACCACCTTGTAGCCTTTGACCTTCTTGATGGAGACAGGACTGCTGGGCTTTCAGCAAGAGCAGCGCAGGCAGAGGAGACAGAAGCCCGACGGTCTGTTTCTTTCATTACTGCCCCAAATGTCCATCCATTAGGCAACGTGGAGCAATGTGCAGGTGCAGTGAGAGAAAGGGAAGAGTTGCTCAGTCCTGTCTGACTCTGCAGCCCCATGAGCTGTGGTCTGCCAGGCTCCTCCCCACGGGATTCTCCAGGTCAGAGTACTGGAGTGGATCGCCACGCTCTTCCACAGGGGGATCATCCTGACTCAGGGACCGAACCCAGGTCTCCTGCGTCACAGGCAGATTCTTCACCGTCTAAGCCACTGGGGAAGCCACCGAAACAGAGATGACTGCCAGTTAAACCAGAAAGTAAAGCTTTGCAGGGGAGTAAAAGCAGCGGGATCTGTGAGCAGGCCACTGTACCGGCCGTTCGCCTCTTCCAACATGACATGAATAAAGGCACCTGATCTTGAAATCGCTACAAATGTTTTTCAGACACTTCTGATCGTGCTGGAACCTCTGCAGCTGGATAAGGGGAAAAGGCCCACGAAGGTCTGTTTGCTGGCAGAACGCCTTGCCATCTCATCTTCACTAAGATATTTAAGTAAGCAGGCCCCTCAAGGTTGGAAGTGGAGAGATGAACACAGACGGGAGTCCCTGGTGTGTGCAGAGATGCCAGGAGCTGGCAGTGCTGGGGGCAGCGGCCCCTGTCACCGTGAGGCCCCCTCACGGGGAAGCCCCTCCTAGTGAACAATTCCTGCTTTGCCTGCCTTAGCTCCCTGGCCTTGGAAATCCGGACTTAAAGGTCACGGGAGCTTTAGATCCAAGCAAGGTAAGGTAGGAGATGTCAAGGGTCTTTGAAGACTCACATCTCGGTAGAAACAGGAGTCACTTTTTGCCAGCACAGCCTCTTCTCCGACTGCCCCTGGGCTCTGCTCCTCTCTGGGTTCCTGGGTGGCCCTCCCGCAGCCCTCACTGGATCCACCACTGCAGGAAACATGCATGGTGATGGGGGGCCACACGAGGAGTCCTGGGGTGGTCTTTTCTCTCTCCCGTGCCCACGTGTGGAAGCCCACGGCTGACCAGGGGGCACGGATGGTTACGGATTGAAACATGGTGCCAGCTGGGTGGGGCTGCACTCTAGACCCCCTTGTCTGGCTTCCCGGGGTCATCGCGGGACTGGAGGGGAGGGTGTGGGCATCTTCACTCTCTAGCAGGGGAAGCCACTTGGATTATTCAGGGTTTCTGTACACAGGGGCCTCCTCAAAGCCCTGCGCTGTGGAGTTCAGAGCCCAGGGTGACGCAGCCGGCTGTAGAGACAGTGAGGAGACCCCTCCCGGGGCTGCTCTGAGATGTCACCTGCACGGCCCTGTCTCAGGTCCCTTGGGAAGACTGCTTCTTTTTCCTCTAGCACATTTCCTGGTGGATAAAACAAGACTCCACACTCACTCGGGAGGCATAGATGTGAAATCCAGCTCTGTGCGTGCAGAGAAACACCCCTGCCTAGCGGGGCCTGATTGGCAATTTGAGGGCGTCCAGTCCCCAAGCTAGACTTTTCAGTGACACAACCAGCCCCGTGGTAGGATGGCCAGAGGCCACCACGTGGACATAAACCAGCAGAGTTCTGGCAGCTGCCACAGAGTCTCTCGAGGCAAACTTTCTCTGAGTTTGGAAGACACAGCTTATTTTTATATGGTCACCCACCCCTTTGGCATCTTTTCTCAAATGTCACATCTTTATAATTCAGCTTTCGGTCTGTCCTCTTATTAGCTTAAAAAATATCGCTTTGCCTATGTCAAGACAAAAGATAAATACCTACGCCTAGTCGATTTGTTATTTATATATTTCTTTCCAGAAGCCAAATATCAGATCACCCTGAAAACAGATTTGCAAGCTTGTGCTGGAAAAAAGGATTTGAATATTATAGCGTTATGCGTTTATGTGCCTTTGTTCCAAAGTTTAAAAAAATGTACCGTCTGAGACAGATTCTTCCTTGACTGCCAGGAGCAGGGAGTGGGCAGGGCTGGGAGGGGTGTTCTGGCCTCAGCCTCTTTAACACAAGAGCTGTGACTACTGACTTGTCCATGACTCGAGGACGCATTGCAATATCATATTAATTTTCAAAAGAGAGCATCTTGCAGTTTTAAAATAGAGAGTCACAAAGATTCTAGATGCATATTCCAGCGGATATGTCCATAGTGACAGGAAACTCAGTAAGCACAGAAGATTGATGTTGGGTCTGCCACATTCTCAGGACAAACCTATTATCTATGTATCACCTGTGTGTCTGCTTATCTATCTGTCTGACTGTCCAACCATCTATCACCTATCTATCTAATCCATCACATACTTTTTAACTGACTTACGTCACACAGTGTTCTTTGGTCACCTGATAAGAAGATCTGACTCATTGGAAAAGACCCTGATGCTAGAAAAGATTGAGGGCAGGAAGCGAAGAGGGCAGCAGAAGATGAGAAGGTTGCATGGCATCACTGACTTAGTGGACATGAGTTTGAGAAAAGTCCAGAGAATAGTGCAGGACAGGGAAGCCTGGTGTGCTGCAGGCCTTGGGGTCACAAAGGGCCGGACACCATTTGGCGACTGAACAAAAAAGTGCTGAGCTCAGAGCAGATGCTCCCCTGGAAGACTGCGGGCCAGCCTGGAATCAGTGATGAGAACTTTGCAGTCAGAAACGTTTTCAGTTCAAGAATAGAGAGGTCATCCACCCACTGAGGGTAAAGAATAAAGAGCATCGTCTAGCACGTTAGTCCGCTAACTACAATGAATAGCAATCCATTGACAACTAAGGGCTGTTTTAAGATTCAGTGACTGTTAAGTAATCATCCCCTGTTCTGTGGCCCTAGTTTGGAGGACCGCAGATAACAGGTGGTCCTGGAGATCAGGAGGTAGGGGAAGCAGGGTGTGTTACAGTGAGGAAAGAGGCTTGTCCTTCCTGACGCTTGCAGAGGCTGCTCCCCTGTCGGCAGACCCAGGTCAGGAAGAGCTAAGTCTGGGCCACTGGTTGCTAGCTCTTTATCTTCATCCATTGCTCTGAGGCAAGCGCTGTGCTAGCCCACTGTGTTTTATTTATGTATTTATTTATTTATTGGAGCATAGTTGATTGACAATGTTGGATGAGTTCCAGGTGTGCAGTATAAAGTGATTCAGTTATATGTACATATATATATATATGTGTGTGTGTGAATCTTTTTCAGATTGTTTTCCACTGTATGTTATTATTATTATTACAAGATTTGGAGTAGAGTTCTCTGTGCAGCTAGGTCCTGGTTTATCTTATGCAGAGTGGTATGTGTATGTTAATCCCAACCTCCTAATTTATCCCTCTCCCCCGCCCCTTCTGTGAGCCTAAGCTTGCTTTCATGTCAGCGAGCCTGCTTCTGTTCTGTGAATCAGCCCCTTCGTCCCTTCTTTTCGGGATCCCCCATGTGAGCGGCATCACGCGACAGCTGCCTTTCTCTGACTTCACTCAGCATGATCTCCTCTAGGCCCGTCCGTGCCCTACCCCCTTTTAGGAGGTGAGCAGAGGCATGCAGCAGGAGAGCCACCAGCTGTAGCTGGAGGATCTGGGTTCACCCAGNCTGCAAGGAGATCCAACCAGTCCATTCTGAAGGAGATCAGCCCTGGGATTTCTTTGGAAAGAATGATGCTAAAGCTGAAACTCCAGTATTTTGGCGACCTCATGCGAAGAGTTGACTCGTTGGAAAAGACTCTGATGCTGGGAGGGATTGGGGGCAGGAGGAGGAGGGGACGACCAAGGATGAGATGGCTGGATGGCATCACGGACTCGATGGACATGAGACTGAGTGAACTCTGAGAGATGGTAATGATCAGGGAGGCCTGGCGTGTTGCAATTCATGGGGTTGCAAAGAGTCAGACACGACTGAGCGACTGAACTGAACGGACTGATCACCCTTCTACAAATTATTTCTACATGCAGTTCTTTTATCTTTTGTTAACATTTTTGTTTTCTATATTGTCTCACTAAAACATTGGCTCCACGTGAGCAGGAACTTTGTCTTTAGTGTTCTCTTCATCTTCAGAGCATAAACAGTTCCAATGGAGAAAGACAAAATTTAAACCTATGATTCAATGAATAATTTCTATGCTGATAAGTTAATTCCAATAGAGGAATAAAAGAGAAGACAAGATTTAAGGACCAAAAAAGGAGTGACATTTCTACAACTCAGCCTTCAGAGAGAAATACAGTGAAAGACATCAGATTAAGGAAAGCATTCTTGAATGTGTATTGAGGGGCTGAGGGTATCTGGCTAGAGTAACCTATTAAGTTCTGCTAACTTCTGTTATTGAATTATCCAGAGCAGAGTGATGTATTATGGAGGATATATTATTGAGATCCTAATTTCTGATCTGCTCTTCTAACTTTAGAACAAAGCAATGGTAATTTTCTCTCACTGTACTCCCCTACACTGTCCAGGAAAACACAACTACAAATTTAATTTGTGTTGTGTAAAGCACCTGAAAATATGTCTCATCTAGAACTTTGGTTGGAATAAGTTTCAGATTTCTCAAGGGCAAGTGTAATAATTAGCCATTTTTGCAGAATGGAAGAGTCGTCTAACTCAAGGAGGGAGTTAATTCTGGGAGGCTGGAGGGATGGAAGAGCAATTGGATTCCCCAGTGTTAGTCATTAGGGAATGCTCACTTCCCTGGTGGCCCAGACGGTAAAGCGTCTGTTTACAATGCAGGAGACCGGTTTCGATCTCTGGTTTGGGAAGATCCCCTGGAGAAGGAAATGGCAATCCACTCCAGGACTACTGCCTGGAAAATCCCATGGACAGAGGAGCCTGGTAGGCTACAGCCCATGGGGTCGCAAAGAGTTGGACATGACTGAGTGACTTCACTTTCACTTAATGTTAGTCAAGGTCTGACCAAGTTTGTCACAGATGTTTTATATCCAACCCATGTGGCCGCCCATGCTTCATTTCTCTATATCAAACTAGAGTTGACTAAGAAACTAATTTTGGAGAAGAAGGATATTTGTATGAAAAACTAAATAAGACTATTTTTGACAACTCTGAAGGATGAAGACTGAAGAGATTTAATTTGCTTCAGAAAAGTAGAGGAATGGGACATTTTCTTCCTTCAAATGTGGTGTAGCATTTTCATACCAGGTATGTTATAATTTATCTATTGGTGAAGGAAAGACAGAGAAGTTCATGGTCTTCTTAGTAGAATATAACTAAAACTGTTGATAATGGGTGAACCAAATGTTTTTCCTTTCTAGATACTCAAGGGTCTCTATACTTTCCTGACATCACTAATCATAGAGGCATCTATTAATACAGTATCTTTTATTTTTTTTGGAATATCTGTTATAGCTGTGCATCATAGGAGACACTGTACACTGTCTTGTCAGTATATCTTTTCTTCTCCCTCATGAACAAAATCTTGATTTTGCTTCCAGCAATAACTGAAGCATATCAGGCAGTAGTATATCATGATAGTCAAATAATAATCCAAAAATGTAGTCTGATAAATACTTCATTTTTCCAGCTTCCCTTGCTGGGAAACTTATTCATATAACCCTATTTTGGACAAAGAAGGATAAGAGAATGTTTGACACAAGTTTTGCATTCCTGATGAAAGGGACACATATGGTAAACAATACCTCCCCCTTTTTGCCTTGAATATGCCCAGTGTTAAAGTAGCCATCTTGTGACCATGTCACAACAATCATGAGAACAAAAAGTGAACATACTAGGAATGCCATAACAAAAAAGGAGCATGGCCCCTTGTAACCTAGGTTTAACAACTGAATCAGGACCTGCTTACCTTTTTTCTCTTCACAGGTTTTATATAATTAACATAAATCCTGGTTGTTTAAGCCATGTTTAAATTTACTATTGCTGCTGCTGTTTATTTGCTAAATTGTGTCCAACTGTGGCTCCATAGACTATAGCCCACCAGGTTCCTCCATGGGATTTCCCATGCAAGAACACTTCAGTGGGTTGCCATTTTCTTTTCTAGGGGATTTTCCCAACGCAGGGATTAAACCTCCATCTCTTGCTTGGCAGGCACACTCTTTACCACTGAGCTCTCTGGGAAGGCCCTTGGTTTACCTTGAAGCCAAAAGCAGCATCTCAACTGTTTCTACTAGTCCATTAGCTATTCCCAGTGATTATGTAATGAATGCACCAATAAGACAGTTGAAATAAAATACAACTTAAAGGCTTGTTCTAAAGTATCTCTTCATTTTAATCTCAGCCAAATGCAATTCTATCTATGACTATCATTACATAGAGCAGGTGTCATTAATAAGGATGATCATAAAAAGCCTGCTTATGCTAAACTTAGAATTGTGAAAAGCTAGGCAAGTGGGATTAATCTGAATTAAGTTATTTACTATATATGCCTTGAATGTGCTTATTTAGCATTCTCTTTCTAATCTCTGTGCCTTTACTTATCCTGTTCTCTTTGCCTGGAATACAGTCCACCATTTCTTTCTATGATCCACCAACACAATCTTTAATACTACCTCATTCATGAATCCTAACGTGATCTGCCCTAGCCAAATTTCCTCTCTCCTGCCTCTAAATCCTCTGAATATGAATATTAGAACTCCTCTGCATCTCATAGTGTTCTCTCATATTCCAGAAACAAAGGTGGAATAATTTTAAGAGGAACATACCACAGAATGGCAGAGGTGGGATTAGAAATAACTGGATACAGGGATCCAAACACAAAACATGTTCTTTTCCATTTTCCCTCATGTCTGCACACCTTAGCAAAGTCTCTCATGTTCAGAAATTAATTACTCTATCTAAGAATTTAAGGAATATAAAATATGTGGCCTAGTGGAATCTTCTATATCACAAAAAATATTTTATAAAATCAGTATTCAGAGTACATGTTAATTTACCAATATATGTGAAAAGTTGCAATTGATTTAAAACTGACTAAAGGCATTATTAAGTGAAATGGCCTCATGAAGAATTATGCATAATATGCTTGCAAGAAAACCAAACAAACAAAAAACATAACCACAATACCATGTGATAAAAGCTATATAGTTGTGGATATAGACTACTGCAAAAGAAGTGTTAAAAAGTAGTCTAACTGTGGCTGAAGAAGTCAGGGTAAGCCTAATAGGAAAATGTTAGAAATGGTCTTGAAGTTGAACAGTTCAATTGATGCCACAGGTGGATGGGGCATACTGAAAGAAAAAAGAAGCCTCGGTACAGGATTCTAAGGCTGGAAACCAAAGTATAGAGAATGAGAAGAGAATGAGAAGTAACTTCCTTCAAAGATAGGACATGTATGGTTAACTATTAAGATCATTGCAGATATGTGCTAATAGAAAGGCTGCCATTGTAAAACTCAGAAGTGATACTTAGGAACAAATACAGTTAATAGCTGATGTGCCACTACTTCCAGGGCCTTCCTCAACAAAGGAGCTCAGCACATAGCCATTGAATCAGAAAATCTTAGAAGCATTTACTGACCTGGTGATATTCAGAGATACTTTTGAAGTAGACTATAAACATTTAACTCCAGATTTGAGACTGAAACATTTTAGTTTCAGTTTTGAGACTGAAAAATATTTATAGATGTATGTCTGCCCTTTTTAAAAAAATAATTTCATTTATACTCTTTTCCCAATTCTACAGCCTTCTATCTTCATAATGATGCACATCCTTTAATGAACAGCCAGAATCATTAAGGAAAAAAAAAATGACTTCAAGTCTTTTCTTTTTAAGCATTTTTTTCTTTTTTTTTTTTCTTTGACAAGCACAAGCAATAGTTCACAGCAATGACAAAGAAATCAATGATTTTACTCATTCCAGACTCCTGAGCATCCTATACAATTTCAAATTCAGGTATGGCTACAAAGTCCAGTATCTTTGCATCAATAATCTCACATTGCATAGAATTTAAATAAAAATAGAAAAGGAAATTTAGGTTTTTTTTTTTTTAACCGCATTGACATTTTAGACAAAGGAAAATATAAAATGATGCAGAACAAAGAAAGACCATTATGTAAACACAGAGCCATGACTTGAAAAATGTCACCAGCCCTGTCAGAAGAAAAAAAAAAGGAGAAAGAGGATAGCAGATTAAGAAACATTTGCCTTTCTGAGCACATCGCAGAGATTATATTTGAGCAATAAGCCACAGCACTGTTACTTTTAGTCCATCACACAGCAATATCTGTAAACACAATTTGCTTGGATTTTCATTTGTCTTTGGGAGCACTTCACAGGAAATCACAGTATATACAACAGTTCTCAGGGTTTAAAAATATGTATTGAGCATCATTTTGTTAATTTAATTTGTGTTAATGATGTAACAATTCTAGCACAGGTTACAAAAAAAAAACTTGAAATAAACAAGGAGAAAGAATCATATCTCAGTATTATGTGTCTTGACTTTTGAACAATAATTTGATTCCAATTACCTTTTGAATCCCATGTGAATATCTTTGATGCTGTAACCTTTTCAATTTTCCAATTTCTGTAAGAATTTTCATTCACCTGACTTCTTGAGAAAATTTATAGAACTCATTTGATTTTTTCAAATATTCTAACAGTAAATACAATTTAATTCTCATTGATGTAATTAGTCTACTCCTTATTCTGATACTGGTAAAATAAATTCATTTTGTTCATAGAACAATTGATGTAACCCACTTATGGTTTTCAGTGATTCTCAGTCTATGAGCTTCCTCCTGTTCAAGTGTCAGAAAGCTGATTTAAGTGAATAGTTCTATATAAATTTATTTTTAACAAGACAATTTAACAAAAAAGCAAAACAAACTAAAACCTTAGCTATTCTTCAGTGTAAAATCATCTGAAACCATCCAGTTATCATTAAGGGCTGACTAACTATAACTAACACACACATATTGTGTATGTTTTGCAGTGACAGGTAGGAGCTTAAGCCCTCGGTTCCCATTTATTTAAAAGTTTAATTGTACTTCTTAAATATTTCATGGGGAAAATACTGTTATTTTAAAGTACATAAATAAGTTCAAAGTCACATATTACTTCGGAGAAGGCAATGGCATCCCACTCCAGTACTCTTGCCTGGAAACTCCCATGGATGGAGGAGCCTGGTAGGCTGCAGTCCATGGGGTTGCTGAGTCAGACACGACTGAGCGACTTCACTTTCACTTTTCACTTCCATGTGTTGGAGAAGGAAATGGCAAGCCACTCCAGTGTTCTTGCCTGGAGAATCCCAGGGATGGCGGAGCCCAATGGGCTGCCGTCTGTGGGGTCGCACAGAGTCGGACACGACTGAAGCGACTTAGCAGCAGCAGCAGCACATATTACTTAAACTTTCTGAACCTATTGTTTCAATCATAAAATAGTGATAACTAGAACACCTGTAGTTTTTGAAGTTGTTAGGGTCAGATTAAATTATATACATGAAAGGGAATTGTAAACTTGAAATTGATAATCAAATGCTGAATATCACTTCATGTGGTGTATTGCAATTACTAATAAGTATTTAGCATCAGTGTTTGGCCATTTTTTTTCCCTCCCAAAATACTTACTGGTATAGACAAGTTGAAAGCCTTCATCCGTCCCTTCAGAATCAGAATTAAATTCTAGCCAGAGCTGGTTTGAAGTACTACTAAGTGTCAGTCCTCGCATAGAGGCACCAGTAAAAGCACCTAGGAGATGAGTTGTTTTATCTTTTCCATCATAAATCTGCAAAATATATTTACAATTAAAATATGTAAATAATAAATAATTCTGAGCGTGTATTTATATTTACGAAGAAAATGAGCGATTACACTCCCCGAATCAAGTCATTACATGTTTCCCAAGAAAAACCGCATATATCATTAACTGATTTTACAAATGTCATAGTAAGAGAGTTAAGACTCCACATGGATAATTTTACTATTTCAAGCTCAGCAGACACTAAGTAACACTCAAACTCATGTTATAAAGTTTTTGCTCTTATTTTATAACAATGCTTTTTTATGGCAGACAATTTAAAATTAAGTATTGGTTGGTTGGTTGTTGTTCTGAACTTTCTCAAGGGCACCAAACACCTGGTTTTCTAATAATATGATTAACATAAAATATACTTGCTTCTTTATACATTCTATTTATTCACACCTTTTAACTTATTTAATTTTTGACACTTTAAAAATGCTAAAAAGGTGCTAAATGCTTTTAGAAACTGATTTAACAAGGCAAAAAATACAAACAAAACTGATACCTCCTCAAAGATCCCTACCTCATTCCCATTCTTCTGAAAGTGTAGCTTCTCACTGTCCTCTAATTTGCTTTATCTTATCAAAGCATTATAGACATTTCTTCACATCAGTAGATATAAATTCTTGCTTTTGAGAACTGGGTAATATTTCATCCAGTTACACTATCACAACTTGCCTTACCATTCCTATATTAACAATTAATATTCCTATATTAATGAACATTTTTGCTACTAAAAGTGGTCCTGAAAAAAACACCTTTTACATATTATCTCATATTTCTCTTTGGTACTTGTATTTCAGTAAGAAAGGTTTCATACATTTAATACATTGAATTTGGGTGCTCAAATGTAGCTGTATTGTCAAATTATTTTCCAAAAAGTGTACAGTAATTAAACTGAGGATTTGTCAACAATGCATGTTGCCATTCTTTTTTTAAGGCATTCATTTTTAGTGTGGCAGCTATTACTCCCAACGGTGTGAAAATTAGTTCTTAGAGTTGATAACCTTGGATATGACGATGATTTGTTGACCTACAAAGACCAACTCTAACTGACAAATCTCATTCCACAGTACTTATTTTTATGAAGTTGAATCTGAGGGCTCCTTCTGCAAATGATAACAAATAGAAAAAGTTGAAAATACTTCTGAAAGTTACTTGTATTTTGCCAAAACTGTCTTACTTCTTAACTATCATAAGAGTAAAAATTATGTCACTAAACTTCTAATCTGGTGATCTTGCCAAAGCACCAATGTTCCCCCAAAGTGGTATTCATTATGTTCACGTCACCTAAGAGATGATACTTAGACGGCACATGACGGAAGTTTTTTTATCACTACATTAATTTGTATGATATATGTTTATTGTGCTAAATTGTTAGATTTAACTTGATTACCTATTTATAATGTGTTCTAAAATTTGTAACTAAAAGCTGATGTATAACTTTTTTCTTTTTATCAAATTATTTCTATAAGGTTTTAGATTATGTTTATGTTAGCAAAGTAAATTAGAAAAAAATTACTATATTTCAAAATCTAATTTATTCAAATAAAATAGTGAGATTTTTTGATCTATGAACTCAGGTATTCTTCAATCCAAGGAAATGTTCTTGAGTTTTGGCTTATTTAATTATTCCCTGTATATTTTATTATTTTATGTCCATCTTGAATGCCTATTATTTACATATTCAGTCTCCAAATTGCATTGCAATTCTTTTACATGTTTTTCTTCTGAAATTTATCTCTATTCCCTCTATATTATGGCTATCTTCCACTGGAACTTTCACATTAACAATTAAATTTTCAGCAGTAATAATCTTTTTATATCTTCTATTAAAATCTTAAATTTTAAGTTCTACTAATAGGTCAGTCAAGTTCTAGAAAGTCAATCTGTCTGTCTGTCTTCGCTTTCTTCCCTTTCTTTCTTCAGTCTCTGTTTTTAGTACACAAATTGCATTATCATATCAAGATTGTTGGGAGAAATATCAATAACCTCAGATATGCAGATGACACCCTTATGGCAGAAAGTGAAGAGGAACTAAAGAGATTCTTTATGAAAGCGAAAGAGGAGAGTGAAAAAGCTGGCTTAGAACTCAACATTCAAAAGCTAAGATCATGGCATCCGGTCCCATCACTTCATGCCAAATAGATGGGGAAACAATGGAAACAGTGACAGACTTCATTTTCTTGGTCTCCAAAATCACCGCAAATGGTGACTGTAGCTGTGANGAGATTCTTTATGAAAGCGAAAGAGGAGAGTGAAAAAGCTGGCTTAGAACTCAACATTCAAAAGCTAAGATCATGGCATCCGGTCCCATCACTTCATGCCAAATAGATGGGGAAACAATGGAAACAGTGACAGACTTCATTTTCTTGGTCTCCAAAATCACCGCAAATGGTGACTGTAGCTGTGAAATTAAAAGACGCTTGCTCCTTGGAAGAAAAGCTATGGCCAACCTAGGCAGCATATTAAAAAGCACAGACATCACATTGCTGACAAAGGTCCACCTAGTAAAAGCTATGCTGTTTCCAGTGGTCACGTATGGATGTGAGAGTTGGACTATAAAGAAAGCTGAGCGCCCTAGAATGGATGCTTTTGAACTGTGGTGTTTGAGAGTCCCGTGGACTGCAAGGAGATCAAACCAGTCCATCCCAAAGGAAATCAGTCCTGAATATTCATTGGAAGTACCGAGCTGAAGATGAAGCTCTGATACTTTGGCCACCTGATGCAACAAGCTAACTCATTGGAAAAGACCATGCTGCTGGGAAGGACTGAAGGCAGGAGGAGAAGGGACGACAGAGAAATGAGATGGTTGGATGGCATCACCGACTTGATGGACATGAGTTTGAGGAAGCTCTGGGAGTTGGTGATGGACAGGGAAGTCTGGCATGCTGCAGTCTATTGGGTCGCAGATTCGGACACCACTAAGCAACTGAACTGAACTTACAGTTTTATATTTTCTTATTACAGATATAGGTTTTAAACATTGCAAAGACAACAATGCTTTTATTTAACGTGCTTTATAAATGTAGCTTTGTTTAGAGCCCCTAGTATTCTTTTCTAACAACATTTTATAACTTTTCTGCCCAGGCGTTGTGAAGTCTCCAGTGTCTAGATATTTCCTGCTCTCTCCCTTTGTGTCCATGGGAATCTAAAGCTTCATCTATAACCCTCCATCCTCCACAATTTATTTGTTTGCTTGTTTGTTTGTTTGTTTGTTTTTACCAATGAAAAGGAAGTGGAAATAAGTGAGAAAGAGAGGAAATGAGTCATAAAATCAATTCAACAAGCTCACTAAATTCCTAACTGCAAATATCTTACTGGTCTCCCCTTTTATTTTTAAAAGGTCTTTATGCCATTTTTTTTTTAAATGTGTTGACTATTTAAGGAATATTTGACTTCTATATAAAGGGCTGTATGGATAATTCCCTAAAATTATATGGCAGTACCAGGAACCCCTCTTGGAATCTAATTTATCATACAAATATAGTTCTGTTAGGTATCAGCAAGAATTTGTCTTCAACAAAGCCGAAACAAATGCTGAGGTTGTTAGGTCAGGAATATTTTTGTTTGTTTGTCTGACTACATAAGAGTCAACTTTTCATTTCTTAAGAATAGCACTCATGAGGAATAATTCAGAGACAAAGAAGCATTGCTTGTTAGGAAAAACAACCTTAGTGTTTGAGTTTCAAATGTTCAATATGCTCATAAATCGACTTCTGAATACAGTTATATTATGACTCTATATATGCTGTAGTTTATAAGTCCTGTGTTTGGAGGTACGCAATCACAATCAAACCATGTAACCAACTGACCCAGTGGATCTAATTTGTAGTTAATACTGTCAAAGTAACCACATAGAATAGGCTTCCCTGATAGCTAGGATAGAGAATCCTTCTACAATCCAGGAGACCTGGATTTATCTCCTGGGTCAGTAAGACCCCCTGGAAAGGGAATGGCAACTCACTCCAGTATTCTTGCCTGGAGAATGCCATGGACAGAGGAACCTGGCAGGCTAAAGCCCTTGAGGTCATAAAAGTTGGACACAACTTGAGTGACTAACACAACCACATAGAATTTTTTCCTTTTATTTCTCTTACTGCTAACAAACATATAATTTCATTCATATGTTAAATATAAATAAGTTTTCTTGGATTCAACTAGTTCTTCTTTCAAGTGTGGATACATTTTAAGAACTTTCAGTTTTTCAAAAACAACCAAATAAAGGGGAAATATAAATAACTAGTAGTTGCAATTGAGTAAATGGAAATTGAAAATTACTTTTAACTTTAAAAAAAGGTCTCTCCTAATTTTTCCTCAAATTTTCAGTGGTAATAATAATAATAAAAAGAGTTTAACAGTAGCAGAGACCCTTATTTCACTCCACATATATAAACCTAAGAAAAATTTTAAAAATAACCCAATTGTCTGCCACAAGAGATATATATTTATATATTAATTTTCTTCAAAACAGAAGCACACTTTTTGCTTTTTCAAAAGAAACTTTATTTACGAAATGATTTCTAAATAATCATTGAAGAAGAATTTATGAAAAAGGAGCTAAATTTTCAAATNGAAAAATTTTAAAAATAACCCAATTGTCTGCCACAAGAGATATATATTTATATATTAATTTTCTTCAAAACAGAAGCACACTTTTTGCTTTTTCAAAAGAAACTTTATTTACGAAATGATTTCTAAATAATCATTGAAGAAGAATTTATGAAAAAGGAGCTAAATTTTCAAATTAAAATAATTGTCTTAAACTCAGCTGGGAGAATCTAATTTAGCACCAAAGCTAACTACCATTTATTTAACAATGTAAAATCAAAAGGCAGAAAACAAATAATGTAGAAGCACTACTATAATTATCAAAATTAAATGAAGTGTGATCATTCAGCTATGAAATTTCAGAAGTGTATATAAATTCTTAGGTCAAAATGAAAAGCAAGTGTTACTTAGAAGAGTTTTATAGTTATGATCAAGTCAATGCTGTTTAACCTGTAAATAAAATACTTCAGTGTATTCAAATATATATGAACACATAAAAGCAACAAGGAAGGAAAAATCAATGTATACAGTCAAAGACTAATTATGTTTGAAATATATATGAATGCAATCATACAAATGAGAAAACGAGCAAACTGTGTCTTACATTTTAAAATAAATTTATGGTACAGAGTGATTATGTCAGGTTTGATCAGAATCTCACAGAAACTTTGAGGTTATTATTTCTTCTTTTCTATTTAAAGAAAGATGGTAACAATAATCCTGTATGTGAGACAGCAAAAGAGACATAGATGTATAGAATGAACTTCTGGACTCTGTGGGAGAGGGAGAGGGTTGGATGATTTGGGAGAATGGCATTGAAACATGTATACTATCATGTAAGAAATGAATCACCAGTCTATGCTCGATACAGGATACAGGATGCTTGGGGCTGGTACACGGAAAAGATCCAGAGAGATGATATGGGGTGGGAGGTGGGAGGGGGGGATCAGGATTGGGAACTCATGTACACCCCTGGCGGATTCATGTTAATGTATGACAAAACCAATACAGTATTGTAAAGCAAAATAAAGTAAAAATTAAAATTAAAAAAATAATAAAATAAAACATAAAAACAGGACATTTAAGTACATTTTTATTTATTTGAGCTTATTTTTTCTTTTTCTAAAGGACATTATTATTTTTGAGATATGTCTTAATATCTATTTTTAGTTTTCATAAATTTAGATAGCTAAAAAGAATAAGAAACTGTAATAGCATACAGAAGCTCAGAGAGGACTTGAGTGCTCCCATGCCCCCATAGGAATGGTCTCACCTATTTAGTGCTTAATTCAGATAATGAATTACTTTTATGTGAAATGTAGAATTCAAGTTTTCTCAAGAATTAATGTTGTGAAAGGCATTGCAGGCTTTAATAACATTAATGAAGCTCTTTGAAAAGACTAATTTGTTATAAAATTGCAATTAATNGGTCTCACCTATTTAGTGCTTAATTCAGATAATGAATTACTTTTATGTGAAATGTAGAATTCAAGTTTTCTCAAGAATTAATGTTGTGAAAGGCATTGCAGGCTTTAATAACATTAATGAAGCTCTTTGAAAAGACTAATTTGTTATAAAATTGCAATTAATTTGGTAGTTTTACACAAGAACAGATGAGAACTTGAATATTGCCACATTTCAATTATCAAACCTTTTGTAATGAATCACGGTTTGACATTTGTTATGGTGTACAGACCATCCTATTTCTAAAAGGTCAAACACTATTATGATGAACTGCTTCAGTCAGTTCAGTTCAGTTCAGTTGCTCAGTCCTGTCCAACTCTTTGAGACCCCATGGATTGCAGCACTCCAGGATTCCCTATTGCCAACTAACCAGAGTTTACTCAAACTCATGTCCATTGAGTCAGTGATGCCATCCAGCCATCTCATCCTCTGTTATCCCCTTCTCATCCCGCTTTCAATCTTTCCCAGCATCAGGGTCTTTTCCAAGGAGTCAGTTCTTTGCATCAGGTGGCCAAAGTACTGGAGTTTCAGTTTCAGAATCANAGTGTGTCAAACATAATATGACCTTCAAAGTACAAACCAAAATCAGTCTGCTGGTTTTCTAGGACTGCTCTATGACCATACCAAAACTGGGTGGCTTAGGCCAAAAGAAATGTACTGCCTCTCAGTTCTGGAGACTAGACAGATGAAGCCAAGGTGCCTGCAGAGCCTCGCTCATTCTGACGCGCCCAGGAAGAATCCATCTGTTCCAATAATATGTGTCTGTGTACAGGTTTCCTCCTTTCATAAGGACCCCAGTCAATTGGCTGACAACTCTACTATTCTAGCATGGCCTCATCTAAACTAATTACTTCTGCAGTTACCCTATTTCCAAATAAGATCACATTCTGAGATATTGGAAATTAGGACTTAAATATATGAACTGGGATAAGGGGATAGAACTTAAACCATAACGACCAGTCTCCCATTTTACAGATGAGGTGAGACAACTGAGGTCTCAGTGAACTTACTTTGTGTGTGTGTGTTCTTTATTTTATTTATTTATTTATTTATTTATTTTTACTTTACAATACTGTATTGGTTTTGCCATACACTGACATAAATCCACCACAGGTGTACATGAGTTCCCAATCCTGAACCCCCCCTCCCACCACCCTCCCCATATCATCTCTCTGAGTCATCCCATTGCACCAGCCCCAAGCATCCTGTGAACTTAAAGTGAGGCCACTTATTAAGAACTAAGCCTGGAATTTACTCCTTCTCTCATTTTTTAGTTTAGCCTGTACAGTGATTAACAAGAGATAAACAGAAAATTATCAATGCCTACTTAGAACACATTTTTTATCAAGAAGGTCAATATACAGGTTTAAGTGTCCCTCAGTTTGTGGCATCATTATTTTCCTCATAGACCCCTACACTAGCCTTCCAATCCTGATCCCCGCCTTTCATCTAATTCTCTGATTCATTCTCTGGATCTATGCTCTTCAAAGTGTAGTCTATGGACCATCAGCATCAACCTCACCTGAGAGCTTGCTAGAAATGCAGACTCTCAGGCCCCTTTCCAGACATATTGAGTCAGAATCTGCATTTTTGTCAATTCCCAGGTGAGGCCTATGCAACGTTACAGATTGAATTACAGATTGAGAAGACCAGTTCTTAAATATGGCTAGCAACCACATAGAGTCTCTTGGATTGAAAGGAGATCAAAACAACCAATCCTAAAGGAAATCAATCCTGAATATTCATCAGAAGGACTGATACTGAAGCTGAAGCACCAAAACTTTAATTACCTGATGTGAAGAGCCAACTCATTGGAAAAGATCCTGATGCTGCAAAAGACTGAGGGCAGAAAGAAGGGGGTGACAGAGGATGAGATGCTTGGATAGCATCACCAACTCAGTGGACATGAGTTTGAGCAAATTCCAGGAGATAGTGAAGGACCAGGAAGTCTGGCATGCTGTAGACCGTGGAGTTCCAAAGAGTTGGACATGATTTAGCAATTGAACAACAATCTTTTAAAAATGCAAATCTAATCAGGCGTCACCACCACCAGCCCTGGATTTGCCTGCTTCCCTCTCCCGTGACCCCCATAGCATCCTTAGGGATTGTTGTGCTCAATGGCAATTTTCAATGCATTTCTGTGTCCCCCATTTAACTGTAAATTCTGTGTGCACAACCTTACCCTCAGTACTGAGTGTAAAGTCTTGTACATATTGAAANACACACACACACACACACACACATCCTGTTTTAGATTATTTTCCCATTCTGCTGTGCTGTACTCTCACTCAGGCATGTCCAACTCTTTGCGATCCTATGGACTGTAGCCTGCCAGGCTCCTCTCTCCATGGGATTTTCTCAGAAAGAATACTGGAGTGAGTTGCCATTTCCTTCCCCAGGGGATCTTCCTGACCCAGGGATTGAAACTGCAACTCCTGCATCTTCTGCATTGCAAATGGTTAGTAGTATGTATATGTTAATCTCAGTTTCCTAATTTATACCCTCTTTCCCCCTCAGTGGACTTCCCTTGTGTCTCAGCTGGTAAAGAATCTGCCTGCAATGCGGGAGACCTGGGTTTGAATCCTGGGTCAGGAAGATCTCTTGGAGAAGGGAATGACTACCCACTCAAGTATTCTGGCCTGGAGAATTCCATGGACAGTATAGTCCATGGGGTTGCAAAAAGTCAGACATAACTGAGGGACTTTCACTACACTTCACTTTCACTTTCCCCCCAGTAATCATAAATTTATTTTTTACATCTGTGACTCTATTTCTATTTTGCAAATAAGTTATCCGTATCATTTTTTTTCAGATTCCACATATAAGTAATATCATTTCTCTGTCTGATTACTTTACTCAGTATGATAATCGCTAGGTCTACCCATGTTGCTGCAAATGGCATTATTGCTTTACTTTTTAATGGCTGAGTGATATTCCATTGTGTATATGTATCACATTTTCTCTATCCATTCATCCGCTGATAGACCCTTAGGTTGGTTCCAATCCTGGCTATCGCAAATAGTGCTGCAATGAACACTGGGGTGCATGTATCTTTTCAAATTATAGATTTCTTGAGATATTTGCCTAGGAGTGGGATTACAGGATCATATGGTAGCTCTATTTTTAGTTTGTTAAGGAACCTTCATAGTGTTCTTCATAATAGTTGTACCAACAATAGTTGTACCAATATCCCACCAACATTGTAGGAGGGTTCTCTTTTTTCCACACTTCTTCAGCATTTATTGTTTGTAGATTTTTTGATGATGGTCATTCTAACTAGTGTGAGGCGATATGTCATTGTAGTTTTGTATTTTATTTACCAGATGATTAGTGATGCTGGGCATCTTTCCATGTGCTTTTTGGTCATTTGCATGTCTTGGAGAAATGCATATTTAGATCTCCCATCCATTTTCTGATTGGGTTGTTTTGATATTGAGCTGAATGAGCTGTGTATTTTGAAGATTAATCCCTTGTTGGTCATCTCCTTTGCAAATGTTTTATATCATTTTGGTTTGTCTTGTTTTATTTAAGGTTTCCTTTGCTACTAACTTGATGGAGGTGAGTTTGAGTTAACTCCAGGAGATGGTGATGGACTGGGAGGCCTGGAGTGCTGCAATTCATGGGGTTGCAAAGAGTCAGACATGACTGAGCGACTGAACTGAACTGAACTTGCTGTACAAAAGCTTTTAAGCTTAATTATGTCACAATTTTTTATTTATATGTTTTTATTTTCACTACTCTAGGAGGAGGATTGAAAACGATCTTCCTGTGATTTATGCCAGAGCGTGTTCTGTGTTTTCCTCTAAGAGTTTTATAGTATCCAATCTTACATTTAAGGCTTTAATCCATTTTGAGTTTACTTTTGTGTATGGTGTTAGGGAGTGTTCTAATTTCATTTTTGCTTTATTTTATACATGTAGTGTTCAGCTTTCTCAGCATCACTTATTGAAGTGACTTTTCTTCATTGTATATTCTTTCATTCTTTGTCAAAGTTTAAGTGATCAGAGGAGCTTGAGTTTGTCTATGGACTTTCTGCTCTGTTCCATTGATCTATATTTCTGTTTTTGTGCCAGTACCATGCTGTTTAATTATTGCCACCTTGTAGTACATTCTGAAATCAGGGAGCCTGATTCCCACACCTCTGTTTTTCTGTCTCAAGATTGCTTTGGCTACTTGGGTCTCTTGTGCTTCCGAACAAATTGTAAATATTTTTTTGTTCTAATTCTGCAAAAAATGCCAATGGTATCTTGACAGGGATTGCACTGAATCTATGGATTGCCTTGGATGGTACAGTCATTTTGACAGTACTGATTATTCCAGTTCAAGAACATGGTATATCCTTCCATCTGTTTGTGTCATCTCTAATTTCTTTCTTATAGTTTCCTGAGTACAGGTCTTTTGCTTCCTTACATAGGTTTGTTTCTAGGTATTTTATTATTTTTGATGTTGATTATTAGTGTATAGAAATGCAATAAATTCTTATGTATTAATTTTTCATGCTGTAACTTACCAGATTCATTGATAAGCACTAGTAGTGTTCTGGTAGCATCTTAAGGATTTTCTATATACAGTATCATGCCATCTCCAAACAACAATGGTTTTACTTCTTATTTTCCAATTTGGATTCCTTTTATTTCTTTTTCCTCTCTGCTTATTATGGTTAGGACTTCCAAAACTATGTTTAATAAATCTGGCAAGAGTGGGCATCCTTGTCTTGCTCCTGATCATTTCTATTTTAAATTTGCCTGCTTTCCTCCTCACTAGCTTATTGGAATCTAGGCATGCTCATGGGGTATGATAAATGTTCTCAGATAATACAGAAGATCCAGAATATACATATACGTTTATTGGTTAGATTATTTATTAGGGAATGAAGACACTTTTAAATTATGTTATAGAATCATGGAGTTCTGAAAATATAACAGCTTGCAAAATACTGAAACACTCATTTATAGCCGAAGCTTTAATATTCAGAGGTTAGTTTTAAAATTAAGCTCTTTTATCTATATGGTTTTATTCAAGTTATTTTTCTCTATAAGCTTCAATACTGTTATTATTACAGTGGAAATAATAATACCCTCTTCAAGGGATGTTTGTGTGTGTTTTATTACATGTAAATAATACATGTAGAGCATTTAGCAGAGAACTGGCATACAAGAAGGTCTTCCCTGGTGGCTCAGACCAGAATCTGCCTGCAATGAAGAAAACCTAGATTTGATCCCTCGGTTGGGAAGACATGTTGGAGTAGGGGATGGGTATCCACTCTAGTGTTCTTGTCTGGACAATTCAAGGGACGGAAGAATCTGGGGTGGCTACAGTCCATGGGGTCACAAAGAGTCAGGCACAAGAACTTAATAAATTAAAGCTATCAATATGAATATTTTATGTATAAGTATAATGGTGGCATCATGCTGTATACAAATAAAAAGTTTAGGATATATATATATATATATATATATTGCCCCCATGTGATAGAAAGGCATTTAGGTGTGAAAGCCAACAGACTCTTCATAATTTTGGAGAATTATTTATGAAATTAAAATTATGTTAACTGAACATATCACAGTTCATTTCAGTTCAGTTGCTCAGTCATGTCCGACTCTTTGTGACCCCATGAATCACAGCACACCAGGCCTCCCTGTCCATCACCAACTCCCAGAGTTCACTCAGACTCACATCCATCGAGTCAGTGATGCCATCCAGCCATCTCATCCTCGGTCGTCCCCTTCTCCTCCTGCCCCCAATCCCTCCCAGCATCAGAGATTTTTCCAATGAGTCAACTCTTCGCATGAGGTGGCCAAAGTACTGGAGTTTCAGCTTTAGCATCATTCCTTCCAAAGAAATCCCAGGGCTGATCTCCTTCAGAATGGACTGGTTGGATCTCCTTGCAGTCCAAGAGACTCTCAAGAGTCTTCTCCAACACCATAGTTCAAAAGCATCAATTCTTCGGCGCTCAGCTTTCTTCACAGTCCAACTCTCACATCCATACATGACCACTGGAAAAACCATAGCCTTGACTAGACGGAATAGGTATTAAATGATTTCTAATCTAAACATTGTTTTTTAGTATATAATTTAAAAGAGAGTTCCCTTTTATATGAAAAATAACTTGCCTTGGTCATATTTTAATATTTCAGTTGTTTCTAATAGAAGACATTTTTACATATTGAAGTATAGGGAAATCATTCAAGCTAATTCATGATTTAACTTGAATTTTATGCCAATTAAAACAGCCTGTGTGTAGTTTACCAAACATATATTGCACATCTGCTTCAATAATTAAAAAAATGTTACACTGACCAGAAGTAAAGAATACCCACGTTAAAAACAAATATTAAATGCTTCCTTTCCTGAGATCCCAATGTTGGTACTCCTTTAATTTATAAGACTCCCTTCACAGGTGCTGATGACATTCTGACTCACTATACACGTGGTGATTTTTTTTTTTTTTTGAAGCCTCGAAATGATGTATTTCTGACTTGTTTGATTTTTTTTTCTTTGTTCTGAAAGAATATAAAACTGTACTAAAAACCATGCTTCTTTGGAGCAATTCTTTAAGTTATCTGAGAGGCTTGTCTCCAGGCTATAATCCTCAGTTTCACTCAGAACTTTTTTCTATTCCTATTTATTTAATATGTCCATTGACATTTCCATTATAAAATAGCTACAAATTTGATGAAATAACAATCAGGACTGAAACCAGAACAGAAAAATAAAGGAAGAAAATCTGAATTAAATTAGCACATTTCTCATTTAGTCAGGACTTATTATAAATTATGGGCCCAGAACAAACTTGAAATGCACTGTACTTGTTGAAAACATGTTAAGAATTTCAAGAGATCAATAGAACGCTAAACTAAGCATGGCCCTTCTCAGCACGAAGCCCCTACTGTGGGACTGCATGGATTTCACATCCATAAAGCCAATTCTGCATTTATTTTTGTAACAAATCTACAAAGTAAAACTTATTTTCTCCAGTTTTATAGATGAAGACATCAAACTGAGCTTCCTTGCTAAAACTGGACAAATGGTGTGTATCAGAGCTGAGATTTATTTATCTGTCATTGTCCGTGGTATTAAAGGGGTGAACACATAAATTCTCTTTCAGATCAAAATCATTTTTTTAGTGTGAAATGAGGGATTATTAATAACTATCCCACAGAGCAGTTGTAAATTAAGACTATTCCAGATAAATTGAGTTGTTTCGCTTTTTAATTTATACTTTGATGCACCCACTATTTAAGGGCATTATATTAAAAATTAAAAGCATTATTTTGTGTAGGCTGGGTCATATCCTGGTGGTCAGAATACATATAATTTATAAACCTGCATTCCATTATACATAATTATTAATGCTTGGAATGATGATCTCATATCATGGAAACATCTTAAACATAAAAAGATGAAAATCTGTTCAGAATGTGCTACCTATGTATACAGAAAAGCAAACAAATGTAATTTTTATGAGTTTTAATAAAATAAAATGTTCTACTGACAATAAGTAAAGGAGGAACTGATTTAGCCACAGTGCTAAACCCCAGAAGTTATGTGATTAATAAACTTTTCACATGGAATTTCATCTTTGATTTTATCTTTTAATTTAAAATATACCAAACATTGGCTTCTTAGCACTTGATGCAGTAATAACATCTGCCCTGTATAAGCTCTTTCCACACTTTGGCACAGAAGTCTTATTTGCCAACTGGAATTGTACAGGATTAAATGTTGAAATTTACAATTAACTTTGCACAGTTTGATTATCTCCCATGTCTAGCTCAGCTGGTAAAGAATCCACCTGCAATGCAGGAGACCTCGGTTCAATCCCTGGGTTGGGAAGATCCCCTGGAAGAGGGAAAGGCTACCCGCTCTAATATTCTGGCCTACAGAATTCCATGGACAGTCCATGGGGTCACAAAAATCGGACACAACTGAGCAACTTTCACTTTCACTTCAAGTCTAGCAATGAACATACTTCTATGTCTGTTGCGTACTAAGCTAATGCAGTGATATTTTCCAAATGTAAATCTAATCCTGTACTTTCTGCCTAACAAATACTCACCATCAACAAATCAAATCCACAGAATGTCACATAAGGCCATTTATAATGTTACCCTTGCCTTTCTAGCTATTACCCACCATTACTTCCCCTGGACTTTGTAATTTGCCTGTCCTCAGCTACTGGCCCTTTGCCACAGTATCACATTCCAAGCCTTTGTACATTTTGCTTTCTCCACTTGTAAGTAAAACCTCTAGTCCCAAGGGATGCAGTTTTAGGGTCCAAATAAAGAAGAAAATGACTTAATAAGAAATAATACTGTTACAGTTCTTTCTAGCATCAGGTGGCTGTGATGCTGTAAGGAATAAATCAAGCAACATTACACTGAATTATCAGGGATAATTCTCATAAATAGTCCTGGCTGCAATGTTCATGAATGTCCAGGAAAAATACTTAAACTATGACATTTTTCATTATATATGATGTAACTATCACAGCACGTTTTTACAAGGCATATTATTGGCAAACTGTTATTGAATATTCTCAAGATACATTACAATTAACTGAGAAGAGAATCTAGCAGCAGAATAGCTAACCTTAAAGAGGAGAAGAATGGCTATTTGATTCCAGGAAGGTAAGGTTATTTAAAAAAAAAAAGCCAAAAAAGCCAAATAAATACACAGTAAAGAAGAGTTTGAGTAAGGGAAACTATAAAATCCAAGATGAGCTGAAAAATAATCATCATCTCCCATCATGATGACATTTATGGATGTACAGCTGTCATTGAACAAACAAATCTGTGACTTATTGCATCAGGGCAATGCTAGGGTTTCAGTCAGGTGCTATGACGAATTACATATATAAGGTAATAGCTACTAAATCATGTCCAGCTCTTTGGAATGCATCGGATTGTAGCCTGCCAGGCTCCTCTATTCAGGCAAGAATATTGGTTGTTGCTGTTGTTCAGCCCATAGTTCTTCAGACACTCTGTCTATCAGGTCTAATCCCGTGAATCTATTTGAATCTATTTGTTACTTCTACTGTATAATTGTAAGGGATTTGATTTAGGTCACACCTGAATGGCTTGGTGTTTTTTCCTACTTTCTTCCATGGATGAGATGGTGGAGTAAAAGGATATGTGCTCATCTTCTCCTGCAAGAACTCCAAAATTGCAACTAGCTGCTGAACAATCAACTGCAGGAGAATGTTGGATCCCACCAAAAAATGGTATCTTGCATCCAAGGGCAAAGGAAAAGCTCCAACAAAATGGGAGGAAGGGTGAAATCATATTTAGAATCAAACCTCATACTTGTCAGAGATGCTTGGAGGGTACAAACAAAACCTTGTGTGCACCAGTACTCAGGGACCCCACAAGAGACTGAGCAAGACCTGCCTTTGAGTGTCTGAGTGTCTCCTGTGGAGGCATGGGTCAGCAGTGGCCTGCCACAGGAACAGGGACTCTGGCAGCAGCAGACCTTGGATGTGTGGCATGTGGTTTAAGTCCTCTTGGAGGAGGTCACCATTAGCCCCACCATAGAGCTGTTGAGCAGACAACCCACAAACTGGAGAACAATTAGAGCAAAGAAATTCTCACACTGTTGCAAAAGTTCTAGGGCCTAAAACAGATTTCCCAACCTGGGGATCTGGTAAAGAGACTGAGAACCCCCAAGGAACTTGACTTTGAAGGCCAGTGGGATTTGATTACAGAACTTCCACCAGACTGGGGAAACAGACTCTTAGAGGCACAAAAAAACCCTTGTGCTCACCAAGAGGCAGGAGAAAGCAGCAGTTACCCCACAAGAGACTGAGCCAGACTTGCCTGTGTGTGTCCAAGAGTCTCCAGTGGAGGCATGGGCCAGCAGTGGCCTGCTACAGGGTAGAGGCCCTGAATACNAACCCTTGTGCTCACCAAGAGGCAGGAGAAAGCAGCAGTTACCCCACAAGAGACTGAGCCAGACTTGCCTGTGTGTGTCCAAGAGTCTCCAGTGGAGGCATGGGCCAGCAGTGGCCTGCTACAGGGTAGAGGCCCTGAATACAACAGTCCTGGGAGATACAACATGCTGGCATAAGTCCTTTTGAAGGAGGTCACCATTATAGCCAATGGAAAGAGGAGGTCAACATTACCAACAATGGAAATCATGAGAGACTTTATTTTTAGGGGGCTCCAAAGTCACTGCAGATGGTGACTGCAGCCATGAAATTAAAAGACGCTTGCTTCTTGGAAGAAAAGTAGTGACCAACCTAGACAGTGTATTAAAAAGTAGAGACATTCCTTTGCCAATAAAGGTCCATCTAGTCAAGGCTATGGTTTTTCCAGTAGTCATTTAAGGATGTGAGAGTTGGACCTTAAAGAAAGCTGAGTGCCGAAGAATTGATGATTTTGAACTGTAGTGTTGGAGACGACTCTTAACTATCCCTTGGACTGCAAGGAGATCCAACCAGTCCATCCTAAAGGATATCAGTCCTGAGTGTTCATTAGAAGGACTGATGTTGAAGCTGAAATGCCAATACTTTGTCCACCTGATGTGAAGAACTGACTCATTGGAAAAGACCTTGTTGCTGGGAAAGACTGAAAGCAGGAGGAGAAGGGGTTGACAGAGGATAAGATGGTTGGATGGCATCACCGACTTGAAGGATATGAGTTTGAGGAAGCTCTGGCAGTTGGTGATGAACAAGGAAGCCTGGCATGCTGCAGTCCATGGGGTTGCAGAGTCGGACAAGACTGAGGGACTGAACTGAACCATTATAACCATTACTCCCACAGTAGTTTGGCCTCAGGGAGGAAACACAGCCCCACCCGTCAGCAGAAGACTAGATTACAGATTTATAGAGCATGACATTAGTTATCAAGAACTAATGACCACCATGGTCAGAACAAGACCTAGTTTGCCCAACTGCCACTACCTTGCATCAGTAAGCTTTCACAAGCCTTTTATCTTTATCCATCAGAGGCCAGGCTTAATGAAAACCACAGTCACAGAAAACTAACCAATCTGATTACATGGGTCACAGCCTTGTCTAACTTAATGAAACTATGAGCGATGCTATGTAAGGCCATTCAAGACAGACGGGTCATGTTGGAGAGTTCTGACAAAAAGTGGTCCGCTGGAGAAGGGAATAGCAAACTACTTCAGTATTCTTGCCTTGAGAACCCCATGAACTGCAATACTGGAGTGGTAGCCATTTCCTTCTCCAGGGATCTTGCAGACCCAGGAATCAAACTTGATTCTCCTCTGCCTCATTTTTTACTTGCTGAGCCATCAAGAAATATTTGCTATAATAAATGCAAGCTTAACAGAATATATTGGTAGGTAATGTACACTAAAATATTTGAAATGGCTAGAAGCAGATAATAATATGTTCTGATTTGGAAAAACCGATTAATTCATTTTATAAAATTTATGAAATCTTTATTATATACTGGGCATAGGATGTTGAAGCTCCTCATATAATTTACTTTCTAGCAGAAAGAAAGATGTTTACTTTGTAATTATCCAAATAAACATACAGTATGTGAAAACAGGTAGTTGGAAGCCCTGACTTTTTTTTTTTTTTAGTAAAGTCAAGACTTCCCTGAAGGATTGAAATTAGTATATTAAGGGTGGTGGCAGAAGGTGGGTTGGGAGAAAGAATAGCCTACACAGAAGGAATGGGTCTGAAAACATTATGAGGGGCCCATGACACATTCTAAGAATTGAAAGATACAGTATGAGAAAGATTGTGGTAAAGAACCCACCTGCCAGTGCAGGAGATGTAAGATAAGCATTTTCCATCCTTGGGTTGGAAGGTTCCCTTAGGGGAGGGCATGGAAACCCACTCCAGTATTCTTGCCTGAAGATTTTCCACAGACAGAGGAGAGCCTGGTGGGCTACAGTCCATAAGATCACAAGGAGTCAGACAAAACTGAAGTGACTGAGCATGCATGCAATGTTAATTTAGAGGTTGGGTCTCTGTTGTTTACCTGGTATGATAGGGGGAATTGTTTTTTCTGAGGTATGTATGAAAGGAGAGAGTCACTAAGTGGGTGGCAGAAGATTAAGAATAGAGGAGAAGACTGAATGAGCTACACTACATTCATAAAATTTTTGTTTTGAGATTTTGAGTTAGAAAAATATTGCATCGGAGTTCAGGGTCTGCAATATTTTGTGGAAGTGAAAAAAGCACACTTTCTCCTACCTTAATGTAAGCTCAGCACCTTTTTTTCTTTTTTCATTATTTGGTCTAGAATGAATATATGTTTTTGATAACTAATGTCACTAACTTATAAAGCCTAAATTTGTTAATATAGGTGTGCATGCTCAGTTGCTCAGTCATGTCTGACTCTGTGATCCCAAGGACTGTGGCCTTCCAGGCTCCTGTCCATGGAATTTTTCAGGACAGAATACTGGAGCAGGTTGACAAGCGCTCTACTCCAGGGGATCTTCCCATTCCAAGGACTGAACCCATATCTCTTGTGTCTCCTGCATTGGCAGGCAGATTCTTTACCACTAGTGCCATCTTGTTATTATGAGTTTTCTATAAAATAATCAATGCAAATAATCACTATTAATTAGGTGATAATATCTCTTCAGATTTTAACTGAATGATTATATCTAAATCATATGAATTAATAATATGAAAACATTACACAATTTAGCAGTATATTGGGAAACATTATTTTACAGAATAGTCTCTCATTTTCTTTATAGAATATAATTATGTTCTATGCAATCTCCAGTCTACATTCTGCTTATTATGATTCCTTTATTATATGAAAAACAAGTCCTACTCATATAAAATACCTTTTAAAAATTTAAACCTACAAATTAACAAATCTATTTGCATTATCAATATTAAACTCTTTGCTGAATTGAAAATAATATGTCAGTGAATGTGGCTTTGTTTGGATTGGGGTAGGAGAGATATGTGTACTGAATTCAGGTGATAAGAGTTACAGCTACAGTGTGGAATTCAGTAGAACTAGGAAACCCAATGAATTTCAAATTTTTCTTACCAAAAATCAGGCTAGCCTATGCATCCTTTATCTCTATTACTGAGATATTAAAAATAAACAAAACAACAAAATCTGATGGTATCTAATGTGTGCATACAGTTATATATTTTCAGATAAACTGGTAAAATATTTTTCAGTAATTTGGCTGGGAAATTTGAAAATGTCTAAGAATAGAGAAGTTCACAATTATTTTTAAGAATGGCAAAAACCACCACAATATTGTAAAGTAATTAGCCTCCAATTAAAATAAATAAAAAACAAACAAAAATTAATAAATTTTCATTATATTAAGACTCATTCTCATTAAAAAAAAAGGAATTTGCAATGCAATTGAATCTCATTTTGAAAGCATCATGGGTTATTTTAAAAATGCTTCGTGAAAGTGTTTAAAATAAACTCAACTTATATTATTCAAAAGAAAAAAAACTTAGTTTTTAATCCTAAACAAATGGAGTGTTAAGAAGGTGTAGCATTAATATACTTCTATATGTTTAATTATTACTAGAGGAAAAATAATGGTAATATCTGATTATGTTCATAGAAGAGAGTGTGAGAAGATTCAAACTGCTATATTCAAATCAATCAATATTTTGTGTCAAATATATGGATTTATCTTTTTTTTTACTTTTTATTAACTAATTGAGCTCATTTTGTTTCAAATCTAATTTCTACTGTATTTCATCAAATTAAAACACCATTGATTGTAAGAGGCATCATTATTTTACATGATTCTAAGAAAATAAAACATGTTACCAATAAACTACGGTAGTCATTGAATGTGAGATATATACCAATTTCAGATATATTAAAATTTTTTGAAAAGAGCATCTAAAATGTAAAATATAATAAAATGTGTTAATGAGATTTAATATATTTAGGAACACTTCTAATATTCCTTCATGACTTGGCAGTATTAATAACACATTTGTTTTTTAGAAATTTTTTATCAGATTTTTTTTTCTGAAATTGGTATTAATGTTTGGATTTTAGAAAGAAGTGAAAATTAAAGTGTAAAAAGTTATCAATTTCCTAATGATACCACTGAAAATATGAGAACCATTAGTATTACTTGTATAAAGTCAGTTTTTTTTTCTTCCCTCAGCTGTTCTTAGATAACAGTGATAACTGGCTTTCTCTTTCTAGAAAGAGATAATTTCTGTATATAACCAAGAACAAATTAGTGCTTGTTAAAATTATTTATAAATCAACTGTATTAAAATATTTCCAGTGGAAGAATTTAATTTGTGGTTTGATATTTTTTGCCTTAAAATTTCATTTTTATGCATTTTCTATATTCATTTTACTATGAAAATCACAGTAATTATTATTGCCATGCAGACTCATTCTGTAAGTTCAAAGCATTTTTTTAAAATCAATATAAAATTTCCAGTGAAAAAGTGTGAAGGAATTCCTATAATCCAACATCGTCCTTTCATGTTTTCTTCCTTCCATAAACAGCTATTGAGGGTCTACTGTGCTAAGTTTATTTATTCATTATAAATAATATTACCAACAATAAAACTTAAAGACACACAAGGTACTATGTTATTTAGGTTTTTAGGATAAGCCCTTGTCCTAGAGTAATATGTAGTCTAGAGGAGAGATAGACAGGGAAACTGGTACATGTATGAATATGCAATCTGTAATGTGATACAAGTTTGTGCAATTGCCTGGGATGGCCAAAATGAGGAATCTATACATTTTCAAGTATCAATAAGAAAATAATGTCAGGGACAACTTCATGCAGTAGGTCATTCTTAGTCTGACTCAAAGAAGTGATTCCAATGCTAATCAAAATATATGAAAAAGAGATTCCAGGCCAAGGAAACAGCTAAAATGCAAACACATATGGACTGACACAGTTAAAATAACCCGTGGCTCTATATGCTGTTCTATGAAATTCAGATTTTATCACACAGGCACTGGAGATCCATTGTAGCATTTTAAGGTGAAAAATACAGTCATATTCGAAAAACCCATTAAGGCAGTTCTATAGGGAGTGGATTATAGCCCTGGCTTCCTAAAGGGAGAAACACCTAGAGAAGATTATTGTGGCATTTCAATTAGAAGGTGGTGAGAACTTGGACTAAAATGATGGAGGAAGAGGAGATCAAAAATAAAAATTACAGAAAGAGGAGTTGCTTTGTGTATGTTGGTGAACTTTTGTACATGATGAATTTAGTATATCTATGGGATATCAGAAGAGAAATCCACTAAGGAGCTAGATACATTTGTAGTCATGGGATTGATATTTTAAATCACAGACAAAAGAATTTATCCAGGTAAGAGATATAAATTGATAAGAAAAGAAAACTTAAGTCCAGGATTCATGGAGCACCAGAAAAGGCAAAAGGGACATTCACAGAAGGTGGTAGCATGGAAGAATAGGGAGGGGATAGTTCCAAGAAAAAAATCTCAGTAGTATTGTGTCAAAGAGAGTTAAGATGAATAACAAAAATTTACTACTTTGGATAATTAAGAACTTGAGAAAGAGGTAAGACAAGACTTTAATTATACGGCTATAAAGGGAGGTAGAAAAATACAAGGATAGCCAGCAGTGACTCAGGTTTAAAGAAATATTTTGTTGTTGCTGTTGATATTTGTGTTGGTTGTTGGTTTGTTTTGTTATTTTGGTTTTTAGATTATTTTAAACTTAAAAAGTTTGAAGATGTTTACATTACAACAGTACAGACATATAGGCTAAGGGGTTTCTCAAAAGTCATCTCTGATTCTGAGGACTTAATAGTCTAGTATCCTAAATGAAAGTGAAGGTCTCTCAGTCCTGTCCGACTCTTTGCAACCCTATGGACTATACAGTCCATGGAATTCTCCAGGCCAGAATACTGGAGTGGATAGCCTTTCCCTTCTCCAGGGAATCTTCCGGACCCAGGGAACGAACCCAGGTCTCCCTCACTGCAGACAGATTCTTTACCAGCTGAGCCACAAGGGAAGCTTTTTTTAGTATCCTAAAACCAGAGTAATAAATTTACTTGAAAAAATCTGTGTGATTTTAAATGTGATAAGTGAAGTCAGATTTAAATTCCACATATACTATAATGACTACTATAAAACAAACATATAAAGAAAGTGACATAAGAATATAAAAATACATTATGTTATCATTTTTAGACGTGATTCATTATTTTAAAATTCAGTGAATAAAATGATATTAGGGATGTTCAAAACTTGTTTCCTATTCAAAGATTAAAATACAATATCTTTCATCTAAAATAGTTTTAGATTAAGCATGCAATTAATAAAGTTCTCTCCTGGGGCTGGGGAAGAATGAAAGAGAAGATGGGAGCAGACGACTTCTTCCTCATGTGTTTTCCTGTATGATCTTAGCGTGAGTACCATTTCACCAACATTTTTAAATGGAAGGATAATAAAGCAAGTAAGGGACACACAGTTTCTTAAATATTAGGGTTATTTCCATGCTATTGAGTGTTCTCTACTACTAAATGAAATGATTCAAATGTTATAGTAAGCAAAAATTTTTAAAGCATATAAAAAATACATTTTTAGAGGTAAGTATTAATATGATGAATGTATAAAGACTATGCTAGCTAAGTTAAGGTATTGAAATAAAACATACAATTACATTAGGAAAAATAAAATCTGCATTAAGCAAATCTTGTCATTTAAGCAGGATTACTGATTTGCATTCATTATATATATGGAATAAAAATTGTTCTGAAGATAGATGATAGCTATTTATTCCCATTTAAATTCTCCGTAACCAATAATATTTGTTTTTCAAAATGTAACATACAAATTTTCATTTAAATGATTTTTTTCAGGTGGGGTTAAGGAGGTGGTTGCCATATTTCTCTTTGAATTCAAAAAGTCCTAAAAACTTTAAAAACTGTTTCCAAGGCTCATCTCCACAAATACAGTCAATAATAATTGTTTGGCATTTATTATAAAAAACTTCTGGTATGATGTGCTGATCCTGCTCTAGTCTTGAGCCCTGTTTCTCACACTTAGAGAAGCACTATAAAGGAGCCTTAGTAAAAATAAGGGAACGTTTTGGTCTCTCAGAATCTCTGTCCTTTGGGTAACATACATAGTCCCAATTCTCTGATATTTTCTTAGTTCCTATGACTGAGTTTGAAAAGTGTGTGTGTGTTAGCCACTCGGTTGTATCCGACTCTTTGAGACCCCATGGAATAGCCTGCCAGGCTATTCTGTCCATGGAATTCTCTAGGCAAGAATACTGGAGTGGGTTGCCATTTCCTTCTCTAGGGTAGGTTCCTAACCCACCCAGGGATTGAACCCGGGACTCCTGCATTAAAGGCAGTTTCTTTACCATCTGAGCCACCAGGGAAGTGAGTTTGAAATGGCAGTGGTAAATATGAGATTTTCCCAGCTATTTCAAATCCAAGTTACTTTTAATTTCTCCACTTCTTCCCTTCTTACTGGTGATAAAGAACAATTGTACATGATCTAATTAACCAATAAATAACTGGTGAAGGGCCATTTTGACTAGTACCGTTCTAGTTCTGCAGAAATCAAAAAAGATCCCTCCCACGTTTCTAAAGAACAAATAAACAAAAACAAAATCTAATAAGGAAAGTCCCTAGTCCCTTCATCAGCTAAGCATTATCTTCTTATTCTCATCTCTCAGCTATACTTTGGAAGAGAAAGGGAGTAGACTTCAGGCCCTGAGAGTCCATTGAGACTGCAATGATGGCCTTCTCTTTGGTCAATGTATATAATGTCACAATTTCAATTCAGGGAAAATCTTCATGCTTTCCTCCTCAAACTGTATAAAAATGTACATGCTAGGTACTCAATAGTTACATATACTGTAAAGCACATTAGAACTGATTTTGGGGAAATTGTGTCATTTTAGGTGAGTTGTTAAAATGTGAGAGGATTTACTATGGTTTGAAACATTTTTTTTGGAAATTAAATATATCAAGAGAAACAATATATTAACAACTGAGTAATTTCTAAATAACTTCACAATGGAAAGTTTTAGCTCAACTTCTAAGGTTTCATGGGGGTAGAAAGACTGAGGAGTTATATTCATAGTGTGGACAAGACTGGATTTTATATCGGTGAATACAACAGTCTGGAGATAGAGTCCCAACTCTACATATATGCCAGCAGGGATACCATCAGGCTGCTAAATACCTTTCCAAACATTCCTTACAGGAAGCATAGTGAGAAACTACATTCTATGGTATGTAATAAATTAACCCAAGGAAATGACTATCTTGGGTCTTGACACTGTAATTAACTAACTAGTTGTTATTTTCTTCATATTAATAGCTAAAAGAGTTAGAAAAAATATCTTCAGGAAAGAGCAGTCCAATTTTGAATGAGCACTTAGGATTTCACAAACACACACACAACTCAGAAACCTAAAAACAATTCAAACTTTCAGAAGCAAGAGAGTGAAGGTTTGATAGTGCCAGCTGTACATTTTGCTCCAAAGCATGATCCTTAAGACTATTGGCTTTGGAAGAAGGCTTTTACATTCCACTAGGTATGACTCTTTGTTATTAGTGTGGCATTTGTTGCAGACGACAACACATGTTGAGTAATTTTTATACTCCCATTATGGATTCTAGTTAATGAAATTAAATTCAAATGTGCCTTCTTGGGTCTATTGGACAACCAAGCTGTACACAGAAGTTTGTCAAAATAAAATGTAAGAATTCCAATTCCCCTTCAGTGATGAGAAATGTAAGCATCTAAAATATAGCACTGTGAATTTAAAACTTACATTTTAAACACAGGATAGATGAATAGAAATCCTAATGCATAGAGACTGTGCTATTTTCTGGGAATAGAGAAGATTGAAATAAACAAATTAAATAAATTGTTATGTGATATGCTATGTGCTATAAGAACACATATGAACAACNTACAATTACATTAGGAAAAATAAAATCTGCATTAAGCAAATCTTGTCATTTAAGCAGGATTACTGATTTGCATTCATTATATATATGGAATAAAAATTGTTCTGAAGATAGATGATAGCTATTTATTCCCATTTAAATTCTCCGTAACCAATAATATTTGTTTTTCAAAATGTAACATACAAATTTTCATTTAAATGATTTTTTTCAGGTGGGGTTAAGGAGGTGGTTGCCATATTTCTCTTTGAATTCAAAAAGTCCTAAAAACTTTAAAAACTGTTTCCAAGGCTCATCTCCACAAATACAGTCAATAATAATTGTTTGGCATTTATTATAAAAAACTTCTGGTATGATGTGCTGATCCTGCTCTAGTCTTGAGCCCTGTTTCTCACACTTAGAGAAGCACTATAAAGGAGCCTTAGTAAAAATAAGGGAACGTTTTGGTCTCTCAGAATCTCTGTCCTTTGGGTAACATACATAGTCCCAATTCTCTGATATTTTCTTAGTTCCTATGACTGAGTTTGAAAACTGTGTGTGTGTTAGCCACTCGGTTGTATCCGACTCTTTGAGACCCCATGGAATAGCCTGCCAGGCTATTCTGTCCATGGAATTCTTCAGGCAAGAATACTGGAGTGGGTTGCCATTTCCTTCTCTAGGGTAGGTTCCTAACCCACCCAGGGATTGAACCCGGGACTCCTGCATTAAAGGCAGTTTCTTTACCATCTGAGCCACCAGGGAAGTGAGTTTGAAATGGCAGTGGTAAATATGAGATTTTCCCAGCTATTTCAAATCCAAGTTACTTTTAATTTCTCCACTTCTTCCCTTCTTACTGGTGATAAAGAACAATTGTACATGATCTAATTAACCAATAAATAACTGGTGAAGGGCCATTTTGACTAGTACCGTTCTAGTTCTGCAGAAATCAAAAAAGATCCCTCCCACGTTTCTAAAGAACAAATAAACAAAAACAAAATCTAATAAGGAAAGTCCCTAGTCCCTTCATCAGCTAAGCATTATCTTCTTATTCTCATCTCTCAGCTATACTTTGGAAGAGAAAGGGAGTAGACTTCAGGCCCTGAGAGTCCATTGAGACTGCAATGATGGCCTTCTCTTTGGTCAATGTATATAATGTCACAATTTCAATTCAGGGAAAATCTTCATGCTTTCCTCCTCAAACTGTATAAAAATGTACATGCTAGGTACTCAATAGTTACATATACTGTAAAGCACATTAGAACTGATTTTGGGGAAATTGTGTCATTTTAGGTGAGTTGTTAAAATGTGAGAGGATTTACTATGGTTTGAAACATTTTTTTTGGAAATTAAATATATCAAGAGAAACAATATATTAACAACTGAGTAATTTCTAAATAACTTCACAATGGAAAGTTTTAGCTCAACTTCTAAGGTTTCATGGGGGTAGAAAGACTGAGGAGTTATATTCATAGTGTGGACAAGACTGGATTTTATATCGGTGAATACAACAGTCTGGAGATAGAGTCCCAACTCTACATATATGCCAGCAGGGATACCATCAGGCTGCTAAATACCTTTCCAAACACTCCTTACAGGAAGCATAGTGAGAAACTACATTCTATGGTATGTAATAAATTAACCCAAGGAAATGACTATCTTGGGTCTTGACACTGTAATTAACTAACTAGTTGTTATTTTCTTCATATTAATAGCTAAAAGAGTTAGAAAAAATATCTTCAGGAAAGAGCAGTCCAATTTTGAATGAGCACTTAGGATTTCACAAACACACACACAACTCAGAAACCTAAAAACAATTCAAACTTTCAGAAGCAAGAGAGTGAAGGTTTGATAGTGCCAGCTGTACATTTTGCTCCAAAGCATGATCCTTAAGACTATTGGCTTTGGAAGAAGGCTTTTACATTCCACTAGGTATGACTCTTTGTTATTAGTGTGGCATTTGTTGCAGACGACAACACATGTTGAGTAATTTTTATACTCCCATTATGGATTCTAGTTAATGAAATTAAATTCAAATGTGCCTTCTTGGGTCTATTGGACAACCAAGCTGTACACAGAAGTTTGTCAAAATAAAATGTAAGAATTCCAATTCCCCTTCAGTGATGAGAAATGTAAGCATCTAAAATATAGCACTGTGAATTTAAAACTTACATTTTAAACACAGGATAGATGAATAGAAATCCTAATGCATAGAGACTGTGCTATTTTCTGGGAATAGAGAAGATTGAAATAAACAAATTAAATAAATTGTTATGTGATATGCTATGTGCTATAAGAACACATATGAACAACTTCAATGGGAGCACTGTGAATGGAATATACAATTTTGTCTGAGAAGTTGAGGAAAGCCCAGAGAAAGTGAAACCCATTCAGGTTTTGAAGACATGAAGTGCACTCTGCTAAAACAATTGGACAATATCTGAGGTTTCCCTAAGAAATATCTCATCTCATTATGTTCCTCATGTTCTTAAGAGACATTAACAACCAGATATAACAGATATACGAACATTGAACTTTTATTTTAAGAGAACTAAGGTCTGCATGAATGTCAGTAAGAAGCTATTCCACTTCCCTACTCTTCTCTGCATCAGTTTCTTAAGGACAGTGAATGGACTGAAGATTCACTGAAGACCATAGGTGTACATTCCCTGTCTTGTAACAGAATGGGATGTAACTAATAAATCATAAGTATTTAGGAAATAGACTGAAGTATGGGGCAACAGGCTGGGAGCTTATAAATTACAGGACCAGGTGGAGGGTGGTGATCAGCCTCTCCCTGACTTCTTCAAGCAACACTACTGATTCCACAGTAGATAAATTACAAGCAGAGTTTGAGATCAGTGTTTTTTTGAAAAAAATAAATAAATAAATAAAAATAAAAAGGGACAAGCATTGTGATTCTGCTTTTAAGTAGTGCCAATTACAAACTTAAAATTAATCTATAAAGCAAAGTCCATGTATTCTAAAACTAATTGAAAGAAAATGGTATCTATACACATGCTTTAAAGTATTCTGCTAGCATATTACCACATGAAAGTGCCTGTATTTTTCTTTTTCCTTTACCAGTGTGTGTTATGTTCTGTTTTCTTTCCTTGCTCCTATTTTCTCCACTATGTTCCTATTAAGATAGAAGTTTTTGTTTTCATTGTGTTAGTGTGGCTTTTTTGCTTAAATTTCTTTATAGAAAAAATATTCTTTAAAGCAAAAATTAAAAGGAGAAAATCTTATAACAGATCACATGTGTAGAATTTAATTATATACACTTGAATTATACAAATTTTAAACATCTTAATAATGAAAATATTAATAAATTCTCATTTTATATAAATAATTTTCATTTACATAAATATTTCAACTAAGGGCTTCCCTCGTGACTCAGTGATAAAGAATGTGCTTGCCAGTGCAAGAGACAGAGGTTCGATACACAGGTTGGGAAGACCCCTGGAGAAGGAATAGGCAACCCACTTCAATATTCTTGCCTGGAAAATCCCATGGAGAGAGGAGCCTGGTAAGCTACAGTCCATGGGGCTGCAAAGAGTCCAATAGGACTGAGCAACTAAATAACAAGCTGCTACAAAAGAACCAGCAGTAATGGCAGTTTTCATAACTCCTATGAACTTGGAACTGTGACTAAACACATTCCAAGAAAAAGATAAATATTTTAATTAAAAATAATAAAGAATCTCACAGTTTCAAAACAGTGGACCAAATTGGTTGAAAACCATGCCTACTTTGATGCCATATGACTGTCCCCTTTTATTTTAACTGGAAATGCCTGCCACCCTTTGGTGCACTATGCACTGAGTAAGAAATACTTCAGAGTGATTGCAGTGAAATTTGTTACATTTCACAAATATTTACTGAATGTCTAGTATGTATTAAACACTATTGTTTTTACTAGAGATTTAGCCATGAAAAAAAAAGAGAGAGAGATGGAAATCCTTATATTCATGAAGCATCTATTCCTGTGAGGACAGACAAGCAATAAATAAAGATAGAGAAATAAGGAAATCAAACAACCGGTCAGAGGTAGTAAGTGCTAAGAAGAAAAAACAAATTAGAAAAAAGGCATAGGAAAGGTATCCATTGAGAGTATTCAGTGAGAAATCACATTTGAGCAGAGATCTAAAGGAGGTTTTAGAGAAACTATGCAGTTATATAAGGAAAAGTGTCATAGGCAAAGCGAACAGGTGATGTGGAAATGTGTTTGGCATTTGGAGAAATATCAAAAAAAACCACCATGGCTGGAATGCCTTAATTACTTTTGTAGCAAACTCACCACTTTTTCTGCTTCTACTCCTTCTCCCCTGGAGTCTATTCTCAGCTCAGAGCCTGAATGAGCCTTAAGAGTTAGATATTCTAGGATCCCTCTGTGTTTGCTCGTTTGACAATCAGAATACTTTAATGGTTTTCCATCTCATTCTGAGTAAAACCAGTCCTTGTAATGGTCAACAAAGCCCTACATGATATAATCTACCCTCTTATCTCTCTGCCCTGACTGCATCCTATTTTCCCTCTTCTACAATGCTCTGTTCTCCCCTCCCCTACTCTATTCAGGTTCTGATAAAAAGACTTATCAGAGGGCCAAACATACAGGGATTCTTTTTTTTTTTTTTTTTTTTTTACTTTATTTTACTTTACAATACTCTATTGGCTTTGCCATACATCGACATGAATCCACTACAGGTGTACACAAGCTCCCAATCCTGAATCCCCCTCCCACCTCACACCCCACAGCATCTCTCTGGATCATCCCCGTGCACCAGCCGATGCATGTTTTTAAATAATCATTCAGGCTCTGAATTGGGAACAAACTCTGGTGAAGCAGATGATGAGCAAGCTAAAACTCATCATTACTTTGCTGTTAACAGTCACTATAACTATAATTTACATGTTTTGTTATTTTATAAAATTTTCTTTCAAGCATCTAAGCATTCATTAAGTTCTGACTATGCAAAGCCCAGAATTTTTATTTTTTTACTTTATTGTACTTTGCAATACTGTATTGGTTTTGCCATACAACGACATGAATCCACCACAGGTGTATACAAGCTAGAAACTTGAGAATGAAAGTTAATGTGACAAACTACAAAAAATCTAACTGCCATGATATGCTTTATTAATTTAGAAGATAGCAGTCTACAACATACTATAAAATTCTCAAAAAAAAAAGTTTAAAGCAATATTAAAGTAAAAAAAAAGAATAGTACTACTTTAGATTTATCAATTTATGCTTTTAGCTCTTCATTTATTGCTGTAGAAAATGTGCACATGATTTAAGAGTTTGAATTGTGATGAGGAATATACAACACACTTGCACAAAATGTGACCACTGTACAACTTTTAAGTGTTAAAATTTCATCACAGTTTATGAAGGTTAAGCTAGTTGCTGTTTGAAAGTAAATACTAGGAGCTTTTGCTGAGTATTATTTGCTAAATCCAGCCAAAACTTTCCTGGAGACAAAATTAATAATATTATGTTCATACTTAACTTATTTTGGCATGTTNTTATGAAGGTTAAGCTAGTTGCTGTTTGAAAGTAAATACTAGGAGCTTTTGCTGAGTATTATTTGCTAAATCCAGCCAAAACTTTCCTGGAGACAAAATTAATAATATTATGTTCATACTTAACTTATTTTGGCATGTTCTTGGTCAAAATGATATTTTAATATACTCCAGTTTGGACATTACACACACACACATATATTGCTCAAAAATTCTTCCATGATAGTTTCAATCCATACAAATTTCTATCTTCTTAAAACTCCTCTCAGAACACCCACTTTGGCACTAAATTTTTGATCTCTCATTTAACATTCCTAATATACATTTGTCAAAAGTAAGACCTGTGACAGAGCTTCCTTTCCTCTAGAATGCTTCATATGTTGAAAATATAGCAAGTCCTTAAATTTCTATATGTGCCCTTTGAATTTCACTTTGTTAGGTAGGAAGTTAGGCATGAACAAGGTGTGGTGGCTTAGCTGAAAAGGATGGAAGCTGATCTCTAAGTCCCATGCCAGACACACCCAGGAGAGCTCAC
The DNA here is from genome assembly GCA_006410875.1 of Neotragus pygmaeus. Taxonomy (NCBI): domain Eukaryota; kingdom Metazoa; phylum Chordata; class Mammalia; order Artiodactyla; family Bovidae; genus Neotragus; species Neotragus pygmaeus. Next base: position 566,682 of record SJYV01001803.1, read on the forward strand.
AGATAAGCTACAAAAAATGACAACAGAGACTTCTCCAACTCCAACACATGAATCCTAGGCACACAGTGGACATAAAGTAACCACAGGGACTTATCCAATTAACCTAAGGAGCTAGGAGCCCATTAAGGGTTCATAAATATTCTACACATATATACATCTGATTATAACACACTGAATCATGGGAAGTCATACACAACAAAACCTTCTATTATATGACTTGCTTTGAACGTATGCCCATTTGCATTCCCTTTAACTGACTGGCGGTGGATACAAGTCCTATTTTGCACAGGGCACAACCAAAAAGAGGAAATGGGAAGTATAAAAAGAGGGGGAGCCAAGAGAGATGGAGGGGAGGACAACTCCTTTGGGGTTGGCCTGCTCCCATGTCTTGGGAGTGTCTGTCTAATAAACGATCTGTCTACTTGAGCTGAACTGAGCCGTAACTTGTTTGTTGCTTTAAACCCCTTAGAGCATTGTTTCAAATTTTTTTGCAGTGAGACAAGAACAGAAGGAGAGAAATAAACCAATCTGATAATTTCATTGATCAATCTATGATTCTCAAATCTATTTCTAATATATTTCTCTTTATCGTTTAACCTATCTACCACAAATCACCAATTTTACACACCATGGCAGCTCAAATTCCCAATAGAAGGTATCTGTTTCATCTTCTCAATCCACAGACTTATCTGCCCTCTTTGTGCCCTACCTTTGTGAACAGCAGCCAAATGGCTTGTCAATAGTACCACAAATAATGTACTCTGGGTTTTTTTTTTGATACTGGCCTTTTCTCTCTCATTCACACTCATCCTCCCCAGTCACATGTAACTTATGCCTTCTTATCCCTTATTCTCCATTAGATATCGCTTCCTTTGGGAAGTTACTCCTCTATTTGGGCAATTATTACGTTCTATTAAAATTGTCTATTTACCTGCTTATATCTTCCTCAGACTGTTTGCTCTTTGAAGTTAAGGAAATTATTGTTACTGTTAGACACTATATCCCAATTACTTAGCAGGGTGGTCAGCCTAGAGTAGATATAACTGAATGGATACTCAATAAATTTCAATTAATTAAAATAGTATTTAGAGTATTAATCTCAAATTTGTTTCTAATTCTTCTCAAACTAGGTATAAATTTGTAAAAATAGATTTAATAAGACTATTTCTATTTTTTACCCCAGGAAATGTGAATAAAGATGGTTTCTTCTTTATGATTATCCTAATCTCTAATGGGTAAGTCTGTGATGATCCTAATCTCTAATGGGTAAGTCTGGGAAACGAATTTAATTCAACTTTAATTTTCATGCTTCAGTTCAGTTGAGTTCAGTCGTTCAGTCATGTCCGACTCTTTGTGACCCCATGAATCGCAGCATGCCAGGCCTCCCTGTCCATCACCATCTCCCGGAGGTCACTCAGACTCACATCCTTCAAGTCCGTGATGCCATTCAGCCTCGGTCGTCCTCGGTCATCCTCGGTCGTCCCCTTCTCTNCATATATACTATTATGTAAGAAACGAATCACCAGTCTATGTTTGATACAGGATGCAGGATGCTTGGGGCTGGTGTACGGGGAGGATCCAGAGAGACGTTGTGGGGTGGGAGGTGGGAGGGGGATTCGGGATTGGGAGCTTGTGTACACCTGGGGTGGATTCATGTCGATGTATGGCAAACCCAATAGAGTATTGTAAAGTTAAATTAAAAAATAAATAAATAAATTTATATATAAAAAAAAAATTTATCACCTGAACAAATTTTGAGCTAAAATCTGATGGTGGTAAAACCTTTGTGTGTGGGGAATGGCAACCCCCTCCAGTACTCTTGCCTGGAGAATTCCATGAACAGAGGAGCTTGATGGTGGGCTATAGTTCATGGGGCAGCAAAGGGTCAGACACGACTGAGCGACTAACATACACAACCTATCAATAAAACCTAAATACATTTCCTGAAATGCCTTTTTAAATGTCAATAGCAATAGTCATGAAATTATTAAAACTGCAAATTTTAATTGAGAGTTTGTTGATCTTCTGGATAGTTAAGATAGCACACTAATTGGTACATAGAAGCATGATGAAAACTACTTTATCCTGAGCAAAAAGTTCAAATAAACTATTTTTACAGTCAATTGGAACAAGATATAAAATGTCTGCACATCATTAAATTTAACCAATAATGTAACTACTAACTGAAAAATTTATAATAGGCTGTCACCAGATATGACTCTTAAAAAAGACATAATTATAACTGACATATTATAAGCTATAAGAGAAACAATGTTGGTATTCTGGGACAGTGTTGTGTGTGTGTGTATATGCATATATATATATATATATGTGTGTATGTATGTATATATACACACATATACATATACATATACATGTTGCCCCTAGGGATACTGGAGCTACCATAAAAAAGATAATAAAGGGACAGTGAAATTAATGCATTCCATTCTATAAACTCCATCTGTAGAAGAAAATAATATTTATGTGAATTAAGTTTCAGTGTTACTTTCACTAGAAGGCACATTTTATTTCTCTGGAATTAAGGAAGAAAATTCCATTCTACACTTAATATTAGAAGTTAATTATTTCCATGAAGAATGGCCATGCAGTTTTTGGAGCCCTCACTGAAATGGTAATGTTTGGAAAAATTCATATTCATTAACTAGAAGCACAGCATTCTACAGTAATTAAAAGTGAGTTTAGAGTCCAAGTGCCTAGGTTCTCATCTGGGTTCTACCTACGTGACTTCAAGCAAGTTAATTAATCTCATGTGTCTTCATCTTTAAAATGAAGATAATTATAGTATCAAATTCAGTGTTGTTTGGGGATTAAAGAAGTTAGCACATGTAATGGATTCGGAACAGAGTCATGTACCTGGCATCCGTACAACAAAAAATATCTATTATTATGTCATTTTATCCGCATATATGATAATGGTATTTTAAAAATATGGAAATACATGACATCAGCATACACAACTTTAAATGCCTGTGTTACATATATCCCCACTATACAGAATTCCTACCTTATATGATAAACTATAGACATTTATTGAATATTTGGTTTCAGAACATTGCTTTAATGGGTTATGGCATTGTAAAGTGGCCAAGCAGTACCTCAGCCACAGTGCAAAGGTTAATAAAGCCACAAGGTCACTACTGCAGCTAATGGGTTGACCACTCTTCCACAGATTTGGCTGGTAAGAAGTCAGCAAGCCCAAATGGACTCAGTCTATTACTGAACACAGACAGGAAACACAAGATCAGCATAATGCCATCTCCTTGTCCCACAGGATGACTTTAAACCAAAGTGGCTAGATGCTAGATGGCATAGATTTAGGTCACTCTACCATTGAGGATCTAACTCTAAATTACAGCCTTCCAAGGATTATTCAGAAGTTTGAAAATGTACCCTAAAAAGGGAATAGTAAAATATCTTGGCTTAGCTGAAACTAGAGAGATGAATGAGATTCTGATAGCAACTCCTTACCAGGCTGCTTCTTTTCCCTCTTCCAGAAGGAATCCCAGAACATTGTGCCAAGAGAAAGGTCAGAGTGAAGATAAGCTCCACCCACATAACCTATGTGGAAATGTGTAAGGTTATGAGGACACTTACTACAGAGTTGAGCTATTTCCTTACAGGCTTCTTTTCCTTGAAAAAATTGACAGTAATATACGTGTAAAATTTTCACAACAAAATAATACAGATTATGTGTGGCTGGGTGCGGAGTAAACTAACATTAATATATACAAACTTGATCTTACATGTTTCAGCACAAGGATAAAATAATATTGATTTATATTTTTTCTTCTTTAGGCAAGTCATTTTAACACCTATGCTATACTGGAAGCTAACTGACTTTATTTTACTTTTGCACATTAAAAAATACCACTTCTTTACTTCTGGCCCTGGCCATTATTAAAATAGAGTGAGCATGAATTGGTGCTTAAAGTATAAGTGATATTTTTTGCAGTTTGAGGTAGATTATGTGTAAATATGCCTAGAAGAAAACAACCTGAAATAGCTAAAAATATTCTGGGTTCATTAGTAAAGCACACAGCAGTTTCAAATCTGTAATTATCTCACTGAATAAAGAGTCTCTCTTCTATTGTTCAAAAGGACACACTCCATACTGATGCTTGAAGGTCAAAAACTAAAAATTTCAGATTATGTCAAAAAAACAAATTCCATAGACAGGGAACATGTACTTGCCCTTTCTCTAGCTTTTTATGAGCCAAATCCTAGGACTATCACATTTACCAGTTGATTTTCTGATCATGATTTTTATTATCTATCCCAGTGTACACTAGGAATTCCTTTCTAACCCAAATCTTCAGAATGAAAAATTATTCACGGAAACAGGAATTCACTACGAAACTTAAGTACATATATGTGTTTAACATACCATTTTGGAGCCTTCAACTAAGACAATGTAGATGAAGAAAGAACTTTCACCTTTCCTTTCCTTTCCCATTTCCTTTCTTCCCTTTAACAGACATGTTTGTAGTTGCTGGCAGGACTGAGAAAGACCAGTCCTTTGTGTCCATATTTTAATGGACTTACTTACATCCATATATTTACAAAGGAACAGGAGAAATTCCTGGGGGAAAAGGTAATAACATCTACTATCCATCAGCCCTCTATTCCAACTCTGCCTTTGAGGTTGACACATATAAAAATGTGCCTGATAAACTGGAGTGAGATCCTACTTGAAATAAAAATTCAATACGGAAATAGAAACAAGAGTTCAACATGAGGTTAGGAGAAGAGGGACCGGGAAACTAGGAGACTAAAGGGATCACTGACATGGGACTCTATCTGCTGCTAAAGCTGCTGAAATCCACCCAGCCTCAGCCACCTCGGAGAAATGGGTTCATATTGGATAAAGTAGTTACTTGTGGATCTAGAATGTCTATGATCAAAGAGCAATAACACTTATGGTTGAACTATAAGATACTTCTGATAAGATACTTCTGATTGAGTCTTACACAAGGGTAAGCATTGTTTTCCCTATCAAGGTAGAGGTTTAACATAAACAATGGTTCTATTATATAATTGTTTAGAAGAAACAGTGGTTCAGCTTTGTTTCTGATGAAGCTGTAGTTCTTCAGGAACTTTATTTACAACAAAATTTTCATAGTGACCTCTACAGAAATAAATAGAAAACAGAATAAAATCTATCTTTTTATTTTACAATATGCTTTATCATACAATTTTCTCTCACAGTAACTTCATCCCCATTTTGATTACACACTATTGAGGTCAGAGCACTAAGTGATTTGTTCAAGACAACATAGCTAGCAAGTAGTAAGAATTACTTAACTCTTATGTTATAACTTGAAATTCTACATTTTGTTCTACCATAGCAGTAATTTAAAGCAAGAACATGAAGTGATTAAATAGCAGTAACTCAGGAAAGTAGCCAATACATAGCCTAGGGGTAAAAGGAAAAGGAAGAAAGACCTCCTGACCAGAGAGTTAAGACTACTGAAGAAAGTGTTCTGGATGGAGATAAAAAAGGGTAAAAGAAAAAAAAAATCAGCATAAAGATATTTTTTCTGCCAGAAATCATGGCATATACAATTCAAACTATAAAAGAGTGACTGTTGAGGGCAGAAGACTTTCATATTGTAAAAGAATTACCCAGGAGACTTATATTTCTTACAGCTCTCAAGTTAACTCAAATTGAGAATAGCAATTAGGAACAGAAATAGAAATAGAACAAGGAATAGAAATATGGTTATTAAGCCCTAGTCAAGACAGAAGGCTGATATTTTAGGGTGATTACTGTTTCTTTGAAAAAAGGAGAAACTGCAACTTCTCCATAATCAGAGTAAGAGCAGAAATCATCTCAAACCAGATAAACTGAAAGAGCTTAAGTTTCAGGGTACTTCATGTGCACAGGATCCTTCCAAAGCTGTGTGCCTGATTTTACATTCATAACTTTTCTTAAAACTGGTTCCCAAATTCTTCGAGCTTTTAAGTGCCACAAAAAACTAAAAGCAACTAGTCCAATCTGGACCATCATAAAGTACAGGACAGATGATTTGGCAACTAACAGCAAAGATCATAAAGAAAGATGGAGTCCCAAACCATAATGAAGGTATAAGTTACCCTTGCTTAAAAGTTTTATCAATATTCTAAAAAGGAGTGTTAATACTGAGTCACTCTGTAATTATGCCTTCATATATTATGAACTATAGTTGTGGTTAACACAACCAGTTTGGCTGGACTCAGTTCATTTCAAATAATTCTCTTATTTGTATCTCTATTTTGGCTTGGAGAATCTTTGTATAAGTAGGCAGCTGAATCAACATGATTTACAGAAATCATGGAATCAAACTGAGAGCTATGATTTCTGATTTATTTGCTTATCAACTGCATGACATTTTATTTAACCTCTCTGTGCCTCAGCTTCTGAATCTACAAACATGCCCACAAGACATCTGTTAGGATGACATACATGTGAAATCTTAGATTTAACTCTTGTTGAGCTCAACAGCTGGTATTACTCATTCCATTGCCTTCTCTGCTGTTAAAAGTAGTGGTTGTTTTCCCACCCATACTTTAGTGGGCCTGAAGGTGAAGTAGAATTCTTCATTGCTTACCACTGTTCATTCCTTCCCTCATTCCAGGCTTTCAATCACAAATTATCAGACTCTCCTTCTCCTCTTGCAGTCATCCACTATCCCTTTCATTCCTTGACAGGATTTAAGCTCCACTGACTCACTGTCACACTCAAAATGTGACTCTCTTCTTGGTGGTTTCGATATTTCCAAATGCATTCACCCTCCACTCCTTTATAACTGTTGCACACCTTCATTTCTTTTCCCAAAGATGCAGTGTCTCCTCCTCCATCCTCCTCTTGGCTAACGATCTTGCCTCCTACTTCTCAGAGAAAGCTAATCAAAAGAGAACTTCTTACAAGTTTCTATTAGCACATCACTACATTATCCCACCCACTTGTGTCTGTAACCACATTTTCTGCTTTTCTCCTGTAACCCATCACTTGGGGTGATCGTCTGTGTTTCTGAGATTGATATATTGTACAGACCTCCTGCTTGTACATTATCCTTATTTATGCAAGCAAATAACTCTATGAATTTTCAATCAATTTCTCCTTATCATCAGTGTCTCCTTCTCATTGGATCACTTCCAATGATATATAAATATCACCCACAAAAGACTATGGTTAAAAAAAAAAAATTAACCAGTAACCAGTCAAGTCTTTAGACCTAACCTTGCTCCTTCCAGCTAGTTTACAGATTGTGTGATGTCTTTTGAGTTGCTCCCTCTTGACAACTAAACTCATACAGTGTGATAACCTAGTGATTGCACTGTTTTCATCAGTCACATTTTTACAAATAGGTAGATTCATTCATCGGAGAAGGTGATGGCACCTGACTCGAGTACTCTTGCTTGGAAAATCCCATGGACAGAGGAGCCTGGTAGGCTGCAGTCCATGGGGTCGCGAAGAGTCAGACACGACTGAGTGACCTCCCTTTCCCTTTCTGTTTAAATGGCAAGCAGCTAGGTGGTGGGTGCAGAGTAGGAGTGGGAAAGGGTTTAGTAGAAAAAGTTAAATGACACAATTAAGAAATAATCAGAAAAATCCATAATATGGAATATTTTGCATGACAAGTGGCTCAGTCTCTTCAAAAAGTCATGTTACAGGAAAAAACAAGAAACTAAAGAATCACACCACTAACTATCAGTCTGAACCTTGATTTGGATCTTAATTTGAGAAAAAAAAGTATGTTTGTGTATATATATGTGTGTGTGTGTGTGTGTGTGTGTGTGTATACATATGTGTGTGTGTGTGTGTGTGTGTGTGTGTACATATATATATGTATGTGTGTGTGTGTGTGTGTGTGTGTGTGTGTAAAAATGGAAGGAAATTTGAATATGGACTGGATGTCAAATGATTCCAGGTGTGGTACTGGTGTCAAAATTATGCAGAACAGTCTTATTTTTAGAAATGCATATTAAAACATTCAGGGATGAAATATATATCTGTAAATTATTTTCATATGCTACAGAATACAGAAAAATAATAGGAAAGCAAATATGGAAATATTTCAGCAATTATTAAACTTCTATGATATCTATATAGACATCTATTTTTTCATCATTGGAGCATATCTGAAAAGTACTATCATGGGGGAAAAACTCTCTTGATCCAACATTCCCCTTAAATTGCCACTTCATTGCATAGGCCTTCTTATCAGTAAAACTCTTCAAAGATTGTTGTCTACATTCTAGAATCAACTGTGTGATTCTCCTCCCATTTTCTCAAACTTTAACTCTGTCTGTTCATCGATATTGCATTTATCAAGTTCACCAGTGACTTTTCCATTTTGACGTATTATACATATTTGTGCCCTTCATCTAGCTTAAACTTTCAGTGGCCTTTGAGGCAAAAATTACTCTTTCCTTTTTGAAACACTTTCTTCACCTTTAAGACACTAGTCTCTACTTATTTTTCTCCTATGTTACAGACTCTTTCTTCTCAATATCCTTTGTTGGTTCTTTTTTATTTTCCAGATTCCCAAACATTGGTGAGGTGAGGGCTTGACTTCTTTTCAATCTAAACTTACACTTTGCTTATTTCATCCCATGCCATGACTTTCAATAGCATCTATATACTGAAAACCTGTAATTTATTTCACAGCCTGGAGCTCTCCTTTGATTTCAAGGTTGTACATGCAGCTGAAATTCTTTTGTCTGGAGCATGGTGACCATGCCACATAAGTAGTGTGTATTTCTCCTTCTTCTCTCTTTGTGGTATACTCAAGATGACATTGGCTGTTGGAATGGTCTGAGATCTGGCTATGATATAAAAGAAGCAGAAGAGCATATGAAAGAGGAGCTCTGTGAATTCTGACTGGGAAACCAAGATTCTTCCTCTAAATTAAGAGATGTTACACTAATTTGATTCCAGGAATTGGCAATAATTGCTGCTGCATGTAATGAGCAAATTAAGGAGGAATTTATGATCAAACATTTTGAAGATTTCTAGCACAAACATGCTCAGTTCTTAAAACTGCCTGTTTCTCTCCAATTTTACTGGTTTGGCCCATGAACTTTATGTATGGGATACTAGAACCCTTTGCTAAAGGATTTCCCTAATTTCAAACCATACCTAGGGAAACACAAATCCATTCATACATATATATATCTGAAAAACCTTGTAAGTTGCAAAATTGACCATAGCATTCCCTTGTTTAATTTTCATAGATCTCGATTACTCCCTAATGTAGCATACATGATTTTCTGTCATTTAAACTCAAATTTCAGTTTGTCCAACTCTTGTTCTTTTCCATCAAGCAATGAGAAATGTTGTGTTTTCAATTTCAAGTTTCCTAAAGACACAGTAGACCTTTGACTTTGGTCTCTTTCAAAAGGAATGGATTTAAAATAATTTATGCTGAATTAGTAGCAACTCTTTCAATGGTGTAACATCAGGTAATAGGCACTGTTTTATCTCAGCACACAGCTACTTCAGTGAAGTAACTTCACTGTATTTCATTGATCTCAACTGTAAAATGGAGACGGCAACAATACTTTTCTATATCATACTCTTGGAAAAGATTGGATTAATACATGAAAATCACTTAAAACAGTGCCTGGGCATAGTAATAACTTAATAAAATTAAATATGTTCTTATTGTATCTCCATTTTTGAGATGGAAGTCAGGGGTTAAATAACAGTTTTATGTCCAACTTGTCAAAATCACTAAATTGTGAAGCCATGTTTAAACCTATGGTATCATTTTTCCAAGTCCAGATTCTCTAATACCTCATGGAATATTACAGAGATGCTACTTCAGTTCAGTTCAGTTCAGTAGCTCAGTCGTGTCCAACTTTTTGTGATCCCATTGATTGCAGCATGCCAGGCCTCCCTGTCCATCACCAACTCCTGGAGTTTACTCAAACTCATGTCCATTGAGTTGGAGATGCCTTTCAATCAACTCATTATCTGTCGTCCCCTTCTCCTCCCACCTTCAATCTTTCCCAGCATCAGGGTCTTTTTAAATGAGTCAGTTCTTTGCATCAGGTGGACACAGTATTGGAGTTTCAGCTTCAGCATCAGTCCTTTTAATGAATATTCAGTTCAGGACTGATATATACTCAATTTTAATGAAATATTTATTTAGACTTCTGAAAAACACAGAAAAATCTGTGAAATCTGAACTATCTATCATTGAAGGAAATATGACCTTCCTGAATTGATCAAAAAGCCAGAAGAAGAAAGTGTTAGTTGCACATTGACTACATCTATAAAGAAGGATGAGCACTAAGGAACTGATGCTTTTGAACTGTAGTACTGGGGAAGACTCTGAAGAGTCTCTTGGACAGCAAGGAGATCAAAGCAGTCAATTCTAAAGGAAATCAACCCTGAATATTCATTGGAAGGACTGTTGCTGAAGCTGAAGCTCCAATACATTGACCACCTGATGTGAAAAGCCAACTTATTGGAAAAGACCCTGATGCTGGGAAAGATTGAAGGTGAGAGGAGAAATGGTTACATAGCATTACTGATTGAATGGGCATGAATTTGAATGAACTCCAGGAGACAGTGGAGGACAGAGATGCCTAGCTTGCCACAGTCCATGGGGTCACAAAGAGTTTGACATGACTTAACAACTGAAGAACAACAATACCTATAATTGAACTGTGACTCAAAAAGAGTTCAAAAAAGCTACGGAGAGCCAAAACAGATTTGTAGATGCATTGATTTTACTTGTTTGGCTTACCTTATATCCTTTGTCTACAGGATCTTCTTCAACGTATTTTATTTAGCAAAAATTCATCCCATTTTCACAAATATGCCATTTTTGAGACACTGCTCCCTATCCTTCCAGGAAAAAAAAATGCTACTCTTCTCTGCTATATTTGGGGTCTTATTTCTAATTCTCATCTCATTATGTCAAAATCAGTCTTATTTCCCTTTAAAATAGAATTGAAAATCATAGAGGAGAGAAAGTTATTATATGTTTTTGCCTTTGTCACACAACTTGGTGCTCACTAAATATTTGTTAAATTGGAATAATTCATTTTGTGTTGAATAGTAGAACATATGTTTTCAAATAAAATAATCACTAATATCTAATTACCTTGATTATATCACCATCACCTCATAACATACAAGACACTGCTGTCTCTCTAAGCTCAGTGAGTTAATGAAAAGATAAATGAATAAATAATTGACTAAATGAAGATTAACTTTCCAAGGACTAAGTTTAGAGCTTCCCAAAGGTAAAATTTCAGGGAATTTAATGAGAGTACTCAATCTATTAATATGAACAACATTTTATTGGGGATGGTGGTGGAAGGGACATATTCCTAAGGAATATAATTATCATAAACAATAAATCTTAAAAATTTTTGCAAGTATTCACTGTTAGATCACTTATATGTCCAAAACATTAATTCTTATTCAAGGTAGATCATATCACAGCATTCACTGTAATTTGATTCTTATTATTTTTATTAACATGTCCGTGGACAGTGCAGTTAATAAAGTTTCTCACAGGACTTCAAATCTTGGAATGAATTAAATATCATAGAAATGCTTATCCTGAAAATTAGGTAAACACATTAAAAGAAAAATTCTTTAACAAATTCTATAATTTTATTGTTAATCCCCAAACCATTATTTTCTTTTCCCTGAAGAAAATGAAAACAAACAATGTTCACAGAATGGAAACATACTTTTTCAAAATGCTACTTGAATCTGTATTATTATTACAATCCTAGAAAAATTTCAAATAAACTATCAAGTAAAGTATATGGACTACAGAAATTGGAACATAGACAAATCTATACTATACTTGCTAACTGAGACACAGTGTGAATCCTTTCACCTCTTTTGGCATTTCCTTCTAAAAGAGTAAAATATATATATATATGGGTAATAAAAATATTAATATCTATATAATAAGGTATTATAAGGAGTAAATGAGATTAGGGCTTCCCATGGAGCTAAGATGTAAGGAATCTGCTTGCAATGCAGGTGACCTAGGTTCAATTCCTGGGTTGGGAAGATCCCTTGAAGAAGGGAATGGAAACCCACTCCAGTATTCTTGCCTGGAAAATTCCATGGACAAAGGAGCCTAGTGGGCTACAGTCCATGGGATTGCAGAGTTGGACATGACTGAGCAATTCACACACACACACACACACACACACACCCAAATGAGATTTTTTTAAAAAGCAACAAAACTTTAATTAGGTTGGTGCAAAAGTAATTGCAATTTTGCACTGTTGAAATTTACCCTGTATGTATTGGAACACATTCTCAAATAAATGTGGTTATGTTATACACTGTTTCAATATGCATTTCTACGTTTATGTTTTTTTGCTAATGACATTACTTGCTATGCATTTTACAGCATATGTAAAACTTATGTATATAACATATAAATAGCATATATAAAATTTGCTATGCATTTTATAGTGCCTTGGAAGAAAAGCTATGACCAACCTAGATAGCATATTAAAAAGCAGAGATATTGTTTTGCCAATAAAAGTCCATCCAGTCAAAGCAATGGTTTTTCCAGTAGCCATGTATGAATGTGAGAGCTGGATCATGAAGAAAGCTGAGTGCCAAAGAACTGATGTTTTTGAACTGTGGTATTGGAGAAGACTCTTCAGAGTCCCTTGGACTGCAAGGAGATCAAGCCAATCAATCCTAAAGGAAATCAGTCCTGAAAATTCATTGGGAGGACTGATGGTGAAGCTTAAACTCCAATACTTTGGCCACCTGATGTGAAGAACTGACTCATTAGAAAAGGCCATGATGCTGGAAAAGATGGAAGGCAGGAGGAGAAGGAGATGACAGAGGATGAGATGGTTGGATGGCATCACTGAGGTGATGGGCATGAGTTTCAGCTAGCTCCAGGAGTTGGTGATGGATAGGGAAGCCTAGTGCATTACAGTCCATGAGGTTGCAAATAGTCTGACACAACTGAGTGAACTGAACTGAAATGATGCATTTTATATTTATTTTAGACTATGGAAATGATGTTAGCCAAAAAGCAAATTCAAGTAAATTTTTTTAATTCGACTTCAAAATGGGTCTTAAAGCAAGCACAGACAATTCACAATATCAACAATGCGTTTGGCCCAGGGACAACAGTGCAGAGGTGGTTCAAGAAGTTTTGCAAAAGAGACAAGAAACTTGAAGATGAAGAGTGTAATGGCTGGCCATCAGAAGCTGACAACAGTCTGAGAGCCATCATCAAAGCTGATGTTCTTACAACTGCATGAGAATTTTGAAGAACTCATCCTTGACCATTCTACGGTCATTTGCCATTTGAAGTAAATTGGAAAGTGAAAGCTTGATAAGTGGGTGCTTTGTGAGCTGACTGAGAATCAAAAAATCATAATTTTGAAGTGTCATCTTATTCTACACAACAATGAAACATTTCTTGATAGGGTTGTGATGTGGGACAAAGTGGATTTTTTTATGACAGTCAGCAAATGACCACCTCAGCAGCTAGACCAGGAAGAAACTTCACAGCATTTTCAAAAGTCAAACTTACACCAAAAAAGCTCATGGTCACTGTTTGGTGGTCTGCTGCCCATGTGATTTACAGCTGGCTTGAAGCCAGCATTGGTCAAACAACCGATGCTTCAAAAGTTGCACAACTGGGCTACAAAATTTTGCTAATCCACCATATTCACCTGATCTCTTGCCAACTGATTACCACTTCTTTAAACATTTCAACAACTTCTTGCAGGAAAAATGCTTCCACTACCAGCAGGAGGAATAAAATACTTTCCAAGAGTTCATTGAAAACTGAGGCATAAACTTTTATACCACAGAAATAAACAAAGTTATTTCTTGTTGGCAAAAACGTGTTGATTGTAATTGTTCCTATTTTGGTAAATAAAGATATGTTTGAGCCTAGTTATAATGATATAAAAATCATGGTTTGAAACCACATTATGTTTGCACCAAACTAATAGTACCAGACATGCTACTATGTACATATCAGCACCCTAAAATATGACTTCTCTTCTGCTTTCATTATAGCCTTGGGAAAACTACTAAAAGACTGAGAATTCTTCAAATATATGAGTTTCATATTTAAGGTATTTGGTTTTGACTAACCAACAACTGACACATTCCTTGATGCTCATTAAGTGTCAGTAATTTGCATGTCATCTGTATTCCTGTCTGATACTCTTTAGATATTTCTTTGTACATTTATCTGTTTTTACTTTTATAAGAAAGGAATTATGAAACATCATCAAATGAGGAAGTTTCATGTGAGGGGACTGAATGAAAGAAAGAGGAGAGACAGAGAGGAAGAAAGAAAGCAAAAAAAAAAAAAAAAAAAGAAGAAGGAAGGAAGAGGGGAGGAAGAGAAAATAGAAAAAGCCTATAATAGCATGTCAATGATTTCTAAGCTCACAAGAAAATGAAGGCTGCATTATTCTCTTCATCAACAAATCTCAACCCTTCCACACATCAGAGGGTAAGAGATAGCATCATTAGTGATTATGGCTGACTAGTGGTATAATCTTGTTTCCTGGGGAAGACTGGTTGAGTTTGAGTTGGGTAGGAGAGAAGAACTCTTAGCAGGGGAAGGAAGAATTTATAAAATTCACTAAATGGCTTTTATTTGCTCTTGTTTAGCAAGAAGAAGGCAAGGAAGTCTTTTTAAACTACCTTGGACCACGCATTGAATGAATATTTATTAGGTAAATTTAAAAACTGGGGATAAGGTGGCACATACAGCCTACAATGTGATCGGAGGGGTTTTTCTACAAATTTTCCAAGTAGAAAAATGTATAACCTGGCTTTCTTTTGCAGATAGGAGGGTGACTGTAAGGTGGTGAAGCACTCATATAATGCTTTACACAGGTTAAAATGACATCAAATGGTTTCAAATACCAAAATTGAACAAGTAGAAAATAATCTGACATTATCAGAAAAAAATGGACTTTTATTAATATAATTTTAATATATTTAAAATATTTAAAGAGCCTCTTGATTAAAGTGAAATATGAGAGTGAAAAATTTGGTTTAAAACTCAACATTCAGAAAACTAAGATCATGGCATCTGGTCCCATCATTTCATGGCAAATAGATGGGGAAACAGTGGAAACAGTGTCTGACTTTATTTTGGGGGGCTCCAAAATCACTGCAGATGGTGACTGCAGCCATGAAATTAAAAGACACTTGTTCCTTGGAAGGAAAGCTATGACAAACCTAGACAGAATATTAAAAATCCAGAGACATAATTTATCAACAAAGGTCTGTCTAGTCAAGGCTATGGTTTTTCCAGTGGTCATGTATGGATGTGAGAGGCGGACTCTAAAGAAGGCTGAGCACTGAAGAACTGATGCTTTTGAACTGTGGTGTTGGAGAAGACTCTTGAGAGTCCCTTGGACTGCAAGGAGATCCAACCAGTCCATTGTAAAGGAGATCAGTCCTGGCTATTCATTGGAGGGACTGATGTTGAAGCTGAAACTCCAATACTTTAGCCACCTGATGTGAAGAGCTGACTCATTTGAAAAGACCCTGATGCTGGGAAGGATTGAGGGCAGGAGGAGAAGGGAATGACAGAGGATGAAATGGTTGGATGGCATCACCGACTCGATGGACATGGGTTTGGGTGGACTCCGGGAGTTGGTGATGGACAGAGAGGCCTAGCGTGCTGTGGTTCATGGCACTGCAAAGAGTCAAACATGACTGACTGACTGAACTGAACAGAACAGAAAATCACTGCAGATGGTGACTCCAGCCATGGAATTAAAAGAAACTTTTTCCTTGGAAGAAAAGCTATGATCTAGCTAGACAGCATATTAAAAAGCAGAAACACTAAGTTGCCAACAAAGGTTCGTCTAGTCAAAACTATGGCTTTTTCAGTAGTCACGTATGGATGTGAGAGTTGGTCTATAAAGAAAGCTGCTGCGGCTGCTGCTAAGTTGCTTCAGTCATGTCCAACTCTGTGCAACCCCACAGACGGCAACCCACTGGGCTCCACCATCCCTGGGATTCTCCAGGCAAGAATACTGGAGTGGCTTGCCATTTCCTTCTCCAACACATGGAAGTGAAAAGTGAAAGTGAAGTCCCTCAGTCGTGTCTGACTCAGCGACCCCATGGACTGCAGCCTACCAGGCTCCTCCGTCCATGGGAGTTTCCAGGCAAGAGTACTAGAGTGGGATGTCATTGCCTTCTCCGGTAAAGAAAGCTGAGCACTGAAGAATTGATGGTTTTGAACTGTGGTTTGGAGGAGACTCTTGAGAGTCCCTAGGACTGCAAAGAAATTCAACCAATCAATCCTAAAGGAAATTAGTCATGAATATTCATTGCATGGACTGATGCTGAAGCTGAAACTCCAATACTTTGTCCACCTGATGTGAAGAACTGACTCATTGGAGAAGACTGTACTGGAAAAGACTTAAAGAGGAGGAGAAGGAGACAGAGGATGAGTTATTTGTATGGCATCACGTACTCAATGGACATGAGTTTGAGTAAGCTTTTGGAGTTGGTGATGAATAGGGAAGCCTGGCATGCTGCAGTCCATGGGGTTGCAAAGAGTCAGACACAACTGAGCAACTGAACTGAACTGACACTCTTTAAATCCAAAATTAAATCCAAAGTTTTCAGAACAAACAAAATCCAGGATTTTCTTTTCTTTTTTGGGGAAAATTGTGATTAGACTCAGTTGAGATTCTAATTTTACCAGATAAAAAAATGTTAGTTTTTTATGTCTGCAGGATCTGTAGCTAAGCATAACAAAACATCACCTACTACAAATTCAGAAAGGTGTAGTAAAATGAATGAAATAAAAACTATCCATCAGTTTTTGAAACATTGTTTTTGTAGACTGATTAAAACATGTGAAAAGAAAAATGTTACCTACATATTAATCATACTAATAATTGAACTGGGATTCAAAGAGAGATACAAAGAGAGTACTAAGGTACAAGGCAGAGATGTAAAAAATGGCTTGTAGCCAGAAATTTAGTTTGTGGAAGGGTCAGTAATCCTTTCCTTTAAAACACCTTCTTGAAGGGGAATAATAAAATTCTGAAAATTACTTCCCAAAGCTCTAAATTCATTTTTCTCTTGCTTTCTCCATAATTTACTTTGACATTTCTAATGATTACCAAGGTTTATTTATAAAGCATACTCTCCATACCTGACACTTCTTGATTTTAGTTTTAACTCATGATGCTTATTTTATAACATTATATTATTTCTATTGCAACAACTGTCTTATTATAATAAAGGAAGATTATTTCAGATATTTTGTTTTGCAGTAAAGGAACTAGATGCAAGATTGGTAAATTAAGAGAAAACAGTTAAAAAACAGAAATAATGATGAAAAATGTGAAAATCATTTTATTATATACCCTCTATTTTGGGCTGAATGAATTTACTAGGTAGAATAATCATGGTCCTACTGTCTTGGACTCACCCTAAACCTACCCCCATTAGTGCCACTGAACTTACAGCTGATTGGTTTCTTAGTACAATGCACAGTTACTAATTGATAGCTCTATTCTGTTTCAATGAACTTCTGTTTGTTTTTCAAAACCCTAGATACATTTGAACATAGCTAAGTGCATTACCAGATGACAAACAATAAAACCATTTATTGGGAATCAACCTCTATACTAATGACATACACATTTTTGCTATTATTTTAATATTATGAGGTTGAAATTTTTTTCAAAAAGAAAACTATATACAGAAAACAGACACATTAGTTACAAAAACACAGAATTAGAAATAATTTTAAAATATATTTGCCTTATGTGGTGATGACCCGTTCTCCCAGTTTCAAAGGCTTTTAGATACTGTCGATCTATTGCAACTTCAATTAAATCCTATCCTCTCTTGAGACAGGGAATCAAAATATAATTCAGTTACAAGTAACAATAACATTTAATTATCTCCTCCATTTATCTTCATTGCCAAATGATGGCATTTCCTGAGAGCCACGGATGTCACAGTAGTAAGCAAGAATCAGTCTGGGGATATGCACAGAATATCATCACACTGGCTTATTTAATGCTTTCATCCTTTATGGCTCATATTTACATAGAGCAAAAATTTGCACCCAATTTAATCTGCTTCAAATAAAAATTTCTAATATATTCTAGGAAAAATTGCTTAACCTCCCCGTCTCTCAGCATTCTTATTCAAACCTTATAAGACCATGCCAGGCATGTAGTAAACACAAAGCAAATATTAGCTTTTATAATTACCTCTGGCAAATATTTCTTATCTGGCACTAATATGTACTAGAGACCAATCACTTTCTAATGAAGTAAAGCTATATTAAACTAAGTACCAAATTTAGTTAGTCTAATGACAAAGTTAATGAATTTCATGCTTTTCAAGTTAATATTACAACATGTATTTTTCTTTAAAACATTACTTATAGGTCTAATCATGTCCCTTTTTCTCATCATGTTTTCCAGTATGTCCAGGAGGAAGATACAGAGGAAGAACAGAGGAAGACACAGAGGAATAACAAGTGTACTGTAGGTATTTCTGAACTTGGGCATATTCTCCACAATAGCATGAAGAGGTAACTTAGAGGTTGCAGAGAAAGTAAGTACCTCTGGTACCTTTGCGATTCTTCCTATGTGAGACCTTTACTATTGCTTTAAGGCCAAGACTCTGAAGCACAGATTCCAGTAAATACCCTATTTTTTGTTCCTCTCTGTTAAGTTCTCTCTAAAGAGTCTGTACCCTCTATGTCATCCCAGAACTAACTTTCCAATTGGCAGGCAGATTTTGGCTTGCAACACAACAATATTCACAGTCAGAGCATGAGGACCTATAATGGAAATGGACTGCCTCTTAGGAGTCTGCTATTTCAGGTCCTCAAAAAATATTTTTTAATTTGTCTAAATAAATCTGAAACTCTAATAATGCAGAGGATCATTTCAATGAAAGTATCCTTATAAGTGAATCACCATTCTCTATCTACTCTAACTTTTTTCATGATAATCACATGGTGAATTAACTTTATACTGTGTCCTATACTCAGAATGGGAATCCGTGACATGCCACAGTATGGCAAACACATAGGAGGTAGAAAGATAACTAAGATACAGACTTCACCTTCGAGAGCCTCCAGCCATCAGATGAAACAGCATGTATTCACTTGCAGAGTACATCATGAGAAATGCCGAGCTGGATGAAGCACAAGCTGGAATCAAGATTGCCAGGAGAAATATCAATAACCTCAGATATGCAGATGACAACACCCTTATGGCAGAAAGTGAAGAGGAACTAAAGAGGACAGTGAAAAAGTTGTCTTAAAGCTCAACATTCAGAATACTCAGATCACGGCATCCGGTCCCATCACTTCATAACAAATAGATGGGGAAACAGTGGAAATAGTGGCAGACGTTTCTGGGGCGGGCTCCAAAATCACTGCAGATGGTGATTGCAGCCATGAAATTAAAAGACACTTGTTCCTTGGAAGAAAAGTTATGACCAACCTAGACAGCATATGAAAAAGCTGAGACATTACTTTACCAACAAAGGTCTGTCTAGTAAAAGCTATAGTTTTTCCAGTAGTAATGTACGGATGTGAGAGTTGGACTATAAAGAAAGCTGAGTGCTGAAGAATTGACACTTTTGAACTGTGGTGTTGGAGAAGACTCTTGAGAGTCCCTTGGACTACAAAGAGATCCAAGCAGTCCATTCTGAAGGAAATCAGTCCTGAATATTCACTGGAAGGACTGATGCTGAAGCTGAAACTCCAATATTCTGCCCACCTGATGCGAAGAACTGACTTCTTTGATAAGCCCCTAATGTTGGGAAAGATTGAAGGCAGGAGGAGAAGGGGACAACAGCAGATGAGACGACTGGATGGCATCGCCTACTCAATGGACATGAGTTTGAGTAAACTCTGGGAATTGGTCATAGACAAGGAGGCCTGGCGTGCTACAGTCCATATGGTCACAAAGAATCGGACACGACTCAGTGACTGAAATGAACTAAATTGATTCACTTGCCAACTAAAATATAAGAAAATAAGTTCAGGAGATTACTAAGATTATACTACTTACTTAGATTATAAAAAGTTCTCTATAAATCCACTTGTTTATAAATTCTAAAAGAATGAGAAGAATTTCAGCTTACAGTGCTCAATGCAGTTACATTAAATAGGAAATATACATTGTTTCTTTCCCATTTACACTGGCTTATTTAATGCTTCCATTCTTTATGGCTCATATTTCCATATGGCAAAATTTGTTCCTAATCTAATCCTGCTTCAAATAAAAATATTGTCAATATATTTATCTAATGAAAATTGTGGAAAATGTTTTTTATTAGTTTCCTTTTCATTCCACTAGGGGGAAAATGTCAGCCAGTCTCCTTGTTGAGCTCTCACTTTCACTACATATTGGGGAAAGATTTATTCTATATACAGATATGAAATTCAATCTTACCATGTTCATTTTTTATAAATTAATTTTTTTGGTTCCTATTATAGACTTTATGTTAGTAGTCTTTACAGGCACTTTCATTGTTTGTTGTTTGGTTGACTTATTAGACTTGAGGGGTTGTGTGTTAATATCCACATAGAAAATGCATTATAGATATTAGAGTGATGGCCCAGACTGAAAAGGCAATTACATTCCTTTATTGGTATTAGGCTGAATAGAGTACCTCTGAAGTACAGCTTTGTTCATATATGTTAAAGTTAGCAAATTGAAAATGCAAAAATAAAGGAGCTTTGCCCCTATTATATATTCATTCTTTAACAACTCAACAAATTTACTGAAAGTTTTCTATATGCTAAACACTGATGTAGATTAAAAAGGCAATTCAACACAGCATTATGAATCCTAGAAAGAGTAAATACAGAAAAGCACATGCAGCCTGTAGGAAGGTCAAGAAAGGCTTCATATCAGGGTAGGTGAATAAGGTGAATCTGAAGAATAAATTAGTTAGACGAACTTATGGGGTGAGGATAGGAGTAAGAAGGTAACATTCAGTATTTATTTTGAGAGCAATGGAAAAAAATGGAAGAATTTAAAGCAAGAGAGTGACTCATCAAATTTGTATCATAAGAAATTCAGTCTGACTCTACTATTTACTTTGGGGAAAATGGACAAGGCTAGAGTCTGTTTGGGTTGTCACAATAATAAAGTAGATAATGAGAGATAATGGTGGCTTTATCCATGGTATGGTGGTAGAAATGAAAGCTCAACTGATTAAAATGCAAAGTGTCTTCCAGCCATTTAACAATGCTTTCAGGGCTTTCTCTCACTCTAACTTCACAGGTACCTTCTTAGAGCTAAAGATATTATTTGTTTGCTTTTGTCAGTACAAGTGAGAGTTTGATCATTTGCATATAGAGTAGATCTTAACACATCCTGTGCATCTTAAAAAGCAGAACATGCTTGGTGTGTTTGAGAATGACACGTAGCATCTTGTGAATACAATCTAGGACGCATAAAGGGAAATGACTATAGAGAGGGCAATAAGGCCAACGTAAGAAAAGACTTCTGGAATTTCAGCCAAATCTAATAAGTATAGATCTAATAATATAAAAGGCATCTCATTCTTCATGAAAGTGAAAGAGGATAGTGAAAAAGTCGGCTTAAAATTCAACATTCAGAAAACTAAGATCATGGCATCTGATCCTATCACTTCATGGCAAATATATGGGGAAAGAGTGGAAACTGAAGATTTTATTTTGGAGAGCTCCAAAATCACTGCAGATGGTGACTGCAGCCATGAAATTAAAAGACACATGTTCCTTGGAAGAAAAGCTATGACCAGCCTAGGCAGCATATTAAAAAGCGGAGACATTACTTTGCCAACAAAGGTCTATCTAGTCAAAGATACGGTTTTTTCAGTGGTTATATATGGATGTGAGATTTGGACCATAAAGAAAGCTGAGTGCTGAAAAATTGATGCCTTTGAACTGTGGTGTTGGAGGAAACTCTTGAGAATCCCTTGTACTGCAAGGAGATCAAACCAGTCAATCATAAAGGGAATCAGTTCTGAATATTCATTAGAAAGACTGATGCTGAAGTTGAAACTCCAATACTTTGTCCACCTGATGCTAAGATCTGACTCATTGGAAAAGACCCTGATACCAGGAAAGATTGAAGGCAGGAGGAGAAGGGGATGACAGGGATGAGATGGTTGGATGACATCACTGACTAGATGGAGACGAGTTTGAGCAAGTTCTGGGAGTTGGTGATGGACAGGGAGGCCTGGTATGCTGCAGTCCATGGGGTCGCCAAGAATCAGACACGACTGAGTGACTGAAATGAATAGGCATGGGAAAGCACCTAGAGATTTATGCAGGGGATAAAGATGATCTGATCTTTCTAAGGTTTCCTGGTGTAAACTTTAAGGTGAACCTCTCATTATATCCACTTCATGGCATTCATGCTTTAATAAAGCCCCCACCCATTGAGTTAAGTGGGACCTATGATTTGTTTTTCATTACTCTTATGATTTTATAACATTCAGAACTGAATCTTGCCAGTGACCCTGAGTTTCCCAGGTGGCTAAGTGGTGAAGGATCCACCTGCAGTGCAGGAGACACAGGTTCAACCCCTGGGTCGGTGAGATCCCCCAGAGGAGGAAATGGTTATCCATTACAGTATTTTTGCCTGGAAAACCCCATGGACAGAGGAGCCCGGTGGACTACATTTCATAGGGCCGCAAGAGTCAGACACGACTGAATACACATGCAGCACAAAGCAGTGATTTACTAGACAGACTTGCTGTTTTGATGAAGGAAGCCTCCGAGCTTGGGAAGTTCATATGGCAAGGAACTGTGGTTGGTCCCTAGGAAGAGAGTAAAGGACTGAAGCTCTAAGTCCTACAACAAGAAGGAAGTGACGACATACATTAATGACGTGAATTTGAAAGAGGATATTGAACCTCAGACCTGGTCCTTGAGACTCTCAGAGAGGATTCAGTTAAACCGTGTCCATACTCCCTACCTGCAGAAACCAAAAGAAAGTAAATATGCTACTTTAAACTGCAAAATTTATGGTAACTTTTTACTCAACAATAAAAGAGAATATCATAGTAATGCAATTGAAGATAAATTAGATGAGGGAAATTTGAAAATAGGAAGTCGAGCTAGAAAAGAAGAAATGTTATAGTAGGATTATACACGCAATTGCTAAAACATAAGCTGTAATCAGAAGGAGTTGATTTCAAGCTTTTTACCAAGTTAAGTAATTAATCTGGCTAGCTTTTAAAACGGGATAATAATACTCTCTCACATTGGGTAGTTAGAATATGAAAAAGGAGTCCAAAATGGTGGTGGCTAAAAGACAAAGGGAAAAATCCCATGAAAATGGAACAAAAGAAAATCTGCAGATTGGGAGTGAGAACCTCAGGTGAAACAAACACACCCCCTTCTTGGTTAGCCCTGATTTGCATAGGGCAGGTGAAGGGGGAGGAGACAAAATATATAAAAACAGAGAGCCGAGATGGGTTGAAGCGTCTCCTTTGGGGCCCATCTGCCCTCATGCTTCAAAGTGTACTATCCTTTGTTTGCCAAATAAAACTCTGAGCTGTAAACGAGTTGTAACACTGGTCCATCGTTTCCAATCTTTGTTGCGGCAAGACAGAACCGAGCAAAGTACACACTCTCCTGACTATATATATATATATATATAGTGTTTAACACAGTGCCTACCATTATAGTGTTATTATGTTCATTTTTATGAGAATTAATAGAGCTAGATGAGAATAAGGGTAATGAGAATGGAAATGGTAAATTTGAACAATAGCTTTTGGTAGTAAGTCTCAATGACTTCTAGTATGGGTAGAAAGAGATTGGAAAAAGTAAAATATAACACAATTTCTAGCTTGAATGGTTGAATGAGAATGATACCATATCTGAACTAAGGAGTACAGAAGGGAGAGCTGGTTTGGTGGAGGAGATAATGAGTTGTTTTGGAATGTGAAGCAGTGTTTCTGTGGGAGGCCATCCATGTGGACCAGCCCAATGTGCCACTGGGAATACAGACCTGGTACTCAGAAGAGATTTGGGTATGTGAAAGGATCTGGAGATGGTTATGAATTAAACTACTCATAAATTGCATCAGTGTTCATACACACTGATGCCACTCACTCCAGTATTCTTGGGTTTCCCTTGTGACTCAGCTGGTAAAGAATCTGCCTGTAGTACAGGAGACCTGGGGGTTCAAGTCTCGGGTTGGGAAGATCCCCTGGAGAAGGGAAAGGCTACCCACTCCAGTATTCTGGCCTGGATAATTCCATGGACTGTATAGTCTATGAGGTTACAAACAGTCAGACTCAACTGAGTGACTTTTACGTTCATACACAAATACACACAGACATATACAATCCTAATACTCTTTCTGTAAAAACAAGAGAAATCTCCTAGAAATAAGTAAATGATATGCTACTTTAATAAACAGAACCTGTGATGAAAAAAATAGAGAATGGGAAAAGGATCTTTCCTTCTTCCCTTAGGGATGAATGACTAATAACTTTAAACTTGGTAAATCTGCTGCAGAAATCACAAGCTATGACCTGAGGGCTATATCCAGTCTGTTATCTTTGTAGATGAAGGTTTATAGGAATACAAACACATTTATTCATTTATGTATTATTTCTTGTTTCTTTCACAATACAATGCCAGAATTAAATAGCTATGATTGAAACCGTGTGGGCCACAAAGACTGAAATGTCTACTATCTGGCACTTCATAGAAAAAAAGTTTACTCACTGATGGTCTATTCCATTAAGAAAAAAAAAATGGTAGTCTTTCAAAATAGTGCATAAATAAATAAGGTAATATTCTAATAAGCAGCCATGTTGAAAAATAACTGGACTATATGACGATCTTTTACTTTTATCCAGTCTGTTTCACTTTTTATATTTCACATTCAGTGCTCCCATTCCATTTATGTTTTCCAATTATTCCACCTCTTTTTTTTTTTAAGTTCTCTCTCAATCCTTTATCAAGCATAGTAGAAAAGCTTTTGTATACATATATAGAATAAGTAAGGTAACAAAGAAATGCCACCTGGAACACCATGAATGGGATAGAATAGGATAGTTACAAGTAGTTGTAGAAGTCCCAATAGGGGACTACAGATAGAGAAGGAAACCTAAGAAACTTTGGGATGCCTTTGTAAGTCAATGATAGCTCAAGAAAGCTACTGCAACATTATTCAATGAAGCAGGCTTGCTTAATTACAAGGGAAGTGAAATCGCTTAGTTGTGTATGATTCTTTGCGACCCTATGGACTATAGCCCACCAGGCTCCTCTGTCCATGGAATTCTCCAGGCAAGAATACTGGAGTGGGTTGCCATTTCCTTCTCCAGGGGATCTTCCCAACCCAGGGATCGAACCTAGGTCTCCTGTATTGTGGGCGGACACTACTATCTGAGCCACCAAGGAAGCCCCTTAATTATAAAACCATAAACAAAACTACAAGATATGCCTCAGGTTTACAAATATGATATTCTAGTTTGACCTCATAGGGTCAGACACCTTCCTGACTAATATCAAAGAGGAGCTAGTGAAGGAGGAGGTATGATGCATGCCTTACTTCTGCATCTATATCTACCTGAAGAAGGCAGGCTTTTCCCCTCCCTTTCTTTCCCTTACAAATTGTAGCCCACTAAGTCTTCAGGGCAGAGCTCCTTGCAACTCTTACAAGCATCCTGTATTAACAAATCTACTTCCTGTTTATCAGTTTGAATTCCTTCTGTGCTGAGATCAAAGAACCTGAGTCTCAGTAAGTCCAGACATCAGATGGTTAAAGATTGTGGTTCAAGTCACAAACTGGGTTTTGGCCGAGTTTGAGTCCTGGCCATGTGGGTTAGAGTCCCAAATTGAGCTTTGGCAGGGTTCCAGTAGCCACAGTGTGGGTTCAATCCCAGGCAGGGTTTTGGCAAAGTTCAGGTCCCAGCAAGGTTTTGGCAGGGCTTGAGTCCCTGCACATGGGTTCAAGTCCCAATCTTAGGTAAACGGTTTCAACCACAACACTGATCTAAAAAGTTTGAGACTTGGTTTCTGAGTTTCTGGTATAACCTTTCACTCATTACTTATAATGTTTCTGTAACAACATTTTCTTAGCTGTCAAGTGGGAATATCTCCTTTGCTTACTTCACAACGTTGCAAGCAAGAAAATCTTTAAAAAATATAAAGCACCAAACTATAAGCTAATAATATAGATTTTTTATATTCCTAAATCAAGAAAATGCACCTAAATCATAATTATATAAGAAAAATATATACATTTGTATACAAAATTTATCAAATTATTTTTGTTCTCTTTATAAGAGATGTTTGGGTTGAGTAGAACTCATATTGGCATTATCCTTTCCAGAAAGGAGAAGCACAGAAAATTAAGGTATTTTCTTAAAATCATCCAACTAATTAATGGCAGTGTCTAAGAGCTGGTGAAATACCTTAATCTTAATTTGCTTTATACAACAGTATATCTCTACAGTGCCAGCTAACAATAGATCAGTTATATCTGACATAGCAAGTGGGTATCTGAGATACAAGAGAGTTCAGAAGTTGAGATGAAATAAAAATAATTTGTTTCAAAATGAACTGTCTTTTCAAGTGCAATTGATCCATTCTTGTTCTGAATTTTTAATAAAATTTTCATTTTAGAATAATTTTAGGTTTAAAAGAAGTTATAATGATAGTACAGAGAATCCCCACATATGCTTCACTTTGTTTCCCATATTTTAAAATTTATTTTAAAACTAAATAACAAGTAACAATCAGTATATATCATCTAAAAGTTCAGAAGAGTGAGAAACCTATGTAGATGTCTAATGTGGAGTTATCATTTTTCTCATTTTACTCATTATCTTGAGAGGGTAACAGGCAGGAAGGCCAGGGGTCTCCAAATGGAGGAAAAAGCCTGCAAGTGTCAGACATTTTATCTCTCTTAAGAGGCAGGAGGAAACAGACTAGAGATATTTTTTCCTTCTCTATACAAATTTAAAAGAAGGTTTCTCTTAAAATTCTGTGTTGCCATANTGAACTGATGCGCTAGAGAAGGGTTTCTCTGGTGGCTTATTGACTTGAGATATACTACATAAAAACTACAAAGAATCTAAGAAGAAATAAACTTTGTCCTAATAAACTAACGTTGCAGATAATTCTCAATATAATGAGAGTTATAACAACATCTAAACTCTGAACTCCTCCAAGATTCCAGCAACTGTACTGGGTGTCTATTAGCATGGCTGATCTTTTTTAACTCTCATAACTAACATTAACATAATGTTGCAACCATTTTGCTAATGAGAAAAATAAAGTTTAGAAAAGTGAATTAACCCAATATCAAATGACCAGAATATAAAGCCAAACACCCTATTCCCAAGGTTTTCATTAATTGACCTTTGAAAATATTCACATCAAATGAAAATGGAAACAGAGAAAATTCAGACACAAAGAGAATTCCAAATCTGGCAATAGTAAAACAAACAAACAAACAAACAAACAAAACCAGCAACAACAACCAAAAAAGAAAAAACAAAACAAAACCCAAACATAGAAACAAAACCAGAACGATTACACTCTATATATTTCCCTGGAAAAGATGTTCTGGGAGTAAAGAAATTTCATCTGTTAAATATCAGCTTCTCTGTTATATAACACTTAGGGGCTGTGAAAACCATCTCATCACTTAAAAATGTTCAGACCCATATTAACCTGAAATATCAATTTTGTTTTACTAGATTTAAGGATTCACAGGATTCCCACAACATTCCATACAGTGAGCACTGTGTGGAATAAGTCACAGAAGGAATCTTCTTCTTCATTGATGTTTTAATCTAGAGGGAATTTGCCTCCATTAAAATAAGTAAAAAAAGGATAAAGTCTTAAACCACAGATCAAAACTCTACAAATTCACCTAATTTTGTAGTATATTATAACTTACAAACATCTGTGACCCACAAATTTATAATTAAATTCAAGTTAAATACATTTGAGAGTTTTAAGAGCTTTTTGAGATAGCAAAATCATTTGTATCTTGTTCTATTACAGAAATGAGTAGTGATAACCACTGAATGGGTGATCATCTAAAGGAATTCTTGTTCATTTCCTATATAAATTGAAAATGATTTTAAGTCCTAGTGAAAAATCCTTAATTTCTCTACAGATATTTGTTTTTTCTTTTTGTCAGTCAAAATATTCATTTCCAAAGGTTGATATGGTGCTCCAAANCATGGATCATCTAAAGGAATTCTTGTTCATTTCCTATATAAATTGAAAATGATTTTAAGTCGTAGTGAAAAATCCTTAATTTCTCTACAGATATTTGTTTTTTCTTTTTGTCAGTCAAAATATTCATTTCCAAAGGTTGATATGGTGCTCCAAATTTTCAATACTTTAATTATTGCTATTCTTTATCTCACAACATGAATTCCTATTGGAATTCATCTATCATAATAGATTATTCTGTAGATTGCATATATTGAGGCAATATTTGCCTTGATAACTCAAATTCTCTGTTTTCGCTTGTAATCATCTTTCATAGGTGTTAATTCTAAGTTATAAAATAGTGTCAAAACTTGTCAGAAATCATGAAAACCATCTATTAATAGAATACAGAAATGCAATTATCTGTAAGCTTTCAAAATATGATTCTATCATCTGTCTATTATCTGTCTCTCTAACCATCTCTTCATTCCTTATTCCCATTATCCAAAGACAAATTTAGAAGCATGGTAGGCTGAATGGAGCAGTTGAGAAGATAATTGTGTTATACCAGATTGCCAAGTCAAAAAAAAAATTGAAATAATTAATATAAAATAAATGAAGAAATTCAACAGATTACATATTTTTTAAAAAGGGTGTATAATCATGCAACTCCATGGACAGTGACTACACATACAAGCAAATGAAAGCAGCTGACCACGTACCCACACACCTTGGCAGAGGTGCACTCCACACTCGTCGGCCACCACCAAGACAGATGATCTCTGAGGTTCCTTCCAGACGATAACCTGATGAGCAGGAGAAGGTCAGAGTGTCACCAACCCCAAAGGTGAACCCAATTCGGTTACCATATTGAGGAATTCCAGGATCTTCACAAGGTTCCAGATTATATTCTGTAATTGGATGAAGAGGAAAACAAACAAACAAAAAAAAGTAGTAACTTTTAAGGGTATACTTCTATGTTTTGTAAACTGGTTGCTTTCAGGGCTAGACATACATTTTAAAAGTGCCTATAAATATAACTGTGGGCTTCCCCCCATGGCTCAGAGGTGAAGAATCCTCCTGCAATGCAGGATACACAGGGAAGTGGGTTCTATATCTGGGTCGGGAAGATCCCCTGGAGGAGGGCATGGAAACTCACTCCAGTATTCTTGCCTGAGAAAGCCCATGGACTGAGGAGCCTGGTGGGCTATAGTCCATACGGTCCCAAAATGTCAGAGAAAACTGAGGCGCCTGAGCACACATAAATATAGTTATGGCTATATTCTATGGCACACATAATTTTCTTCTTTTGTGAAAGATCTGCAAGGAGATCAAACCAGTCAATCCTAAAGGAAACCAGTCCTGATATTCATTGGAAGAACTGAAGCTGAAGCTGAAACTCCAATAATTTGGTCACGTGATGAGAAGAACAGACTCATTGGAAAAGACCGTGGTGCTGAGAAAAGTGGAAGGAGGATTGAAAAGAAAGATTGAAGTAGAAGGATAAGAGGATGACAGAGAATGAGATGGTTGGATGGCATCACTGACTCGATGGACATGAGTTTGAGCAAGCTCTGGGGGCTGGTGACGGACAGGGAAGCCTGGTGTGCTGCAGTCTATGTGTGCTCCTCGCAAAGAGTCAGACATGACTGAGTGACTGAACTGAACTGAACTGTGNGATGACAGAGAATGAGATGGTTGGATGGCATCACTGACTCGATGGACATGAGTTTGAGCAAGCTCTGGGGGCTGGTGACGGACAGGGAAGCCTGGTGTGCTGCAGTCTATGTGTGCTCCTCGCAAAGAGTCAGACATGACTGAGTGACTGAACTGAACTGAACTGTGAAAGACCTAATAATATAAATACTCTTATGTGTGAATTAAATAAAGATGAGAAAGTGTTACCTTGTGAATGATACATTGGAAATGTAGATATTTATCTTGTATTTTTTATTCTGTATTAGAAACATTTTGTTTCTTAGATTTTTGACTTAATGACATGATAGAGTCATATTTTCAAATGCAAAAATAGCATTTGGAATGAAATCATTTACATTTTGAAATGACATTTACTTAATGGTTTTAGTCTAAATGACAAAAGCTCTTGTGCCTGTAGTATACGAGGAATTCTATTAATCCATATTCTGAAAAAATGTGACTTCAGAAGCAAGAGCTTATGTAAGACTGACTGCCCACAAACTGAAAATCGTATATTATAGATTTATACAAGAAAATTTCCTCAAGCAATGAATGAACATCATGAAAATAAACCTTTAAACACTCTTCAGGGTATGACAGACTAAATTTAATTAACCTTAATATTATAATGTATATACAGTCTTAAGAAGAAGTAGCTTATCTAAAAACATTCCCAGAACACACACTTAGTACCTAAATGCAGTGGAGAACAAAGGGATTGCTTCATGTTGATGAGCTATTATTTTATTTATTAATAAAACTGATTATGCTCATTTGTTCTTCTCTATGAAATAGCTTATTTTAATAGACAGATATCTCCATGCAAATACTGGAATAACAATTGAAGAACAAAGTTAGTACTTATTATTTTATTTAGATATTTGTAATATATATTATTAATATAATTATCTATAATTGCAAATTTAATATTAGTAAGTTGGAATAAGGTTTATTTATTGTTTCTGTATTCTCTTTCACTATTCCATTTAGCTAAAAAATAGAACAAGAATATTTTTTTGTTCAGTTTTGTCTTATAATTTTTTCCCTTATAATCCAAGTTATAATATTGTCTACAGATATAATATTGCCTATAGAGGTTATTCTAGAATAAAAAAAAATAATCGAATTAACTTGCTTCTAGATCATCTAGTTCCAAATAAATATTAATCCTGTCCTGCAAATAATGACTTTTCCCAGAAACATAAAACTCGAATATCACTGGTTTAATTCACACTTCATTAATGGAGTAAGTAAACTGTTACATAAATGTATGGGCTTCCATTTTAAGTTTACTTGACATTTTCAGCAAGTTTTCCTCTCAGAATTCTACAAGAATATAAGTTAAAGAAATGTATTTATTGTATTTCTAGTAAATTTTTGTGAATTAATTTCTTTTTTGCTACTGTTTTAAGGTTCTCTTTAATATATTACTATAATCAATCTCCAAGGCATTTCAAATTTTCCTTAAAATTTGTTGGCAGATAGCTTTTTTGCTTTCACCTTTTTTTGTCTCATTTTCTCTCTCTGTTTGGTTATACATAAGCTATTTTCACTTTTAAAACTCTGGTTTTAAAACTTATTTTCTTACCAGAGAATGTAATATTGAATCCTTCGTATGATATTGAGAAATCAGAAATGAAGCGCAACTGAGCCCTGAAATTTCCATAGAGACCAGCATTGATTGTTGAAGGAAGTTCTGAACCAGTCAAGCGTGCCAGTGGTTGGGTAAAACTGCCATTCTCTGTGATCAGTAAGTAGTCATGATGGTCTTCCAAATGAAAGGTGTGGAAGTTGAACTGTACACCTAATAAGAAAAAGAGGAAAATTAGACTCATAAAGTATACTAGTAAAACACACAGAGTTACCAAACTAATAAAAATCAGGAGTCTTATGACAGATTTTTGTGAAAATGAATGGCACTGCTACAATATATTCTGAATGATAGTATAATTATTATATCTTTCTTTTGAGTTTTTCTGTTTGCTTGTTTCCTTTAGCTTCTCTATAAGATTTATAAGGAGTCATGTCTTGGAAACTGCTTGGAAATAAAATTTAAAATTACTATCTAAAAAGAAATTACATGCATTTTCTGAAAATTTCAAGGAAAACTTANATCTTTCTTTTGAGTTTTTCTGTTTGCTTGTTTCCTTTAGCTTCTCTATAAGATTTATAAGGAGTCATGTCTTGGAAACTGCTTGGAAATAAAATTTAAAATTACTATCTAAAAAGAAATTACATGCATTTTCTGAAAATTTCAAGGAAAACTTATACCCTTTATTTAAATAGAAGTGTTTTGCCAAAAGTAACCACTCATTCAACTTCTATTAGGATAGACTACTCTGTTAATACCTAACAGAATTTTAAATTTTCCCATGTATTAATTTCAGTACATATCAGAACAAGTACATTTTTCTAAGAAAAACATGCAGACTGATAGTCTGATTTTTTTTTCCCCTTTTTAGTGCATTTGCTCTTCTATTTTTCTTATTTTTAGTCTCTGACCAAAGTCTAATTCACTTTATCTGAACTTCCACTCATGTTAAAGTGATCAGCAACTCTTTGTAGTTTATATAATGGATTCATATAGGGTATATTCTTTTTGGTATAGAGTTCTTTAGCATGCGTGATCAGTCTCAAAGTCATGTCCAACTCGTTGCCACCCCAGAGACTGTAACCCGCCAGGCTTCTCTGTCCATAGTATTTCAGATAAGAATACTGGAGTGGGCTGACATTTCCTCCTCCAGGGGATATTTCTGACCAGGGATCAAACCCGCATCTCCTGTACTGAAGATGGATTTTTTACCACTGAGCCTCCTGGAAAGTCCCTGAGTTTCTCTTACCACTAAGTGTGTGAGATTCATCTCTACTTTTGTGTGTGATTGTAGGTTGTTTTAGAAATCCATTTCATTTTGTAAATACAACACATTCATTTGTCTGTTCAAAAGTTGATGGTTATTTAGGTAATTGACATTTTAGCTTGAATTCAGAAAATGCTGCTATGAGCATTCAAGTATGTCTTTCAAAGAACATATTTGCTTATTTCTGTTGGATTGATACCTAGGAGTAGAATTACTGGCTCATGGGAAATTTATATATATATATATATTTCAGCCTTAATAGATATTGTTTCACAAAGTGGCTATGCCAATCTACATTTTCATCAACAAATCCAATTGATCTGTATCTTCATCAATATTTGAAAGTTTAAATTTTCATTTTTTCATTTGTTCTGTCCTGGTGAGTATGGTATGTCACTGCATTGTGGTCTTTTGTGACTGTTTAATGACACTATCTCAAATGCGTGTAATAACCTAACAGTTACACACACACACACACACACACACACACACACACACACATCCTATACTGTTTGTAAGATATGCATATGTGTGTGCTCAGTTGCTCAACTGTGTCTATTTGCGACTTTATGGATTGTAGCCCGCCAGACCCCTCTGACATGGGATTTTCCAAGCTAGAATACTAGAGTGGGTTTACATGTCCTCCTTCAGGGGATTTCCTGACCCATGGATCAAACCCACATCTCCTGTGTCCCCTGCATTAGCAGGCAGATTTCTTTACCACTGAGCCACCTGGGATGCTGTATTTAAGTACCAAATTAAATAAAGGATGATATCACATTCACCTTTCTTTTGAAGTGCTTAATAAATTTTCTTATTTGATCTAAAAGAATCACCAAAAGCTTCCTCAAAAACCCAGTAACATATGTTAGTGGGTAATGATAAAATAACATTCTTAATGCTGTTTATCAACTTCATAGTTCCAAATGATGGATAGTTATGGAGTCCTCATTGCTTTTTAAAAACATTGAAGTATGGTT
Organism: Neotragus pygmaeus; assembly: GCA_006410875.1. NCBI lineage: Eukaryota > Metazoa > Chordata > Mammalia > Artiodactyla > Bovidae > Neotragus > Neotragus pygmaeus. The sequence continues at coordinate 600,393 of SJYV01001803.1, forward strand.
GATTTACAAAGTTGTGTTAGTTAGTTTCAGGTATATAGCAAAGTGATTCAGATATATGTGTATGTGTATTCTTTTTCATATTATTTTCCAGTATAGATTATTATAAGATGTTGAATATAGTTCCCTGTGCTATACAGTAAGCATTTGTTGTTTATCTATTTTATTGTATATGTTAATTCCAAACTCCTTATTTATCACTTGTTTGTTAAAAAAGCAAAAAGTGAAATAAAATAAGACCAAAAAATAAACTGAAAATATAAGTAATGATGAGTTATTATTGCATAATAGGCCAGTGATTTCAACTTGGAAAATACTTGAAATATACAATGATACTCTTTTTCAAAATATAACACATCTTTTTTTTTTCTCTCACTCCACAACGAGCCCTTTTTAGGACTGGGTCCAGAAAGTCAGTGTCTCAAAAGTTCTTCAATGTAAATGTGGCGTTCGATACTGCTGCTAAGTTGCTTCAGTTGTGTCCGACTCTGCGCGACCCCATAGACGACAGCCTACCAGGCTCTCTCGTCCCTGGGATTCTCCAGGAAAGAACACTGGAATGGGTTGCCATTTCCTTCTCCAATGTATGAAAGTGAAAAGTGAAAGTGAAATCACTCAGTCGTGTCCGACTCTCCGCGACCCATGGACTGCAGCTCACCATGCTCCTCTGTCCATGGGATTCTCCAGGCAAGAGTACTGGAGTTGGTTGCCATTGCCTTTTATGGGCATTTGATACAAGCAGACATAAATGAAAATGGCAATGTAGCAAGAAGATACTTTGCCATCTAGATTAACTGAGATCTAAATTTATAAATTAACATGATTGGAAGTTCAGATAAAGTGAATTAGATTTTGGTCAGAGACTAAAAATAAGAAAAATAGAAGAGCAAATGAACAAAAAAGAAAAAAAAAATCAGTCTATCAGTCTGCATGTTTTTCTTAGAAAAATGTGCTTGTTCTGATATGTACTGAAATTAATACATGGGAAAATTTAAAATTCTGTTAGGTAGTGGTGCTAATGAGCCCACTGTCATGTATTACATGCATAGCCTTTCTGAGATGCACTTTCTCCATCTGGGAAAATGGATTCTAATAGAGTTGTCCTAAAATTTAAATGAGACAATATAAGGGATGATTTGTCACAATGCTTTCACAGAGGAAGTGCTCAGCAACTCTTAGCTATTGTTTACTCATTATTGTTTACTTCTTCAACCTGAAAGTCAATTGTTTTCATGTCACTCTGCCCTAGTCAACTACTTTAATAAATGAAGCTACTGTTTATCATATTATGTTTTAAACAATAAAATCTGTGTTCACTACAGGAAAACAACATAAGACCTTCTAATGAAAGGCAATTAATCTAAATAATAAAATGATACTAAGAATCTACTATATTATAAGCATTAAAGAATATAAAAAATGAGAAGACTGTAAATAACTCATAGTCTATCTAAAGGGAAAAGATACATAAACTAAAGTTTCANACCTTCTAATGAAAGGCAATTAATCTAAATAATAAAATGATACTAAGAATCTACTATATTATAAGCATTAAAGAATATAAAAAATGAGAAGACTGTAAATAACTCATAGTCTATCTAAAGGGAAAAGATACATAAACTAAAGTTTCAAACATTTTGCTAAGTGCTATGAAAGTTATTAATGTGAGTCAATATCAAAGCATAAACTTAAGAGGTAGGTTGTCAGAGAGACTAGCAGATGCTTCTGAAGGCAATGACCTTCCAAAGCGAACAGCTCTTTGTGGAAGAGCAACCGTTGGATGGACACTTCAGGAAGTAGAAGTGGACAGGCAAAGACATACAATCTTAATAGGGCAGTGGATATGAAGAATAGTGAGAAAAAGTAAGTGGTTAAAACATCATAGTACTGTCCCATCAAAGTGATAATTCAAAAAGTCCTATTAATGTAATTTTTGTTATGTAAACATATGAAAAACTTGGGCTTGAAGTCAAAATATTATTAATATCTAGGTTATAGTTATAGTTAGGATGAATTTTGACCTTGAGGGTGCAATACTGATGTGCGTTTGTGTATCTATGTGTATGTATGTGGGCTGGCTGAGAAGTTTGACTCTATTACCTTGATAATTTCTCCTAACTTTAAGAGATTATCCTTCACAAAACTTTGACTACACTTTGGAACATTTGTACTTCGAACAAATTTTGTTGGCTCTTACAAGAAAAGCACATAATCTGCATTTCATGCCAAGTAAATACAGATTTAATTAACACTTGCAACGTCTGAAGGTGCAAAACCTTAAGTGTTAATTAAACCTCTATTTACATAGCAAGCAGTATGTAGCCCTTCATTTTCCTGTATAATACAAGGAAGCTTATTTTAAACTCCATTAATCTGCTACACAGTGGGATAATAGGATGCTTTGGTTAACTTCCAACAAATAGTCTTCTATTATGGAGAACAACAAAAATGACAGTTTATGAAGTCTTCCACTTCATTCCAGCAGCAAATACCAGAATACTCATTTTAACAGCATTTTTTTCTCAACAATATTTAATGTTCATTAAAAGAACCATCCTTACATTACCCTCACCATTAATGAAAGGATGTATAATTTCAAAAAAGGCTAGCCATCTGTATCTCAAATATTCTATCAGAAGTGCAGATATATCTCACATAGTTGAACAGAAGTGTAAAAAACATTGTGCATTGTCATATAGAGTAAAGTAAGAAAAACAACAAATATTTTATATCTTTTATATGTGGAATCTAGAAAAATGGTACAGATGCATTTATTGGCAAAGTGGAAATAGAGTCGCAAATGTAGACAACAAAAATGGTTACCAATGGTGGGGGGGGGGAGTGGGACAAATTGGGAGATGGGAGTATACATATACCACAAAGTATAAAATAGATAACTAATGAGAACCTGCTGTTTAGCACATGGAACTCAATTTAAGGATCTGTGGTGAACCAAACGAGGAGAAAATCTTAAAAAGATCTTATATGTAGGATATATGTATATGTATAACCAGTTCATCTCACTGAACAGCAACTAACACAGCATTGTAAAGCAACTCTATTCTAATAAAGTTAAAAAATAAAATAAAATAACACATTGTGTAAAAACCACAATGGATTCAAATGTTTTAAATAAAGCTTTAATTTTTAAAACTGTAACATCACCTTCTCTTTGCTAGGATTTGGGTTTTTTTAATTTTTAGATCTTTGTAGTAAAGCCAATAAGTACAATGTAATGTGTGTGCTGTTGCTCAGTTATGTCCAACTCTTTGTGACTCCATGGAATGTAGCCTGCCAGGCTCTAATATTGTAAAGTAATTAACCTCCAATTAAAAAAAAAAAAAGAATACTGGAGTGGGTTGCCATGCTCTCTTACAGGGCATCTTCTGAACCCAGGGATTGAACCTAAGTACCCCTCATTGCAGGCAGATCTTTACTGACTGAGCCACCAGGGAAGCCCAAGAATACTGGGTAGCCTATCCCTTCTCTGAATCAGACTGGAGTCTCATGCATTGCAGGTGGACTCTTTACCGGCTGAGCTACCAGGAAACTCATGTACAATGTAATAGTAAAAACCAATAAGAATAATACTTCCCCAAAGCAGTTTTTAACCTGAGTAAATTCTTTTTTAAAATATTAGCATATAGATATTTTCAGGTAAATAATTTTCATCCATTTTTTTTTGATATTTAGAATGCCCATTTTCACACTGTCAACCTATTATCTTAAACTATTTATATTGCTAATATTCATTGAATATTTTGGTTGTATTGCATGAATAAATCATATTTTTTACTACAAGGACTTTCATTTATTTGTTCAAAGGACATTTATGAAGCTCTACTATAAGCACAGTGCAATTTTATACTTTCACTCAACTGTGTGAGATCCAACGCAGTTCTGACAGAAAATTTGAGACAAATATTTCTAGGGCAATTATAAATGTATATAGGGTATATAGTTATAATAAACAACCATTTTATTTATATTTATTTTATATTATATTTATTTATAATAAATAACCATTTTAAAACAAGAGTATATAAACATGTACTGTTAATGTTACAATCAGTTCAGTACTTCAGAGTATCTATTTCCCTTTGAATTTTTGAAGTCAACTTCTTAACACTGTGCCAGAGACAAAAGACATCCTATCTGAGATTTTACTAATATGAAAATTTCAAATTACATTAGTTTAATATATATAAATACTACCATTCTGAAAAAAATCATATGAGCATATATGTTATAATACTACAGAAAAGTAAATATAATCCTCTGCTGCAGTTATTCAAATTGAATTTTGTATTAGCATATTTTAGTACTGATCTGTTTTTGCTCATGCAAAATGACATTGTAAAGGACAATGAAATAAAAATATATGCAATGAAAATTAAGAAGATAGCTCATTATCATTGCATGAGACAAATTACCTTTTCCATGGGTTACATCAACAGTCCATGTACAATTCAGAGAATTTGGATACAATTCTGGGTAACCGGGTGATAAGATTGTTCCACTAGGCCCTCTAACATCTCCTCCACATAATGCTGAAAATATAAAGAAATATAGTCATATGATCACTGTTAAGAGAGGCAAAGGCTGAACAAATCTCTTTTGAAATAGAAGGAGTCTGACTATCTTTGCTTAAGTTACTTCCTGGAAATAAGAGGAGTGTGTAAAGACCTCTTCCAATACTAGAAATTCATTTCATCCTTTGAAACACTAGAGAAGAAGAAGGTATATAATTGTATCTGAGAATTAATACCAGCCCCAAAAGAATTTAGCTCAACCTTTCACATTTGCATTTAAATTACATACTTATATATCTCTAATTACAAGCTATATTTGCATAAATTGGTTGTAAATTAAACATGAGTAATTAACTGTTTAGCAGTTGCTCTTTTACTAAGCTTTAAGAAAACAATTTGTTAATTATACAAAATTATTTATATTTTAGATTCCTAAAGGGATAGGTGTCATTCTTCACAGAATTCCTTTTGAAATAGTGGAGTAAAATTTTGAAAGCTGCTTCTGAACTTGTGCATTTCTCTGGGAAACATAATGAATAAAAAGAGTTTTCTAAGAGGATAGTTAGTTTTTAGTAAATACTCCAAGAAAATAAAAATAAATATTTATGAACTGAAGTAAAATAAATTAAAATTTGATTCAATGTTTATTTACTATAGACTAAATCACAGTTAATGCCTTCTACCACCAGTGGTTACGGCAAACCACTGATAATGCTGATAACTTTATCAGCATTAAAACTAAAGGAAACCTAGATATAGTTTAACTTATATGCAGCATACATCATGCAAAATACTGGTCTGGATGAATCACAAGCTGGATTCAAGTTTGCCATGAGAAATATCAACAACCTCAGATATGCAGATGTTATCACTCTAATGGCAGAAAGTGAAAAGGAAGTAGAACCTCTTGATGAGGGTGAAAGAGGGGAGTGAAAAAGCTGGCTTAAAATTCAGCATTCATCATGGCATCTGATCCTATCACATTATGGTGAAAAGAAGGGGAAAAAGTGGAAGAAGTGATACATTTTATTTTCTTGGACTCCAAAATCACTGCAGATGATAACTTCACATATGTTTGACTTTTTAGCATTCTACTTCAAATGACCAATCTTTATAAACATTATTAAAGGTATCATTCATTTAATCAGAGATTCATTTACTACTTTTTTCTTTAAATCACTCTCTCTTTAAGCATCTCAAACCTAAATGTGTCAATATACTTCTTTATATTATTATCTTTAATTGATTTACATGTTATAGATTCTCATTTGTCAATGGTCTGTATGTGACTAAAACAATCTTCCATTATCATCAGTAGCAGGAGCGTTTTAATCAACCAAATGAAATCCTTCATCTTTCTAAATGAGATCATTTTATATTGCAAATATTTAGAATTATATTTACTTTACTGGCTTTTTTAACAATTACAAGAGATTAGTTACATGTGCATTGATATAATGCACAGAGACAGATGCTAATGCAAGTGTTCATTGTCTTGAATTTTAATTAATTACCCAATATTCTCTCAATCTGATGATCTTGGCTTCTCTATAAAGGTCCCTTCCTGCTAAAGCTAAGAAAATGCAAGATGAAATCAAACAGCCCATTAAAATCAATCATGAGGAGCCAAAATATTAAGAATAAAAAAAAATTTATGTGAATTTTTTTTCAGGTAGAAAATGGAATTCAGATACACTGTAAAAGATGCAGTGGTGTAGAAAATATTAAGAAAATTTCTCCAAGAATATTAAAAAAAAAATTCTCAGGATTAAGTCAGTTCAAAAGACCATATGACTGCTCATACATTAAATTTCATTAGAACAAGAGCATGTAACAAGGATGCCATGGATCTAATGCCTTATCTTTTATATCACCCGTTCTGAAGGAATTCCAATTGATTCCAACAACCTTGCTAATTAATGTCATATTAGATATATATGTTCTTGTGAATGAAAGACAAATTTTACATCAAATGAATCCTTGAAACATTGCAGAGAATTTAGGGAACAACAAAACAAACATGAAAAAAGNATTCCAATTGATTCCAACAACCTTGCTAATTAATGTCATATTAGATATATATGTTCTTGTGAATGAAAGACAAATTTTACATCAAATGAATCCTTGAAACATTGCAGAGAATTTAGGGAACAACAAAACAAACATGAAAAAAGCAGTTACTTTATGTTAAGGAAAACATCTGTCAAAGAAAAACATCCATAAGGATGAAAATCAGTAGCACAGCAAAGTCACACCAATAGCCCAAAATATGAATTGAGAGCAATTAGCCAGACATACAACAATCTTGTTAAGTATAAATAGTTTTTATTCCCCCCCTCCCTGATTTTTTCCACATATGACCACTACCTGACTACTACCTGGTCACATGATAAGACTCTGAGTTTTAAAATATGACGTTTCCTCAAAAGACAACCCCTGGAATGCAACTGCCCAACTCAGAAAGTTATACCTTGCCCTTGGTAGAGATGTATACTTGGCAAGTGCTAAATTTTCTATAACTAGAACAGACTTTGAATTGATGCTTTTGAACTGTGGTGTTGGAGCAGATTCTTGAGAGTCCCTTGGACTGCAAGGAGATCCAACCAGTCCATTCTAAAGGACATCAGTCCTAGGTGTTCATTGGAAGAATTGATGCTAAAGCTGAAATTCCAATACTCTGGCCACCTCATGCAAAGGGTTGACTCATCGGAAAAGATCCTGATGCTGGAGGGATTGAGGGCAGGAGGAGAAGAGGATGACAGAGGATGAGATGGCTGGATGGCATCATCAACTCGATGGACATGAGTCTGAGTGACCTCTGGGAGATGGTGATGAACAGGGAGGCCTGGCGTGCTGTAATTCATGGGATTGCAAAGAGTCGGAAATGACTGAGTGACTGAACTGAATTGAACTGAACTGAAACAGCCTCTTGATGAAAGTAAAAAAAGAGAGTGGAAAAGCTGACTTAAATCTCAGCATTCAAAAAACGAAGATCATGGCATCCGGCCCCATCATTTAATAGGCAAACAGAGAGGGAAACAATGGAAACAGACAGACTAAATTTTGGGGAGGAGGCTCCAAAATCACTGCAGCTGGTGACTGCACCCATGAAATTAAAAGATGTTTGCTCCTTGGAAGAAAAGCTATGCCAAACTTAGACAGCATATTAAAATGAGAGACATTACTTTGCAAACAAATGTCCGTATAGTTAAAGCTATGGTTTTTCCAGTAGTCAAGTATGGATGTGAGAATTGGACCATAGAGAAGGCTGAGCACCAAAGAATTGATGCTTTTGAATTGAGATGTTGGAGAAGATTTGAGAGTCTCTTGGACTGCAAGCAGATCCAATCAGTAAATCCTAAAGGAAATAAACCCTGAATATTCTTTGTAAGGACTGAAGTTGAAGCTGAAACTCCAATACTTTGGCCACCTGATGCAAAGAGCTGACTAATTAGAAAAGACCCTAATTCTGGGAAGACTGAATGCAGGAGGAAGAGGGGACAACAGAGGATGAGATGGTTGGATGGCATCACTGACTCAATGGACATGAGTCTGAGCAAGTCCAGGAGATGCTGAAGGACAGGGGAGCCTGCTATGCTGTAGTCCATTGGGTTGCAAAGAGTCAGACATGACTGAGTGACTGAACAACAACAACAAACAGTGTGACAGGAACTGAACTATTCTTGGCATTGATGACATACCAATGTTTATAACAAAGTCTTGCCACATAGAATTTACATTTTTTGTTAAAAAAAAAAAAAAAACAAAAAAAAAGCAGACCACATATACATAACAATGTTGTTAGAAGTGGTAAATACCAGGAAGAAAAATATAAATGACATGACAGGGATTATCCCTTTATGGGGATTGTCAGTGATATGATTTTTTTAAGTAGAGATTGAGTGTTTTAGGAAGAAGGACAGGTGACTATATGAAACCTATTTCAGGAAGAAGAAGAAATGAGAGGGAGTTGGAGGGATGAGGAGAGGGAGAGCCTTTTAATATATGAAGAAAAGCCAGGAGACCTGTGTAGCTTGAGCGCAGTGGTATGAATGAGGGACAAAGTTGTGAGAGATGAGACATGGGAGGTACTCAGAGACCAGATTANGAGGGAGTTGGAGGGATGAGGAGAGGGAGAGCCTTTTAATATATGAAGAAAAGCCAGGAGACCTGTGTAGCTTGAGCGCAGTGGTATGAATGAGGGACAAAGTTGTGAGAGATGAGACATGGGAGGTACTCAGAGACCAGATTACATGGGAGCAATTAAGTCATGCAAAAGTTTTGAGATTTTATTCTTCTTGGGATGCTAAGTGCTAGAAGGCTCTGGGCAGCAGAGTGCCCTGATCTGCCTTAACTCATAAAATAATTACTCTGGTTGCTTTCTGAATAGTAGACCTAAGAGGTCAAAGGGAAAAGAAAGAACCCCCTCAAGAAATACATGGTGAAAAATAAGGTATCAAATTTACTAAATAATGCAGAATCTAACTACTGTTTATCACTTGTTTAAGATTCAAGGTTTCAGTAATAAACCAAGATGAAGTTAGAAAAATCAAGTTTTTGGTCATAAACCTAAATATACAAAAATAGGACTTAAACACCAATACAGTATACTAACATATATATATGTAATTTAGAAATACGGTAATGATACCCTGTATTCTAGACAGCAAAAGAGACACAGATGTATATAACAGTCCTATGGACTCTGTGGGGGAGGGGGAGGGTGGGATGATTTGAGAGAATGGCATTGAAACATGTATAATATCATATGTGAAATGAATTGCCAGTCCAGGTTCAATGCATGATACAGGATGCTCTGGGATGGTGCACTGGGATGACCCAGAGGGATGGTATGGGGAGGGAGGTGGGAGGAGGGTTCAGGATGGGGAACACATGTACACCCGTGNGTATTCTTGTATGGAGAATCCCATGGACAGAGGAGCCTGATGGGCTACAGTCCATAGGGTCACAGAGTCTGACACAACTGAAAAAACTGAGAAGCAGCAGTGTGAATTAGCTATGGCCTATGAAGAAACGATAAGAACTAATGTGTGCCAAAGTGAGGCAAGCTGTACCTTTAGTAACCAAGCAATCTACGTCAATGGAGGTTACACTCTTGGATCAGGAGAATAAATTATGTTTATTCACTACTCTTCCCTTTAAGGAATTTTAGATTAGTTGCCTCTGGGGAAGAAGTTTAAACTGAAGGAATAGCATAATCAAATCAGTGTACAAGATTATATGTAGTCGAGTTCAGTAAGAATGAATGAAAAATTAAGTAGCAGCTTCACACAAAGCTCAGACATTCAAAAAAGTGAATATAAACTATGCCTTGTCTAGCTATACTTCCTGTCCAGCTAGACTTCCCTGGTGGCTCAGACAGTAAAGCATCTGCCTACAATGCAGGAGACCCAGGTTCAATCCCTGGGTTGGGAAGATCTCCTGGAGAAGGAACTGACAACCCACTCCAGTATTCTTGCCTGGAAAATCCCATGGATGGAGGAGCTTGGTAGGCTACAGTATATAGGGTCACAAAGAGTCAGACATGACTGAGCGACTTCACTTTCACTTTTTACACCTATACTCAGAATGAGTTGAGGGTACAAAAGAGGAAGATAGATAAAGATGGAGATTTCAGTGTGGCATAAATGATCTTTCAAAAAAACAAAGAGGTAAGAATACAAAACTGGAAAAGATAGAGTCCACGTTATTAAGAATCATGAATTTCTTGATCAATNGGGGTACAAAAGAGGAAGATAGATAAAGATGGAGATTTCAGTGTGGCATAAATGATCTTTCAAAAAAACAAAGAGGTAAGAATACAAAACTGGAAAAGATAGAGTCCACGTTATTAAGAATCATGAATTTCTTGATCAATAATTTAAACTTTTATCCCTAAGGAACAAAAAGTCATTAAATATTTTTGACATTGCATATAAGATGAAATAGAATGACGGTTAGATTGAAGTAGTTGGATATTGAATTTAAGGTTGATTCCAGTTGCCTTGATGAGAGATGATAAGGGTCTATGTTGCTCCTAGGCAAACTAGACACACTCAGTTTTATTATTAATAACACTTAAGCATGCCGGTATGCTGCTGCTGCTGCTGCTAAGTTGCTTCAGTTGTGTCTGACTCTGTGCGACCCCACAGACGGCAGTCCACCAAGCTCCCCCGTCCCTGGGATTCTCCAGGCAAGAACACTGGAGTGGGTTGCCATTTCCTTCTCCANAACACTTAAGCATGCCGGTATGCTGCTGCTGCTGCTGCTAAGTTGCTTCAGTTGTGTCTGACTCTGTGCGACCCCACAGACGGCAGTCCACCAAGCTCCCCCGTCCCTGGGATTCTCCAGGCAAGAACACTGGAGTGGGTTGCCATTTCCTTCTCCAACTCAAGAAAGTGAAAAGTGAAAGTGAAGTCGCTCAGTCATGTCTGACTCTGTGACCCCATGGACTGCAGCCCTACCAAGCTCCCCCATCCATGGGATTTTCCATGCAAGAGTACTGGAGTGGGGTGCCATTGCCTTCTGGCATGCTGGTATACTTGGACATTATTTTTTTTTCTCCTGCTTCTTCTGATAATATCACCACCAAACCTTTCTATCTTGGTGAATTTACTCTGTCATATGTCTTCATAGGGATGGATGGACACATGACCTGGAAAAAGCCAATCATAAAGGGCACTTTTCCATTACTACAGTTTCTGGTAGAGGTATGGACTAATCAGAGACCTTTCCTCATATTTTTCTAATAAGAACAGAATGGTAGAACTCTCATTCTTCTCTGATTTTGGAAATGTGAGGTTATATGATTCCATCCTCCTGAGAGTGTATTCTCCACCTTTAGTCCCACATATAGAAAATGCCTGGTTTCAACTAAAGAGAATAATGATAAGGAGAGAGAAAAGCCAAGGTGGAAATGGAAATTTCCTTGAAAATGTCTGAATTCATGATTATCATAAGCAACAAGAAGTATGCCATATGTGCCTTTTCTAAGTTGGGCCTGTGTTAGTTGGCTCAGTTGTGTCCCACTCTTTGTGACCCCATGGACTATAGCCCATCAGGCTCCTTTGTCCATGGAATTCTCCAGGCAAGAACAATGGAGTGGGTTGCCATTCCTTTCTTCAGAGATTTTCTCCAGCCAGGGATTGAACCTGAGTTTCCTGCATTGCAGGCAGGGTCTTTACAATATGAGCCACCAGGGAAGCCCTTTTCTAAGTCTGAAACTTCAAAAAACAAATTCTGCTTTCATTTTAAAAAATCAGTTAGAATTGGATTTTTGTCACTTAAACCACAAGAATGCTGACTATTACAAATTGTACTGCATGCTGAGGATTCTTTTAAACCTCATTATAAAAACAAATTGACACGAAAATGATGGCACTGATAGTATCTGAAAACACTTATAAAATGGGAAATGTGATCTTCCACTTGGCAAAAGGTTAAGAATATATTATGAATAGTGTTATAAATGAAAATTAAAACCCAGAACTAATGGATAGATTTACTTTGTGTGTGTTTTTTATAAACCATGTGTACAAGTATTTCCCAATCTTAGGGGAGCAGCTTCTTTCATTGTATTTTCATACATGTTTTCTAAAAAATGAAGGATTGCTGACTTATTTTCCGTAGAAATAAATAAGAGATAAGGACACTGGTATATTATTTCCTATGGCCAGGAACTGGCCATCACAGGGAAGTCTGGTACATTGCTTACAAAGCTGTGTAGCTAGGCAGGATTTGGACTATTACATGTTGTCTTCCAGGCAGGACGTAAATGTTCTAGCTCTTCATTGCATTCACCTGATACCAATTTGACATTTTCAATGCTATTTTTTTCAAGGAGTGTAGGACACAATAGGCACCTAAAGTCGTTAACTCAACACATTTTAAAAATACACATAACATCCTTAGGCATTTTGACTTATTATCAGTATTCATTCTTTTGTGTCTTTATTAACGGTTTGATAACATAAAATTGGCAGAATTCAAGAAACGTCACATTTTACAAGATTATGTTGATTTATTTTTGGTTTATAAATTGATTTATTTTCCATATTGAACCTACCATCACAGGTGGGAAGTGAATGACTCCACCAGTGGTTTTTCTCACACAGAAGGGGCTCTTCGTGGCTCAGCCTGTATCCAGGATCACAACTAAAGGAAACAGTAGATCCAATGGAGAAATCATGACCATAGCGACGACCATGTACAGGTATGCCAGGATCCAAGCAAGAATAGGTGTTCACTGTAACACCTGGAAAACAAAGGGAATAGGAAAAAGAGTAAGCTTGATGAGAATCAATCATGAAATAGATTCTTATTCTTTTAAACAAACTCATTCCTTCAAAACAAACAACTGTTGGTGATAACTTTTACAGATAAATTAATGTGCTGATCAGTTCATCAGCTCAGTAGTGTCTGACTCTTTGCGACCCCTGAAATGGTCGCAAAGTCCCTGAAATATAGTACTTCCCTGGTGGCTCACACGGTAGAGTCTTGCCTACAGTGTGGGAGAGCTGGGTTCAATCCTTGGGTCAGGAAGATCCTCTGGAGAAGAAAATGGCAACCCACTCCAGTACTCTTGTCTGGAAAATCCCATGGACAGAGGAGCATAATAGGCTACAGTCCATGGGGTCACAAAGAGTCAGACATGATTGACTGACTTCACTCCATATATATATATGTATGTATATATATACACACACATTTATGGGTTTCATAAACTGGTAAAGAATCCACCTGCAATGCAGGAGATCCTGGTTCTATTCCTGGGTCAGGAAGATCTCCTTGAAAAGGGATAGGCTACTCACTTCAATATTCTTGGGCTTCCCTGGTGGCTCAGATGGTAAAGAATCCACCTGTAATGAGGGAGACCTAGGTTCAATCCCCAGGTTGGGAAGATTCCCTGGAGGAAGGCATGGCAACCCACTCCAATATTCTTGCCTGAAGAATCCCCATGGACAGAGGAACCTGATGGGTTACAGTCCATGGGATTGCAGAGAGCCAGACATGACTGAGTGACTAAGCACAGCACAGTAGATGCATATACAATAATTTTCATAGCAATAATTAATGTTTTCAGCTTGTTATATTCCATGTTTTTACAACTCTAAAGTGTTTGCAAAATTTGCCTCATTTAGTCATTAAAATAATCCTATGAAATTATTTCTATCATTAAAACTCCATTTAATTGTTTTAGGAGACTCTAAATATGTCTTAGAGATTGGTATCTGTGTCAAAGGATTTGTTCTGTAGTCATTTATCATTGCCTTGCTTTATATGATATTTATATAATTTAAGAAACATGATTATATCTACATTTCAAGAAATACAACATAATACAGCTTCTTGGGATTGGGAACTGCATTAAAACAAAACAAAAAAAAACAAAAAGTCTATTCTGTGTTGTTTTTATTATTTTAATGTGTTTTGTAAACTATAAATAACTTTTATCCTATTGGTGAAGTGTTTGTAATCTTCCTGTTTTGAGAGGAAGACAGATGGGTAAAAGTGCCCAAGAAAAGGAATAAAATCAAATTCTGGAGTACAACCAGTGATGACATTTCAAGAAATCCTTCCCATAAAATTTTGGTTCACTGGAGAAATCAAGTTTTCTCCTTTAATGTGTCCCATTGAAATAAACATAGAAATTCACAAAATACCAAATATATTTTTAAAGTTTTAAGTAGTATAATAACATTTTCCTCTACTGATTTTGAGGCTTGTGAATGGTTCATTTAAAAAAGATAATTTGGATACTTTCAGCTTGAGAAACTTATTAAGAAAGTGTCAACAGAAATAGTATTCTTTTTGTTTTCTTGGTAAAAAAAGGTTTGTGATGTTAGAGATTATCTCACAATACTAAACAAGTGAAAGTGTTAGTCACTCAGTCATTTCTGACTCTTTGCAACCCCATGGACTATAGCCCACCAGGCCCCTCTGTCCATGAGACTCTCCAGGCAAGGATATTGGAGTAGGTATCCTTTCCCTTCTCCAGAGGATCTTTCTGACCTAGGGATCAAACCCAGGTCTCTGGCATTGCAGGTAAATTCTTTCCAGTGAGTCACCAGGGAAGCCCCTAAGTTAGCCTTTCGGTTTACTAATAAACCACAGGGCTAATTAGAATAAAAATGAAAGAAAATGAACTTTTGTAAACAAATTTAAATTCAGAGTCACTGTCTCCTGGGCAGATTTGACTAAAATCAGTATCTGTTGCGCCTCTCATCAACCTCAGAATTATCTAGCCTCTACTCTGCCATTTAAGCAATAGTCCTCAGAAATAATTTGGACTATTTCACCAAAGGCCTTTAGGTGACAAACTTGCTGACTGTGATAGACTCTGCTTTAGCCAAACTCAGAGTCAGGCTCACCCCCTTGGCTGGGCTTCCCTGATAAACACAGTTGGTAAAGAATTTGCCTGTAATGGAGGAGATCCCAGGCTGACTCCTGGAAGATCCACTGGAGAAGGGGTAGGTTAACCACTAGAGTCTTCTGGGGTTTCCCTTGTGGCTCAGCTGGTAAAGAATCTGCTTGTAGTGTGGGATACCTGGGTTCGATCCCTGGGTCGAACAAGATCCCCTGGAGAAGAGAAAGGTTACCCACTCCAGTATTCTGACCTAGAGAATTCCATGGACTGTATAGGCGATGGGGTTGCAGAGAGTTGGACCCGACTTTCACCCCGGGCTCTGTCCTTGGTCCGTTTAATTCAGTTTTAGCAAGAATCTGAACTAAAGCTGTTGGTCCGTTTATTGAAAATCCTCACCCTTTTAGTAACACTTTGCATGACAGTTTAACGTAATCCTTAAAATAATTCTGTGTATGAGAACACGATTACGACCACCTACCTTGATTGAAATGGACTGAATAGGATGTAATTGGCATAGGATAGAACCCTGGACAAAAGTGAAAATGGTGTCTGCTCATGTGAGCACACTGATACAAATTACTTGCTAGTGAAAATTAATTTTGACACAGACCTTCAAAAATGACTCTACTCTGACTCAGGCTTAACTAATAAATGTTAAAGATTGAAATTAAAGTTCTTTAAATTCATTTTAATTTCCAAGTGTGTGTTAATCCTCTTATTGAATTTTATAATACTTCATAAAATATATTTCCATGCCACAAAGGTCTAAGTAAAGAGAAGTTAATATAATTAAATGATATTGTAGATAAGGTTGAAAAGAAAAAGAAAACAATAAATATATATTCATAAGTAAAAAAAAAATTCATGGGTCCAGCCAGATTTACTGAAGAGAGACACCTAACATGGAATATATAGTTACAAATTTAAATGCTGGAATTTTTTTCTGAGGGGGAAGGGGCATAGGAGACTTGAATACAAAAATAAGAGATACAATATCTATCTGAAACTGATATAAAGATAGCTTGCAATAATCTTAAATGTATTGTTAGATACAATCACCACAACTGTTTTTCATGGAAAGATATATGGCAACATATTTCCAGATTAAAATGTGTGAATACATGAGTTTATATGTATGTGTGTAACTGTGCATCATATGCAATACATCCACACATTTAAATATGTTAGATGTTTATAAATAAAACAGAGATTTGTATATATATATATCAGAATCAATTTAAAAAACCAGACATATTTTAGATTTTTTTAAACAAAACTGCAGTATTCTAAGTGAAATTATTGTAAACTGATTCCAGCACTGTAAATTAGCTGCTGCTGCTGCTAAGTCGCTTCAGTCATGTCTGACTCTGTGCGACCCCATAGACGGCAGCCCACCAAGCTACCCCGTCCCTGGGATTCTCCAGGCAAGAACACTGGAGTGGGTTGCCATTTCCTTCTCCAATGCGTGAAAGTGAAAAGTGAAAGCAAAGCCGCTCTGTTGTGTCTGACTCGCAGCGACCCCAGGGACTGCAGCCTACCAGGCTCCTCCGTCTATGGAGTTTTCCAGGCAAGAGTACTGGAGTGGGATGCCATTGCCTTCTCTGACTGTAAATTAGAGTTTGTTTTAACACACAGCCTTTGGCTAGTTATGTTAGTCATAGTTGCATGTACATGAGTATATGTTTTACTTTATAATATTAATACAATTTTCAATGCTTCATACAAAATAAAATTAAATATTTTAAATGGAAATGTATGCAATGAGTGTGAGGAAAATATAGAAGCATGATTGAGTTTATGAAGTAAATGCTAGAAAAATTTGTCAGTGTTTATATACATATTAGACTGACATTTCCACTTATTGTTGGTTTTTCAGAACTGACAAATAATGATTATATGAACTCACTTTTAAGATTTTTTAGTTAGTACTTTTTTACATTTCCTTAGTATTTGCCTTCATAATGATATTACATAGATATTGCTAGAAAAAACCTATTATGGAATTTACTGAAACATACATCTTATAACCCATTAGCATTCTCATAGGTTCTCTTAACGATACAAGATAATACCAAAAGCATAGAAAACAGAATAAAAAAAAAATTAAAAAAATAATGTTGGCATTACTTACTTTCATAATGAATCTTGAAACCATTATTAGAACGACTATTGTCTGTTGTAAATAGAAGGTATATAAAATTACTGCTGCTAAATAGAAACTGGGGCACCTGTGTGCCATTGTAAGATCCAAGCAAAGGTGACAGAAGATTTGGCCCATCGTGAACTTCCAGAACATCATAATTCAATTCAGTCTGAAATCTAAAATCAAGAGAGACATGTGAAAGTATATTTATTAGGAAAAAAACCACTTTAGGCTGCTATTTAAATTATTATTTATAATTTTTACTAATTTTATATATAATTTTCTTTAGCTTTGCTAATATCTTATACATCATTTAAGGATCCATAATTTAAGAATACCAAAGTTATAAGCCCTTATTCCTGTGGACAATTTTCATGTAAATAGTATTTATATATACTTATTGTTCACAAGAAAGATTTATTCAAATGTTACAAACTGTCTTGAGTAAATAAATGGTCTTTTCATTAACATGTTTTATGAAATCATCTGTTTTTTTGTGTTTTTTTTGGCTTTCTTCATTTCTATGGAAAACTACGTGACTATATAACATTTACCCTCAGTCAGATCATCATAATTTCATCTTAATAGTATATGTATATATATTTCAAATCTGACCTCTGCTTCATACTGACCTCTGCTTCATATCTCTGCTTTGTTTTTTTGACAAATCTGTTTGGCCATTAAATTTTTGTATAGTTTTTATTTACATTTTTGGCTGTTCTTCCTGATATTGCTTGCAATTTTTTAAAAGATATAATTATATTATAATCTGTAGCCAAAACCGAGCTTCTTTTAACATGCATAACACATTATTGATAAAATAAAATTTTGAATCCCTTCTTGCATGTCAGGATTATACCACATTTTGAATCTGGATCAGAAATCTTAGTTATAGAAAAAAAAAAGTCTTTATGTGGAATCATTAACAACTGAGCATCTGACTCCCTTGCCATGATGATTCTACAGCCTAGGACATTCTTTTCTGCCTTCACCGAGGTTTTCCTATACTTATTTCAGTTTTTAGCCTAGATATGTCCACAGCAAGCTCTTCTCTGACCTCACAGTGTACGTTAGTTTCTTTACCATATTGTCACAATTTATTGTGCTTTTGTGATACTAATCATAGTTGCTTGCTTGTTGACAGCTGTCTCCTTTAAGAGATTATAAACTCCATGAGGTCAGACAGTTTCTGTTTTTTGCTGATGTTCTGCATATAGCAAACCCTCAGTAAATATTTATTAGATAAATGAAAGAATTAATGTATTTTAAAGGAAAAAAATAATATTTTCTCTAGAACTGTTATTAATTCTATTTTAAAAGTCAATATATTTAGATACTTCAGTATTAACTATTGATTTCACTTTTAAAATATACCTTCCAACACATTTTGTCAACTAGTTATATTCACTATGTTTTTAAAATAATTGTCAGTTGAAATATCCACCAATTTTCAGATAATCACTTTATAATCAATAGTTATCATTAATAGATAATCACTCCATCATACCTAACAATAGTCAAAACAAAGTGTATAATTTAATGCTATTTCAGAAATACAAATGAAATATTTTTAGATTTGTACTCTGGTACATACTATTAAAATAGTTTAGTAAAACCAATGGATTTCATAAGTTTATCTTACTTTTCACTTTGCAAACTGGGGTATATTGTATTTTTGTCTAATAAAAATAATTCTTCCAATAATATGATTTAGAATAGTAAATGTATAGAAACACATTATGTCCCTTAAATAAATGATCAGGCAATTATGCACTGCAAATCTATTATTTGGTTAGTTTGTAGTCAGTCTACTCTAGTACTGAAATTGGACTTTCACTTTGATAGCAAGTCAGCTGATAACAACCAAATTTAAGTGTACAGAAAAGTCAGGGATTACTTTGAATTGAAGAATAAAGAGACTTAATTCTTAATAGAACAGCTACATTAAATGCTGTGATCAGAGAGTATTATTCAGTGGGAGTGAATGTCTAAAAAGAAAATCATCACAGATTTGCCCCAAGAAACTATAAAAATACATTATAATAACAGAGAAAATGAAAAAGAGTTACACAATAATTTGACTCTCTTTCATTTTGTATTTTAGGATGGTTATATATAAATTTCACAGGAATTACCTTGATCTACTGTGTATTTGTTTATGACATTAATTTTATTTTAAATGTTATGGAGCCATGAGATATTAAAATGAAAGTTAATCTGATCTTACTTAATTTTCAGTATCTTATAAAATATTCTTTGTGTTATCCAAAATCTTTCTGACCACACTGAAATAGTTCTCATTTAAAAATTTGCACTCAGGTAGACTGATACTGATTAGCTTGTGGCCAGGAGTTAAGGACAGGAAGGTGAACAGAAAAAAAGATTTAGGATTCTTAACAGCAAAGTTAATTGAGTTAGGAGCTACCAAATATTGAGAAATGAGAGAAGAAAGAAAACAAAATTTCTCTGCAAATCTCGGAATAAGATCTAACTTTTGGCTATGTTAGAAAGAACTGTACAAAAAATATCTTCACAACCAAGATAATCATGATGATGTGATCACTCACTTAGAGCCAGACATCCTGGAATGTGAAGTCAAGTGAGCCTTAGGAAGCATCACTATAAACAAAGCTAGTGGAGGTGATGGAATTCCAGTTGAGCTATTTCAAATCCTAAAAGATGATGCTGTGCAAGTGCTGCACTCAATATGCCAGCAAATTTGGAAAACTCAGCAGTGGTCACAGGACTGGAAAAGATCAGTTTTCATTCCAATCCCAAAGACAGGCAATGCCAAAGAATACTCAAACTACCACACAATTGCACTCATCTCACACACTAGTAAAGCAGTGCTCAAATTTCTCCAAGCCAGGCTTCAGCAATATGTGAATCGTGAACTTCCAGATGTTCAAGCTAGTTTTAAAAAGGCAGAAGGACCAAACATCAAATTGACAACATCTGTTGGATCATGGAAAAAGAAAGAGAGGTCCAGAAAAACATCTATTTCTGCTTTATTGACCATGCCAAAGCCTTTCTTTGACTGTGTGGATCACAATAAACTGTAGGAAATCCTGACAGAGATGGGAATATCAGACCACCTGACCTGACGCTTGAGAAACCTGTATGCAGGTAAGGAAGCACAGTTAGAACTGGACATGGAACAACAGACTGGTTCCAAATAGGAAAAGGAGTACATCAAGGCTGTATATTGTCACCCTGCTTATTTAACTTACATGCAGAGTACATCATGAGAAATGCTGGGCTGGAAGAAGCACAAGCTGGAATCAAGATTGCTGGGAGAAATATCACTAACCTCAGATATGCAGATGACACCACCCTTATGGCAGAAAGTGAAGAGGAACTAAAAAGCCTCTTGATGAAAGTGAAAGAGGAGAGTGAAA
>SJYV01001803.1:622903-710870 GCA_006410875.1 Neotragus pygmaeus
ACAGGATGCTTGGGGCTGGTGCAGAGAGATGATATGAGGTGGGGGGTGGGAGGGGGCTCAGGACTGGGAACTCATGTCAGTGTATAGTAAAACCTATACAGTATTGTAAAGCAAAATAAAGTAAAAATAAAAATTAAAAAAATAAAATAAAAAAAGCAAATGAGAAATTATGAACTGCACAGTAAATGTAAATAATATTTAAATATGTGTCAAAATTGTGAACAAGTTCTGCTTGGATTTTCTAAGAAAAGTCAGTCTTGTTTCTTTAAGACTATCTGCTACTAATGAAATTTGACTCAAGGGAGAAAATACCTTAATCTAAATGAAGTACCTTAGGAAAAAAGAGATTTGTCCCTATATTTTTTGCATCACCCTTCAAAACCATTGTAAGGCATTTTGAGAGACACTGAACAGTTATATCTGTTTTTTCACATCAAGATAAGAATACATTAGCAGTGGCCACAGGACTGGAAAAGGTCAATTTTCATTCCAATCCCTAAGATTGGCAATGCCAAAGAATGTTCAAACTACCACAAAGTTGTACTCATTTCACATTCTACCAAAAAAATGCCCCAAATTCTCCAAGCCAGGCTTCAACAGTACCTGAACCAAGAACTTCCAGATGTTCAAGCTGGATTTAGAAAAAGCAGAGGAACCAGAGATCAAATTGCCAANATGGAGTATTACTCAGCCATTAAAAAGAATACATTTGAATCAGTTCTACTGAGGTGGATGAAACTGGAGTCTATTATACAGAGTGAAGTAAGCAAGAAAGAGAAACACCAATTCAGTATACTAACACATATATATGGAATTTAGAAAGATGGTAATGATAACCTTCTATGTAAGACAGCAAAAGAGACACAGATGTAGAGAACAGACTTTTAGACTCTGTGGGAGAGCGAGAAGGTGGGATGATTTGGGAGAATGGCATTGAAACATGTATACTATCAAGTAAGAAATGAATCGCCATTCTATGTTTGATACAGGATACAGGATGCTTGGGGCTGGTGCAGAGAGATGATATGAGGTGGGGGGTGGGAGGGGGCTCAGGACTGGGAACTCATGTCAGTGTATAGTAAAACCTATACAGTATTGTAAAGCAAAATAAAGTAAAAATAAAAATTAAAAAAATAAAATAAAANGGGGGGGGGCGGGTTGTAATTTACTTGAGTTGGTATTTGAGGGATTAAGAAAAGAGGCATAATTGTCAAGTCCTGTTCAGTGATACTCATGGGAGAAGTCAAAAATCTTTGGATTCTGGAATTCATTTCTGACCTTAGGCTTGTTGTTGTGATTCAATGTACAGAACTGTTTTTTGTTGCTGTGCACAAACCCTAGCAGTGAAAATCACTTTTTAATTTGATTCTTTTGCTTCTGCTGCTGCTGCTGCTGCTAAGTCGCTTCAGTTGTGCAACTCTGTGTGACCCCATAGATGGCAGCCCACCAGGCTCCCCTGTCCCTGAGATTCTCCAGGCAAGAACACTGGAGTGAGTCGCCATTTCCTTCTCTAGTGCGTGAAAGTGAAGTCGCTCAGTTGTGTCTGACTCCTAGCGACCCCATGGACTGCAGCCTACAGGCTCTTCCATTCACAGGATTTGCCAGGCAAGAGTACTGGAATGGGTTGCCATTGCCTTCTCCTCTCTTGCTTCTAGTCTAACTTAAAAAATTGTGTCTCAGGAAAAAGGTAAAAGAATAAGAAAGTGGCAGAGTAACAATAACTAAGTAAATTATAAATATCAAAATTAAATTAGGTGTTTCTAGCATTGTATCTTATAAAAATGACTGGAAAGATTTTTTTCTTTTCCAAAGGAAGGTAAATTTGGGCTGACCTGACTTAGAACATAGCTTGTGGGTGCATGCTAGTTTCGAGAATTCTGAAGGTATCTGAAGAAGATAGCAAAGAAGCCCATGCAACAACATGTTTGAAGAGATAAGACAGACATATTAAGAACTCTGGACAGAGAAAATACTGCCTTCAAATAAAAGTCCAAAATCATAAGTTATGTGTGTGGTGCTCCAAATTACAACCATTGCTTTGCAATCTAACTGCTTTTCAGGTAGGCAGTGCTAGATAGCCTACATAAGGTTGAAGGATATCACTCATGTGTGCTCATCAGTAGCTAAGTCATGTCTGACTCTTTGCAACCCTGTGGACCATAGCCTGCCAGGCTCCTTTGTCCACTGGACTTTCCAGGCAAGGATACCAGAATGGGTTGCCATCTCCTCCTCAAGAGTTCTTCCAGATCAGTGATTGAACCCATGTCTCCAGCAATGGCAGGCAGATTCTTTATCACTGAGCCACCTGGGAAGCCCTGAAAGGTATCAGGGGTTACTTTAGTGGAGTTTAGTGACTATTATTAGCAAACTGGGAAATGCTTTTTCATACAATAATGCACTCTTTGTCAAAAACACTTAATTTTCTTATGATTATTTTATGCTTATGTAATTCTTCTAAATTGAATATATATATATATATATATTTAATTTTAATTTAAAAGTTGGCTACAATCTGAGTCATCTGGGAGGTGGAGAAGGGGTGAATTATTCTTATATGAACACTGATCTTTGATTTAGGGGGAAAACCTTAATCATTATGTTTAGAAAGAAAGGCAAAAATTCATCATCCCATCATTCCACCCATTGCCAAGTTGGGAGCTCAGAGAAACAAATACTTAAATTGCTCTGCTTAAGTTAACACATATTTTGAGATTTATCCTGATATATAGTGGAGGGAGGAACTAGGGAGTGAGGGAAATGGGGGGTGAAGATCCTGATGGGGAAAATACTGGATAGACATGGAGAAGGGTCTAGGCTAAGGGGAGGAAACTAGAGAGAGATGCAATCATTCCCATGATGGAGTTTACCAGGAAAATTTTAGAACAGTGAGGGTTTATTTAATCTTAAATTATTCTAGATTGTCCAATAATCCTATTTGGTTATCCCTTGTACTAAAGTTTTCTTTCTTTTTATTGTGAGAATGAAGGCAAGTGATCCAAATAAACAGCAGAGTAAGGAGTTGAGAGGACAGCAGCTTCTGTACCTCAAGTGAGATGACTCTGAGAGCAGGGATTCAGAGTCATAATGGAACAAAAGCATCTCCAGGAAAGCTCTGAGGATGTAAAGAGGGCCTAGATGTCCCTTTGTATCTGAGATGGGGCTCAATTCTTCATTAGATATTGAAGGATGATGATTGATGAGAATTATTAATATATGGGTGAAAATATTATGAATTATGAAAATATAAGATGTTTCAATCCTTAGTATCATAACTTCTGATATAAAATAATGTTAAGTCCAAAACAGGAAATACCAAAATCATGTGTTTAACTTATAATATATGCAATTTTTAAAAGTGTGAGATCAATTATGACAGTGACAAATATGCTAATATTTCAGGAGTGATGCTCTAAATTTAACAAATTAAAAATATATTATAAATTTCTGTCATATTGACATAAATTTTTTAAATTATTTAATGACATGATCAATAATATTATGTTATATGGTATTCTCCAAACCTAGTAAAATTTTGTGTAATAAAGTAAGGTTGGTTAATTTGGATCACACATTCATGGGGCACTGTTTTTGACAATGATTTTATTCTGAATAAACAAGATGCTTTTCAAGCTTTTTAAAAATTACTATGGCAACAAGCTATGTCAACTACTGAACAAATGACATGGTTTTAATATCACAACAAAAACTCTTCATATTATTCTAAATGAAATCACTTTTTAATATGTAAGTCATTATGGGCTGAATTCTGGCCCCTAAAACTTAAATGTTTAAATCCTAACCCCTTAATACCTCTGACTGTGACTGCATTTGGAGAAAGGTCCTTTAATTAGTTAATTAAGGTAAAATGAGATTATATGGGAGGACCTTCCCTTGTGGCTCAGATGGTAAAGAATCTGCCTTCAATGCAGAAGATGGGGGTTTGATCCCTGGGTGGGGAAGATCCCCTGGAGACCCACTCCAGTATTCTTGCCTGGAGAATTTCATGGACATAGAAGCCTGCCAGGCTATAGTCCACATGGGCACAAAGAGTCAGACATGACTGAGTGACTAGACTAACTAAAATATGACTTCTGTCCTTATAAGAAGAAAAGATTAGGAAACAGATACACACAGATGGAAGACCACATGGAGACACAGGAAGGCATAGACAGGCATCTATTAGCTAAAGATTAAAGCCTTAGAGGACAACCCTGTTGACCTTTATCTCAGACTTCTAGCCTTTAGAACTATGAGGAAAGACATTTCTGTTATTTAAGCCACTTAATCTATTATATTTTGTTATGGGATCCTGAGGAAATTAATACAGTCATAAGGAAATTGTGTAGGTCATAATAAAAGAGAGTAACCTCATATGAAATGTTTAGTATAATACTTCTTTCAAAATAGAATGTTTTCCTCTCAAACTTTTATATTAGCCTGAATAGATTAATTCAATAAAGGTACTCTTTAATTAGGGAAAGATCATGTTATATTTGTAAAATTCAATCATCAGAGCACAATTCTGACAAATATATACATTTACTATAAGGCTTACAGGGGTTCCTTCTCTTTCCTTTTTTTTTTTTTTGTAAAGAAAAGGTTGGAAGATGAGAGGGGTCAAAATGTAATTGAAAAATTATATAGATACTTCTATTTGGATTTGGGAATAGTGATCCAATCACAGACATGAAAATACAAAATATTATAATCTTATAGGATATAGATTATTTCATCAGTAATACTAATTATCCTGGGTGGGAGTGGACACTTTACTGACAAATCATTAATTCACATGAATTTGACACAGCCATTTTTATGAAGGCCCTGTAAGTATAGGTATATGGGTAATGTATGTAAGCAGATGCCTCAGGCTGCAATATGGCAACAATTCAAATGTATTTATAGCACCTTTATTTTTGATAATCTAGTAGAACAGAATCCACAGGGCCTTCAAAATATAGGGCAACTAAACATTAAGTTAAAGGCTATAGATTCATATCTCAGTAGTGTGTGCATGTGTCTGTGTGTGTGTGTGTGTGTGTGTGTGTGTGTGTGTATGCTGCTGCTGCTGCATTGCTTCAGTTGTGTCCAACTCTGTGCAACCCCATAGACAGCAGCCCACCAGGCTCCCCTGTCCCTGGGATTCTCCAGGCAAGAACACTGGAGTGGGTTGCCATTTCCTTCTCCATCTTATATATCTCATTAGTACTGATAGAGCATTAAGCAAATAGAAAATTAACTTCAGAATAGACTGAAGGCTAAAAAGGGAAAACATTCCAAAACACTCAAGGCAAAAAACTGACTAGTTCAATAAAATTAATCATTAATTTGGTAAGTAAAATAGAGAATGTCAACTATATTTTAAACAATCTTTTTTTTTTAAGTAGAAAAGTATTTTAAGGAACCTTTCAAATGTAATTTTGATAGAGTGTCCTGGTTCAGCTTCAATCACCCATTCACAATTCAGAGAGTCTTTATAGTATCCAGGCCATCCTGGTGACAGAATCAATCCACTGGGAGCTGAAAAATGGCCACCACATGGAGCTGAAAAATAAAATCAGAGAATAGGTAAAAACAAAATTTTAGAGAGTAAGCTGCAGAAGATATTTTTAGTATTAATTGTATTTATTAAAATAAATCTGTATATGTATACTGGAGAAGAAAACGGCAACCCACACCAGCATTCTTGCCTAGAGAATCCTGTGGACAGAGGAGCCTGGTGGGCTGCTGTCCATAGAGTCGCACAGAGTCAGACACAACTGAAGCGACTTAGTGTGTGTGTGTGTATGTATATACTAAATGCTATTTTAAAACGTTTTGAAAGTAAAACATCTAGTCATTCTATTATTGAATGATTATTTTCCCATAAAAAAACAAAAACAACAAACTTTACTTTTTGAAATAAGGTTTAGTTACACACTCAGCATGTCAGACGAACTCAAGTCTCCCAGTTATATCCCTTAAATATGCCCTTGTGTCTCCACAATTTTCCCCATTTTCAAATCTTGGAAAAAAAACATGTTGTTAGTTTTAGTTTATCTCTTTAATTTTCTGATTTATGTATCAAATACTGTTAATTCACACAGAAAACTAGCCAATCTGATCATATGGACCACAGCCTTGTCTAACTCAGTGAAACTAAGCCATGCCATGTGGGGCCAAGACAGGAGGGTCATGGTGGAGAGGTCTGAAAGAATGTGGTCCACTGGAGAAGGGAATGGCAAACCACTTCAGTATTCTTGTCTTGACAATCCCATGAACAGTATGAAAAGGCAAAATGGTAAGATACTGAAAGGGGAACTTCAAGGGTTGGTAAAAGCCCAATATGCTACTGGAGATCAGTGGAGAAATAACTCCAGAAAGAATGAAGGGATGGAGTCAAAGCAAAAACAATACACAGTTGTTGATGGGACTGGCAATAGAAGCAAAGTCTGATGCTATAAAGAGGAATATTCCATAGGAACCTGGAATGTCAGGTCCATGAATCAAGGCAAATAGGAAGGGCTCAAACAGGAGATGGCAAGAGTGAACATCGACATTCTAGGAATCAGCGAACTAAAATGGACTGGAATGGGTGAATTTAACTCAGATGACCATTGTATCTACTACTGTAGGCAGGAATCCCTAACAAGAAATGGAGTAGCCATCATGGTCAACAAAAGGGTCCGAAATGCAGTACTTGGATGCAATCTCAAAAATGACAGAAAGACCTCTATTCGTTTCCAAGGCAAACCATTCAATATCACGGTAATCCAAGCCTATGCCCCAACCAGTAACGCTGAAAAAGCTGAAGTTGAATGGTTCTATGAAGACCTACAAGACCACTTAGAACTAACACCCAAAAAAGATGTCCTTTTCATTATAGGGGACTGGAATGCAAAAAGTAGGAAGTCAAGAAACACCTGGAGTAACAGGCAAATTTGGCCTTGGAGTACAGAATGAAGCAGGGCAGACTAATAGAGTTTTGCAAAGAGAATGCACTGGTCATAGCAAACACCCTCTTCCAGCAATACAAGAGAAGACTCTACACATGGACATCACCAGATGGTTAACACCAAAATCAGAATGATTATATTCTTTGCAGGCAAAGATGGAGAAGCTCTATACAGTCCACACAGACAAGATCGGGAGCTGACTGTGGCTCAGATCATGAACTCCTTATTACCAAATTCAGACTCAAATTGAAGAAAGTAGGGAAAACCACTAGACCATTCAGGTATGACCTAAATCAAATCCCTTATGATTATACAGTGGAAGTGAGAAATAGATTTAAGGGCCTAGATCTGATAGAGTGTCTGATGAACTATGGAATGAAGTTTGTGACTTTGTACAGGAGACAGGGATCAAGACAATCCCCATGGAAAAGAAATGCAAAAAAGCAAAATGGCTGTCTAAGGCGGCCTTAAAAATAGCTGTGAAAAGAAGAGAAGTGAAAAGGAAAGATATAAGCATCTGAATGCAGAGTTTCAAAGAATACCAAGGAGAGATAAGAAAGCCTTCCTCGGCGATCAATGTAAAGAAATAGAGAGAAACAACAGAATGGGAAAGATTAGAGATCTCTTCAAGAAAATTAGAGATACCAAGGGAATATTTCAAGCAAAGATGGGCTTGATAAAGGACTGAAATGGTATAGACCTAACAGAAGCAGAGGATATTAAGACCTGTCAAGAATACACAGAAGAACTGTACAAAAAAGAGCTGCATGACCCAGATAATCACCATGATGTGATCACTCACCTAGAGCCAGACATCCTGGAATGTGAAGTCAAGTGGGCCTTAGAAAGCATCACTACGAACAAAGCTAGTGGAGGTGATGGAATTCCAGTTTTGTTATTTTAAATTCTGAAAGATGATGCTGTGAAAGTGGGGCACTCCATATGCCAGCAAATCTGGAAAACTCAGCAGTGGCCACAGGACTGGAAAAGGTNGGGAGAGGGAGAGGGGCCTCTGAGGGAGAGGGAGAGGGAGAGGGTGGGATGATTTGGGAGAATGGCATTGAAGCATGTATACTATCATGTAAGAAACGAGGCACCGGTCTATGTTTGATACAGGATGCAGGATGCTTGGGGCTGGTGTACAGGGATGATCCAGAGAGACGTTGTGGGGTGGGAGGTGGGAGGGGGATTCAGGATTGGGAGCTCATGTACACCTGTGGGGGATTCATGTTGCTGTATGGCAAAGCCAATAGAGTATTGTAAAGTAAAATAAAGTAAAATAAATAAATAAATAAATAAATACCATAGACTAAAAAAAAAAATTAAAAAAATAGGTGAACGAAGAACTTCCATATATACAAACTAGATTTAGAAAAGGCAGAGGAGCCAGAGATCAAATTGCCAATATCCAATGGATCATAGAAAAACTAGAGAATTCCAGAAAAACATCTACATCTACTTCACTGACTACACTAAAGATTTTGACTGTGTGGATCATGACAAGCTGGAAATTTTTTCAAGAGGTGCGAATACTAGACCATCTTACCTGCCATATGCAGGTCAGGAAGCAGCAGTTAGAACCAGACATGAAACAGACTGGTTCAAAATTGGGAAAGGAGTATGACAAGGCTGCATATTGTCACCCTGCTTATTTAACTTACAGGCAGAGCACATCATGGGAAATGCCAGGCTAGATGAATCACAAGCTGGAATCAAGATTGTAGGGAGAAATATCAACAACCTCAGATATGCAGATAATACCACTCTAATGGTAGACAGTAAAGAGGAACTAAAGAGCCTCATGATGAATGTCAAAGAGGAGAGTGAAAAGGCTGGTTTAAAATTCAACATTCAAAAATTAAGATCATGGCATCTGGTCCCATCACTTCATGGCAAACAGATGGGGAAAAAAAGGGAAACTGACAGTTTTTATTTTCTTAGGCTCCAAAATCACTGCAGACAGTGACTGCAGCCTGAAATTAAAAGACATTTGTTCCTTGGAAGAAAAGTTATGACAAAGCTAGACAATGTATTAAAAAAGGAGAGACATCACTTTGCTCACAGAGGTGCATCTACTCAAAGTTATCGTTTTTTCAGTAGTCATGTATCATGTACTGATGTGAGAGTTGGACCATAAAGGTCTGACTGCTGAAGAATTAATGCTTTTGAACTGTGGTGCTACAGAAAACTCTTGAGTGTCCCTTGAACAGCAAGGGATCAAACCAGTCAATCCTAAAGGAATCAACTCTGAATATTCATTGGAAGGACTAATGCTTAAGCTGAAGTTCCAATACTTTGGTCATCTGATGGAAAGAGCTGACTCACTAGAAAAGACCCTGATGCTGGGAAAGATTGAAGGCATGAGGAGAAGGTAGTGGCAGAGGATGAAATGGTTGGATGGCATTACTGACTCAATGGACATAAGTCTGAGCAAGCTCCCGGGGATGGTGAAGGACAGTGAAGTCTGGTGTGCTGCTATCCACGAGGTTGCAAACAGTTGGACGTGAATGAGTAATGGAACAACACCACCAGTTGATGCATCTATGGCAAACTCTTTATAATCTGTCATCTCTATGCCCAGGTCTCCAATTTGGAGAAAAATTGAGGGGTATAGTTAATGTCTGTGTATACAAACAATGAATTTCCAAGCCTTCACAGTTACAATGCTATGAATGTATTTTTCTGAAAATTAAGTAGTGAAGGACAGGAAACCCTGTCAGGCTGCAGTCCATGGGGTTGCAAAAAGTCAGACATGACTAACACCAACAACAACAAGAAGCTAAATTATTAGAAAAATTGCAGTGCCAGATGGCAAAAAAGAATCAAAATATAAGCAGAATGTCAGTGCAAAGTCAAAAGAACAGTGTAGACTGAGGTTGAAATTACCCCTTTGGGGGAAAATGCACAATTCTGGATAGGATGTTCCAGCTGGACTCTAGGTACCAAAGGATTGGACCTGAAAAAATTCACTGATTTACACAAATTTACAAAAATGAGGAACTCAGAAAGCATTTTCTTAAAATAACTATCTGGAACATTGTTCATAAGTAAGAACACCCAGTTTCCTGGGACATTTGTGTGTTTTCTCAAAAGGGAGGGGAGGTTGATATATGACTTCTAACCTGTTCCACCAGCCTGACATACTCTCCAATGGACTGGTTGCTGCTGCTGAATTTCCAATTAAAGTGCCTTAGTTACCATTAGTTCAAGCCATTTATCTCTTGGAAAATGCTCTTTCAAATGTGCATGAAGAGACTCTATGTGCTAATGGGAACATTGTTGTTGGCTGTTAATGATATTCTTGCATATTATTAAACAAGAACAGAGAAATGCTTATTATCAAACATATCTCTATAAAAAGTGAAAAATAATACCTCATCCTTAAAAGGACATAGTGTTTTATTCAGCCCACCTAATTTATTTCTGTTATTGTGTTGCTTTTGTAAGCACTGAGGTTATGACATGGAGTGTTTGGTGCTATTAGTAAACTCAGATCCTTCGAAACCTCCACCTACCTAATGGCACTTAGCTTCAGCTCACCAGAGGGCATAAATATCAAGATGAATTTGAACTGAGTGCAAGTGTTGGAACAATATGTTCTGGATATGCAGTAAACTCATAGAAATATTTAAAACAAGACATAGCAAGGAAAAGGGATGAACGATATGGGCATCAGGAACCCTTTTAAAGGAATATTTCTCTGTAGAAAATCGTGAAAATCCCTGTGTCAACCCACTACAGGAGACCTATGATAACCATTCATCATGGCTCTAGGATGTATCTGTGAAGGAGACTCCACGCAGAGATAGGCCCTAGATAAAGCCAGTTTTATTCAGGTTACTGTCTAGGTGTGAGTGAAAGAGTCATTGATTGTTACTAAATTGAGTTAGGCAGACGGTTTGTGAAATTCAAAGTGAATAATTCCAATGCTAATTATAAAAATTAATGTGTTCTGTTTTCCATCAGCAAAACTAAATGATCACAAGATTATATAAAGCATCTAATCCTTCTTCCTCATGAGGAAATTTGATCATTCCATTCTAGAGAAAAAAGTTCAAAATTTTAAAAAGATAGCCTAAATCTATTCCTAGCTAGTGCATCAGGGTTGAACTTTAGGTCAATGAATAAAATGTATAACCCAATTCTGTTAACAATTACAATTAAGCTATCTGAAATAAATCTTAGTTCAGATATGGGATCATAGAACTGCAATATATTATGATTTCATCTCTCCCTTTTGGTTTGAACAATCCTTATTCAAGGTCTGTGACAGATAAAAGGTTTCTTTTCTTCTTAAAGATGTTCCACAGTTCTAGGATTGAAGACTGGTTGACAAGGGTGGATCATTAATTTGCCAATAATGCCTAAATTTCTACACAATTGTGATAGAGAGGAGTTGGGTGGAGAGAGCAATCTTTAAGTGAATTGAAGCACTGGGTTTTCTTATCAAAACATTTTATAGTGACCTCCTTTGCTGTATAAATTCTGATGAAAACAAATTATTTTCTATTTTCTAATTTTAACACATAGAAATCCATTGTTGTTGTTGAGTTGCTAAATTGTGTCTATTTAGTGATCACATGGATTGTGGGCCATCAGGCTCTACTGTCCATGGGATTTCCTGGGCAAAAACACTGGAGTAGGTTGCCATTTTCTTCCCTACAGGATCTTCCCAACCCAGGGATTGAACCCACATCTCCTGCATTGGCAGGATGAATTCTTTACCACTCAGCAACCAGAGAAGCCCATAGAAATCCATGCACATTAGCAACTTTTCACAATGCATTTGATTTTGTAGTTCTTTGTGTTAAAAAAATTAACTGAAATAGGTTATTTCTATTAATTACAATTCATAAACATGTACATATTTAATCTATATAAAATATTTAAGACAATGATAATTTATAAAACAGCTAAAATATTAAGCATATATTGGAAACTGAGAGAGAGAGTCCCAGAGGATAAACTATAATAAATAATAAGCAAAACTTATTTAGTCAAAATATAAAAGGCTAAAGAACAAAGACTATAGGCAGAGAAGGCTCTCAGACATATTTCTTTGTGTGAGTTAGAGTGGCTGTGTGGACCTTGGGGAATGGGGGAGGAAGAGTTGCACTTAATATATATATATATATATATTTAAAAAATACAGAAAGAAAGGAGAGAAGAATGAACTTAGAAAAAGAAAAAAAAAAAAGCTTTCCTCAGCTAATCTCAGGCTTGTTTGTTAGTACCTAAATAGAATTCTGGAAAAACTAAAGGAAATCTTTAGAAACCTTAATTAGAGTCTTAGAAATGAAACCCACCGTAGTTAGCTACACAGGAACCAACAGTACTCTGTTTTATCCAGTGGAAACTGGCTCAAAACATAGCCTGGGATATGGCAGGTAATCTGGCAAGTGCCAGGGTAAGACTGCTTCCAGCCCACTACCATTCTGCCCTCTCTGGCTCCAGTCTTGTCCTTAGTGATGTTCCCACTTAGTGTGGGATCCAGAAATTGGCAGGTGAGTCAACTGCATGTAATTTTACTCACATATGCAGAAAAAATATTCTTCTCCTTTGAAAAATTTATAAAGTTCTCTTTAGGAATCTGAGATCCTGTTGGCCTGTGCCAAATGAAAATTCTGAATAATTTGTTTCACTTATTTTTAAAAGTTAAATACCATTCATTTTTCATGGTGAAAAGTCTCATTGAAACTGCTCTCTCACATAAAGTAGCAATTCATTAAATGATCTCTTGATGTCAACCTCATTATTTTTTACTGCTCTATGCATCCAGGCACCAAACAGCTCCTAAACCAATACAGAAATTAGCCAAGTGAGGTCTCAGTGAGATCCAGTTATCTGGAGGTGGACTCTATGTTTGTCCACTGAGACTGTAAATAATCCCATGCTGGGAGGGGCTCAAGTCATGTCACTTCTAAACTGAAGCAGTTTCCTGTTGCCAGAGGATAATTTTTAATCTCCTTAGTGCTGTTACAAAGTATTACATTCTTTAGAGGCCTCTGAATTCATCAAGCCCCATCCCTCTATCTTCCAATCCAGTCATACTGAACAAATGCTATGACTTCTTCCTGAAACAAACTTTTAGCTCCTACTTTTCCCTCAAATACTAATGCAGACTTTCCTGACTGATTTCCCAAGTCTAGGCTGGGCACTAGGTTAAAAGAATGATGAGCTGCGGGCAAAGCATTATGGAAAAACTTGAATGTTACTTTCAACTCTCTCCTTTTATTTTAGTCCTGCACTGTGCAGATTCATGATGCATTTTAAACATAATAGCATAGTCATAGCCTTGTCAGGGTAACCCCTCTGAAGCCCATAATATTTGAGGTTTGGAAAAGAACAGTGAAGTCATCTAGTTTGGCACTCTGATGTTAATATGAAGAAGTGATTAGAAAAGGAGGGAGGTGCTAATTGAAGGCACTAAGGGGAAAACTTAATTGCATGGTCTAGATTATTTTATCATGAGACATTATGAAAATGCTCAATTCAAGGAAACTCAAAATTTATAAGTAATAGCTGAATTATTCAATTAAATTGGTTATACTTTTAGAAACTATGTATTAAACATTCCCAATTTATTAGCTAGAAATTGAGAAAACAAAGGTCCAATGTCAGTCTGGGCTCAGCTAAGAAGAATAATTGGGAAAGCAAAGAAAATAAGAAACCACTCAAAATTGTCACCTAAAATCACTAAATGGTGATCTATTGAAAGGTGTTTAATGATTCTAGTTCATCTATGTCTTAGTAAAAGTTCTTTCATATATGTTTTTTATAAAATGGTTATGTAACCTTAGAGTAGGAGGAAAATGTAATTCAAAATGTTAATTCCTACTGTGTCAATTCTAACTAAAACCCAACCTACATTCACTCTTACAGATTCTATATTAAAACACTAAATACTTGATATATAATATTATCCTTAAGATAATCATCTTTCCCTTTTACCAAGGATTTGTGAGTTTATGTGAGTATATATATTCAAAGATATATCGATACTCATAAACATTGTACATATATATATACATGCTATATATATAAAACACATAATTTGTCTTGAACATTCTTGACTACATTATATTACATTCAAATCAAAATTGAAAAAAAATGTTCAGTAAACTTCCTATAAAATTGTACATTTTAAATAACAGGTACTTTAGCATAAACTTATTCATTGTAATTAATAATAATACATTTTTGAAAATAATTTTATATCATGAATAGTTAAAATGCCAAGAAAAACATGACTGGAAACTATAAAGTTTACTCAGCTATAATTATGAAATATATTAAAGGTAACCTGTATGTGCAACTAATATTTACTATTTATTAGTGTATATCTTTTAATAAGCACTTCTTTTAAAAGGAGTTTCTAAAAGATTTCTAAAAGTTAAAATAATAAAGATAAAATAATAAATATTAAATGTGTAATTTACATACTATATTTCCAAAGAAAAAATACTAAACGATATTTTAAGATTACAACAGTCCTGGCAGAACAATGCATTTCCTGTTATGGTTTCTTGTGCATTGTGATGATGGAATTGTATTTTTCACTGAGCATTGTGCTTACCTCCACATCTTGGAATTGGGCCACTCCACATCACTTTTCCATCCATAAGTATACATGTAATTGTTTCTGTTCCTTGGGTTTTAATAAATCCTTCTTCACAAATAACTGAAATCGAACTTCCTAGTTGAAAGTTGTCCCCAAATCTCCTTGCATTGATTGGTATTCCAGGATCAGGACACTCATTATGTCCAAATGCTTGAGAACAGCAAAAGAGAAAAACATACAAACTAGTAGTATGAAGCAGAACCTCAAGTATCTGGATGATAAAAATTGATTTTTAGAAAGGTTATGTTCATTACTAGAAAAGCCCTTATTTATTTAAAAAAAAAAAAAATAGAGAGACCCTCCTCTGACCACACCTGTTTCTCTCACTGATGTGTAACAGATGTATTTGTGTTAAAATAAGAACTACACAATAAAATCACAACATTTCAAAATAGACTGTTCTGCTTGTTTCTTGAAATCA
The DNA here is from genome assembly GCA_006410875.1 of Neotragus pygmaeus. Taxonomy (NCBI): domain Eukaryota; kingdom Metazoa; phylum Chordata; class Mammalia; order Artiodactyla; family Bovidae; genus Neotragus; species Neotragus pygmaeus. The sequence goes on from SJYV01001803.1 coordinate 637,881, forward strand.
TTAGCTTTATCTAAGTAAAATTTCCAGGTTAAGCTGAACAAAATTCCAATTAATGTGGATACAGAACAGATTGACTACATATCCTTGAAAAGTTCTTTTGTGATTCATCATTTGGAATAAAGAGATAGTCTCATTGTGAGAATTAACATGAAGTGTTTCAATCTAGTATGAAAGTCTTTCAATCTTTCAATAATTTTCCATATATCATTTATTCTCTGCCATCTAGGAAAAGGTAAGAGAGCTAATTCTTTTGCAATCACTATGTTCTAGGCACTGTGATAGAAGCTGTAGATATTATACATTATCACATCACTTAACATGTAGAACAGCCTGATAGCCATTTACTCATGAAATTCAGAAAATGTATTACTAGCTTGCCTCAGATCATCGAGATACTATTTAAATGTATCCCCTGGTCTGGCTTTAAATTTTTTCTCCACAACATATTCTGTCTTGGATCATTTGTCTCATGTCTCTCAAATGAATGCAAGTTTCTTGGTTCAGGGTCAGTATCTTATTTCACCTTGTATCATCCAGGATGTGTATTTAGCCCCATCCTAGCAAGTAGCAGAATTGTAAGGACAATGTGTTTACTTAAATTTCTCATAGATTATAGGTTACATGAGCCCTATAAATTTGCATTATAAGTGTTTAAATTAATACAATATAAATGGAAGAAAATTTAAAGTAGCAAAGTCTAAATATGTAAAATCTATTTCATGAGGTATATACAATTTGATATCATATTCATACTGCATGAGTACATGCAATTATTTCAATTTCTCACTAAATCATCACTGATATTGTTCATAAGGTATGTAATTATATTGTCCATCTCCTCATTTTTAAGTTAAACAGTACAAAATAATATTAAGTGAAAGTGAAAGTGAAGTAGCTCAGTCATGTCTGACTCTTTGAGACCCCCATGGACTGTAGCCTACCAGGCTCCTCTGTCCATGGGATTCTCCAGGCAAGGATACTGGAGTGGGTTGCCATTTCCTTCTCCAGGGATCATCCTGACCTAGGGATCGAACACGGGTCTCCTGCATTGCAGGCAGACAATTTACTGTCTGAGCCACCAGGGAAGCCCTTTCACTTTCAATACAAAATAATATTAAGTAAATTCTAAAATGTATAAAATTTATTTTGCTTGTACACTTATTTCTAATTTCTTTCTGTTGTGCTTTTTAAAATCATAATTTTTGATTTGATTTTCTGGTTGCTCCTGAATACAACATCTTTTGTATAATTTTTCAGGAAAAAACAATCAGTAGGAAGCATGGGAGTAAGAATTTGAATACAATGGGTTAAATCATTTACTAGAAAAACAGAACAAGGAACAAAATAAATATTTCCATAATATCTTCAAGGTACCATAAATATTAAAGTTAAAAACATTATGCATTTAAGGAAATTCCCTGGCAGTCCAGTGCTTAGGATTTGGCAGGACCCAGAGTTCATTTTAAAGTTGGAGAACTATGATCCCTGTTTAGCAAAAAAAAAAAAAAAATAAACAAAAAACCAAACCAACAACCAGATATATGCATTTACAACTACATAAAAAGTGTAAATAGAAAAATGCATATATCCTCTATATTTATGCATATATGAAACATNGATCCCTGTTTAGCAAAAAAAAAAAATAAATAAATAAAAATAAATAAATAAAAAACCAAACCAACAACCAGATATATGCATTTACAACTACATAAAAAGTGTAAATAGAAAAATGCATATATTCTCTATATTTATGCATATATGAAACATTTTAAAAGGGACTTACGGATAAAGCAACTGATTTATAGAGAGGGCCTATTTAACACATCACGGCTAAATTAACTTGAACAATGTGCAATTACACATTGACAACTTTTGAGTGCCAGTATTCACTAAGAGTGTCATCTTGAAAAGACAATAACCACATTTAGTCACTAATTGACAAAGCTCAGCACTGAATGCGCTAGGGCAAGGGTTTGTGGGAGAAGGGCTCAATTTTTTTCAAAAAGCAGGAAATTAAATTCTATTATAATGTGACACAAATATTAACTCATCAAGTTGGTGAATGGAGTATGGTACTTTTGCACATAAACAATAAAAATCACTGACATTCTATAGCTTCAGGTAAAATATATGGAAATAGAAGTATCATTATGGACATTTGTTAACATACTAAGGTATTTTCTTCATGTGATTCTTTTTCTATATTTATACCATGTAATTTTTGGAAAATAATATTCATCCTTTTGAAACACAAAAAATGTGGATGACAGACAATAGGTAAATAACCTCAAAGAATTCTTAAAACTAGAATAATAAAATGAGCACAGTAATAGAATTTTCAAGGGAATAGCTCAGAAGGCAACTAAATAATAACTGCTAATGCTTATTGAGCATTTACTAGGTATATATAATGAATTGTTTACATGCATTACCCTACTCTGATTAAATAAAATTCATATTTTATGGCATGATAAATATTTAAACATAGATTTTTTTTCCCTCCACCTTCTTGGGCCTCTTTCCCCGTCTTCAGTGTATATTGTGCATCTTCATTAACCAGATCTCCTTAGGAGATACTGTTGCTCCTGCTAAGTCACTTCAGTCGTGTCCGACTCTGTGCAACCCTATAGATGGCAGCCCACAAGGCTCCCCCATCCCTGGGATTCTCCAGGCAAGAACACTGGAGTGGGTTGCCATTTCCTTCTCCAATGTATGAAAGTGAAAAGTGAAAGTGAAGTCGCTCAGTTGGGTCCGACTCGTCGCCATGGACTGCAGCCTACCAGGCTCCTCTGTCCNTTTTTTTTTTGGTGGGGTGGGACTCCAACATCACTGCAGATGGTGACTGCAGTCATGAAATTAAAAGACACTTGCTCCCTGGAAGAAAAGCTATGATAACCCGAGTGAGCAAAGCAGAGACATTACTATGCCAACAAAGGTCTGTCTAGTCAAGGCTATGGTTTTTCTAGAAGTCATGTATGGATTAGAGAGTTGGACCATAAAGAAGGCTGAGTACTGAAGAATTGATGCTTTTCAACTGTGGTGTTGGAGAAAACTTCAGAGTCCCTTGGAGTGCAAGGAAATCAAATCAGTCAATCCTCAAGTAAATCAGTCCAAATATGCATTAGAAGGACTCATCCTGAAGCTGAAGCTCTAATAATTTGGCCAGCTGATGTGAGGAGGTCACTCATTACAAAAGACACTGATGCTGAGAAAAGTCTAATGCAGGAGTAGAAGGGGACAACAGAGGATGAGATTGCTGGATGGCATCACTGACTCAATGGACATGAGTTTGAGCAAGATCTAGGAGATGGTGAAGGACAGTGAAGATTGGCATGCTGCAGTCCATGGGGTCACTAAATGTTGGACATGACTGAGCGACTAACAACAATTGATGCATTTATGGCAAACCATTTATAAGTTGTCATCTCTATGCCCAGGACTCCAATTTGGAGGATAATTGAGGGGTATAGTTAATATTAAATATACAAACAATAAGTTCTCAAGCCCTCAAAGTTACCATGGTATGAATGCATTCCTTCAAAATTCAAAGATGATGACATTAGGTGGGGACTTTCAGAGGTGGTTAGGTCATGAAGTCAGAACCCTCATATAGAGGATTAGTATTCTTAGGAGAGAAGCCCCAGAGTGACCACTTCCCCCTCTACTATGTGAGGAGGATACAACAAGGCCCCAGTTATGAAACTTGGAAAAAAATTCTCAGACTGACCACACTGGTGCCTTGATTTTGGACTTTCAGCTTCCAGGACTGAGAAATAAATTTCTGCTGTTAATAAATCATGCCATCTCTGACATCTGTCGTATTTTGTTGTAGCAAATCATCCCTACTTCCCAAGACAAGAAAACTAAGACAATAGGTAAAGAACCCATAAACTTGGATTATAATATTTTACTCCTACACTCTCTTTATTCATCAGATTTTTTTCTTCTGGACTTGGGCTTCCTGGGGTTTTGCGTTAAGATTCTGCCTAACAATTATAACTCTACCATCTTTCTCTCTCTCAGATGAACTTGTTGGAATATAAGACAGTGAGACTAAGATTTTTCAAAAATGACCAAGCATTCTCTCTTTTAATTAAAGAGAAATAAATAAAATTTTAAAACTTAAATGAAAGAAATAAAATACATTTTAAAAAAATTAAAAAGAAAATAACACAACAGAAAAACTTCAAACCTAGAAGTAACATTAATAACGCTTAATCCAATAATTCCTTAGTATAAACATTTGATTGTACAAAACAATTTAATGAGACTAGGTAGAAGTCAATTAAAGAAAACAAACAAAAAATAATTCTTGATGTTTCTTATGATAATAAAGAAACTTAATTCAGGGAATCTAAGGCTAGTCTTACTAACTTAGTATAAGCAATTCATTTCAGTTCAATTTTAAACTAAGGATCCACCATGTACTAAGAACTATGCTAGGAACTAGGGCCACAAAAAGGTGTATATCATTTCCTTGCCCTAAAAAAAAAAGGATATAAGAACTGCCGAATAAGTGAATTTAGTATACACACATACACATATATATGTATGTATACATATACAAATTCCTTGACACATATTTTTAGGAAAAAAAAAAAAAAGAACTATGCTCTGGTCAGCACCTATTCAAGAAAATGTAAAACATACGTATTTTAAAACTCCAAGATGATCTGAGAATTGAAGTGCATTTCCTATATGTTTAAAGATAAACTGTAAAGTGATAAGTAAACCCTTCTTCCTGAATTCCTTGTGGTATTATCCTTAAATTTTGACCTATGTTTATACTTGAGGATCCTTCAAAAGACCTACTTAGCACAGGACCTGTGTCAAAAAGACAATGAGGAAGGCTGATTGAGATTAGGAAACCCAGGGATAAACTCAAAGGCATTTTTATTGTAAACATCTCAAATGTAACCCAGCTAAGTACAGGTGGTGTCATTATCAATTTTGTCAGTTGCAGCGACCTCACTCATTCATACATTCACTCTTTCATTTGTATATTCAATCTTCCATTAGTATGTTCATTCAAGCAAAATGTCTTAAAACTATATTATACTTTAAATCCTGGGAATGCTGGGATTGACAATCTAGTAACTAGATGACAATCTAGTAACTTCCTACCAGGAAAAGACTATGCATGCCTGTTAAGTCACTTTTATGATACATAATTTAGTTTTATGATACATAATTTAGAATTATTGAATTCTCCTAAATTTTGAAAATGAAAGTGAAAATGATCCTATAAACTGAAACATGAAGTAAACTTGGGTAGATCTTAGGGGATATGTGTGATTGAGGTTGGGGTACAGGGTACATGGCATTAAAGTTTGGGACATTTCAAGTAGAGTAAATAGATTGATGAAAGGATAATAGTGTGAAACATCACATTTGGAAAAATTCAAGTAACTCACCATGGCTGGCGTTAGGGTAAAAGAAGGGTAAGATAAGAGATGAGGTTGGGGAGATGTAGGGTGCCCTCTGTGAAGGCCTTCACACTGTGAAGGGCCTCTGATTTTATGCTAAGCAGAGATAAACCATTTATAATTTTGATGATGAGACACCCCCAAAATACTCCACCAATAGCACACACACTAATGTCTTGTGAAATAATCTAAATATGCTGTACAGTCAGCTAAAGAGACATGACCTTACTCCTTGGGAGACTTAAAGTTTAATACTGAAGCACAAAAATGGAAGTATCAGGAAGCATTCCTTTTTAATAAGAAGACTCAGTATAGCATTGTTCACTTCAACTTCACTTAACCTGTCTATTCCTTAAATATTTTTTTGAAGTACCTTGAATAAAAGACCAAAGTGAAATATAGATTTTTGTCTAAATCTCTGTAGCTACCTGGTTAAAAGAGTTTGCAAGCAGTGATAGATCAATATTTTTTGAACTATAACAACAATCAAAGTAAATGGATCTTTCTTTTGAAAGTATCATAACTGCTAGCAGCCTAAGAACAGTATTCCAAATCTAAACATTTTTGCTCTTACTGTATCTACCATATGGTCAAAGGACTTACTTGGAGGTTTATCTATAAAGCAAGCAAGAAGAATCAACCACTCTTATATAAAAGACAATACTGAGAAAATCCAGAGTGCAACAAATGAGCAGAATATGTCTTTTATTTTTTTAAAAATAACAATATTGATATAGTTAGCCCTTTATGGGATTAAGTCATGGAACTATCCACATAAGCTCTCTCAGTCAGAAAACAGGTATTGAGCATCCACGTGTTCTTAACTAGGGTGGTCCCAGATGAACTGGTCTGAATGTTTGCTCAAATGATAAACATAACATTTACTCAGACACTTTGGAGCACTGATGACAGATATTAAAACCACAAATAAAACATAATATTAGATCTCTGAAGCCAATTTCTTCATATAATTTGAGTCTCTGAGGCTACTGTGATAATCACTTCTCTATTGTCTTTCTCTATCTTTCAAGTTCTAGGGGTTCTAGTTTCTGGAGAGGGGTCTATACTCATCATGTATATTTTAGTTTGAATGTGAATTATCATGTTACTTGCAAGTTATCTGCATCTTAACTCATCTCAAGTAGTTAGATGAATGCCTATAATTTTTAAAGATTATTAAAAAGTAAGGTGTCTAGCTTTATTCATTAACAGCTTAGTATGCACAAGCCATAAAATTTAGGGCTGTAAAAGTTTATAAAATTGAATAAAGTGTAGATTTTGTGAATAAGGACAGAAAATTTACCAAGTATATAATATGGATACAAATATATAATTTAATGTAAGGCAATATGTTAAAATTCTGCTTCTATTTATTCAAGGTGTTTTATATTTAGAAACTAAGGAGTGGGAAGATTATTTTCAGGTTGGGAGTGAGTAAGTATAGGGATGATCACAGAAGACTGTTTCAAAGATGTTGAATTTTATATGATACCTAATGAATGAAAAGGACATTTATAAATGGAAATTAGCAAATACATTACAGAAGGATAGGAGGGTATATTAAGGCTTGAACAAGGAAAAACTTTACAAGATATGAGTGAAAAAGTAGCTTACAGCAGACAGTGAACAGCTTTTTATATCTGTTAAGAGTAGAATTGATAGTGTGAAAATGGAGATGAATAAAGATTTTGGAGTAGAAGTAACAGCTAAGAGTAACCTGAAGTCCATGAAAAGAGAAAATACAAGTGAAAAACCTGGAGTTAGATACTGGAATAATTCAAGCAACACAAAGACTATTTGAGTTGTGACCAAAACATAGGTGGAAAATATAAGTAAAATACGTATGATTAGCCATGGAACTTATTTGAAGTGAGGAGTACAGAAAGAAGATAACAAGTTGTAAATGAAGATAAGAAATATTTTCCAAATACTAAGTTTAAGAGGGATTTTAGAACAAAAGGGAGGCTTAATCCCCCAAATAGTTTATGATATACTTTGAACGCATGCATGCTAAGTCACTTCAGTTGTGTCTGACTCTTTGCAACCCTATGCACTGTTCTCCAGGCAGTAGTACTGAAGTAGGTTGTCGTGTACTCCTCCAGGGGATCTTCCTGACCCAGGGATCAAACCCACATCTGTTGCCTCCTCCTGTATTGGCAGGAAGGTTCCTTACCATTAGTGCCACCTGGAAAGCCTGTGATATACTTTGTTGTTGTGGTTGTTCAGTTGCTCAGTCACATCTCATTCTTTCAGACCCCATGGACTTGCAGCATGCCAGGCTTCCCTGTCCTTCACCATGTCCCAGAGCTTGCTCAAACTCATGCTCTTAGAGTCAGTAATACCATCCAACCATCTCATTCTCTGTTGTGTCCTCCTGCCTTCTATATTTCCCAGCATCAAGGTCTTTTCTAATGAGTTGGCTCTTCGAATCAGGAGGCCAAAGTATTGGAGCTTCAGTTTTAGCATCAGTACTTCTAATGAATATTTAGGATTGATTTCCTTTAGGATTGACTGATTTGAACTCCTCGCAGTCCAAGGAATCTCAAGAGTCTTCTCCAACACCACACTTCAAAAGCATCAGTTCTTCAGTGCTCAGCCTTCTACATGGTCCAAATTTCACATCCATATGTAACTACTGTAAAAACCATAACTTTGCAGCACTGTTTATATTAGCCAGGACATGGAAACAACCTAGACGTCCATCAGCAGATGAATGGATAAGAAAGCAGTGGTACATATACACAATGGAGTATTACTCAGCCATTAAAAGGAAAACATTTGAATCAGTTCTAATGAGATGGATGAAACTGGAGCCCATTATACAGAGTGAAGTAAGCCGGAAAGAAAAACACCAATACAGTATACTGACACATATATATGGAATTTAGAAAGATGGTAATGATGACCCTGTATGTGAGACAGCAAAAGAGACACAGATGTATAGAACGGACTTTTGGACTCTAGGGGAGAGGGAGAGGGTGGGATGATTTGGGAGAATGGCATTGAAACATCTATACTATTATGTGGGAAGCGAAGCACCAGTCTATGTTTGATGCAGGATGCAGGATGCTTGGGGCTGGTTCATGGGGATGATCCGGAGAGATGATGTGGGGTGGGAGGTGGGAGGGGGATTCAGGACTGGGAGCTCATATCCACCCGTGGCAGATTCATGTCAAAGTATGGCAAAACCAATACAGTATTGCAAAGTAAAATAAAATAAAATAAAAAAACCCATAAATTTGTATAAACCTTTGTTGGCAAAGTGATGTCTCTGCTTTTTAATATGATGTCTCTGCTTTTTAATATGTTGTCTTAGTTTGTCATAGCTTTTTGTCCAAGGAGGAAGGATCTTTTAATTTCATGACAGCAGTTATCAACTGCAATGAGTTTGGAGCCCAATTAAAGAAAGTCTGTCACTGTTTCCATTGTTTCTCCATTTACTTGCCATGAAATAATGGGACCAGAGGCCATGATCTTCATTTTTTTGAATGTTGAGTTTTAAGGCAGCTTTTTCACTCTCTTCTTTCACCTTCATCAAGAGGCTCTTTAGTTCTTATTTGCTTTCTGTCATAAGGGTGGTGTCATCTGCATATTTGAGATTACTTGATTCCAGCAATCTTGATGCCAGCTTGTGCTTCATCCAGGCTGGCATTTCCCATGATGTGCACTGCATACAAGTTAAATAAGCAGGGTGACAATATACAGTCTTGATGTACTCCTTTCCCAATTTGGAACCAGTCCGCCATTCCATATCTGGTTCTAACTGTTGCTTCTTGACCTGCATACAAGTTTCTCAGGAACACCAGGTGGTCTGGTATTCCTATCTCTTGAAGAAATGTCCACAGTCTGTTGTGACCCACACAGTCAAAGCCTTTAGTGTAGTCAATGAAGCAGAAGCAGATGTTTTTCTGGAATTCTCTTTCTTTTATGATCCAACAAATGTTGGCAATTTGATTTCTGATTACTCTGCCTTTTCTAAATTCTACTTGAACATCTGGAAGCTCTCAGTTCCTGTAATTTTGAAGCTTAGCTTGGGGAATTTTCAGCATTACTTTACATAATGTTAAATTAATTTAGGTAGTACTGGCTTCGCTAATGGCTCAGACAGTAAAGAATTTGCCTGCAATGTGGGAGACCTGTGTTCCATATCTGGGTAGGGAAGATCTCCTGGAGAAGGGAAGGGCAACCCACTCCACTATTCTTGCCTGGAGAATTACATGGACAGTGGAGCCTGGCAAACATAGGTCATGGATCACAAAGAATTGGACACAACTAACCCTTTTACAAATGAACTTTTCAATCCTTTTATGTATTAATCTCCATTGTGAAATTTTTTAAGGGGTATATAGTATATGGATGTGAGTTATTATTTTCTTTTAATCCAAAAGGTTTAACACACATGGAAAATGGCCAGACTATATATGGCCATAGAATCTGATCCACATAAGAAGTCCAGGGAGTCAGACTACAATCTCAGCAGCAATCAGTCAAGAGTTAATTCAGCCAGAGACAGTCAAATTTTCTAATTTCTGTTATCACCTCCAAGAATCAATCAGAGAGAGTACAAAATACTGCTCAGAAGAAATCAGATAAGATGTTCCTCTTCTAGCTAGCACAACAGTAGGTTTCCCATGTCAATAATTTCCATCAGAGTATATGTGGAAGCCTAGCTTGCTTCCTTTTTTCCTTCTTTCCTTCCTCCCTCCCTCTTTCCCATCCTCTTCCCTTCCCTACAGTTCCTCTCATTCTTTCCTTCCTCTCTCTCTTTCTCTTTCACTCTCACTATAAAGGTTACCCACTCCACAGATTGCCTTAGAGTTTCTGCTAAAAGCAAGCAATGGTCACTGACTTCCATGATACAATAAGTTCTCAATAAATGATCATTATTTGTTTTCACTTGGGTGGTATTAATTTATGTATTTTCAACCAATCCAGTATACAGTTTATTTATATATACATACACATAGCAACACACACATGAAAATAATTGCAAAATATTTTTCACAGAACAATGCAAAACTTCAAATGTGTACCATAACTAGCTCAGATGGTGAAGAATCTGCCTGCTCTGCAGAAGACCCAGGTTCAATCCCTGGGTCAGGAAAATTCCCTGCAGAAGGAAATGGCAACCCCACTCCAGTATTGTTGCCTGGATAATTCCATGGACAGAGGAGCCTGGTGGGCTAAATCCCATGGGATTGCAAACAGTCGGACATGACTGAGCAACTAACACACATACAATTGTGTGCTATAAGCAGCACCCTTTCATACTTTATATTCCATTCCATTCTACTTATTTAAAAACATGCTGGTCCTAACTCATCAAAATTATTTACTGGCCCACTAATTCAGTATGATTTTTATGTTGCAAAGCAACATGACACAAATTTTCTAAAGTTTCTTTTACCCCAGAGTCATGTGTTCACAGAGTATCTCTTGCAACTTTTTTCCACAAATTACTACCCTTGGGAAAGTGCATTTTTTAGGGATAGAAACTGACTTCAATTAGTTCAAGAAAGACTGAAAAGAGAGGAATTAGAGAGAGTAAATATAGTAATTCTTCTGAGGCACTTTGCTATAAGAGAACCTAGTTATGGGGCAGTAGTTGAAGAGGTAATGGAGACATGATAACATATTGATGCAAATAGGTAGAGAATGGATGCCAGAGAGATGAGGAAGAATGCTGGCCTTTTTTTTCCAATGAGAGAAAATAGGATGCAATGTCAAAATAGAGCCTTGGCATGGACACTATCTGTAGCGGTGGTGGTTGGGTGGGGGCGGTGAAATCAGAAATTTTCTGCATTCTGTTTCTCTACTCTTTCTTGAAGTCCTATTAGGTACACTGGATCTGTCTTATTGATCCTCTGACTTCTTTTTCTCCTGTAATTCTCTTTGTTCTTTGCTCTGTGAGATTTCCTTAACTTCATCTCACCTTTCTTGATTTTTAAAAATCTCATATACTGTTTTCTTTTAAATTTCTAAAATCTCTTTAGTTTTCAATAGCATTTAATATTTATAAATTTTTCTCTCTCATCCAGTTCTATTGTTCTGTGTACAAATCTTCCGATTTCTTTGTGAATATTATAGTGTTTGTGATGATTTAACTTGACTAGGCTAAGGGATAGATGCCCAGAGAGTTGGTGAAACATTTGTGGGTAGCCTCCAAGGGGCTTTCTGGAAGACATTAGCATTTGATTCAGTGGACTGAAGAGAAATATACCCCACCAGTGTGGGTTAGCATCATCCAGTCTGTTGAAGGTCTGAGTAGAACAAAAAGACAAAAGAAGGGCAAATTATCTTTTTTGGTAGGCTCAGACATCAATCTTTCCTGTCTTTAAATAGCATAGCTCTTGGTTCTTGGACCTTCTGACCCAGACTGAATTATACCATCACTAGTTCTCCAGCTCACAGGTGGGAGATTATGGGACTTCTCAGCCTCCATAGATATGTAAGCCAATTTCTTGTGTGTATGTATTTGTATCTGCTATAAATTCTGTTTCTGTGGAGAATCATTACTTATGCAATTTAAATAATTTATTTATTTTTATTGAAGGATAATTGCTTTACAGAATTTTGTTGTTTTCTGTTAAACCTCAACATAAATCAGCCATAGGTATACATATATAGCCTCCCTTTTGAACTTCCCTCCCGTCTACCTCCCCATCCCATCCCTCTAGGCTGATACAGAGCCCCTGTTTGAGTTTCCTTAGTAATACAGCAAATTCCTGTTGGTTATGTATTTTACATATGGTACTGTAAGTTTCCATGTTATTCTTTCCATACATCTCACCCTCTCCTCCCCTACCCCATGTCCATATGTCTATTTTCCATGTCTGTTTCTCTACTGCTTCCCTTTAAGTGGAGAAGGCATTGGCACCCCACTCCAGCACTCTTGCCTGGAAAATCCCATGGATGGCGGAGCCTGGTGGGTTGCAGTCCATTGGGTCACTNCCTGGCGTGCTGCAATTCATGGGGTCGCAAAGAGTCGGACATGACTGAGCGACTGAACTGAACTGAGTCCAGGCAAATAATCCCAGACCTCACTCAAGAAACACTTTTCAGAAAGAGCTGGAGTAGGAAAAAGCCATATCCTGTGGCGATAGTTCTTAATCTTTAGAACATCACAAAGAAGGCTTGTCAAAACTCCTACTGATCGGCTCCATCCAATATTTACAATTTCAATAAGTTTAGGGTGGCACACAAGAACCTGCATTTCCAACAAAGTTCAGAGATAATGCTGACGCATCTGGCCCTGAGGTAAAATCTGGGAACTACAGGCACAGGACAGAATGCTACTGATCAGGTAAACCTGGAGAATTTCCAATTTACAAAAAGAGAACCACAAATGTGGAACTTGCATATATTTTTTATCCTCCCTCAGAACTCATGTTCTTACAAAATTCACCCCATCATCCCACATCAACCTAAAGTCCCTAAGTGAACTTTAATTAGCCTAATTAATTTTAGTAATCCCATCTCATTTGCCAGTGATTGGTTTTTGGATTGCCAAGTTGAAACAGTATAGGCCAATAAACCACAATGAAACTTTTGTGGATAATCTCTGATGATATATTTTTACTTTGTCAGAGACACTGTATGTTTCCTTCTGCTTCTCCTTCTGCCTATTTGCTGCTCTGAGAATAAGAAGGGAATCATAGAGCAGATCTGAACTGAATGTACTTTCTGGAGCCAAATCCCAGACAGCCTATATTCCAAAGTAGAGCCTCATAGATCATGTCACTAGATCAACTTAATTGTTATTGATCTACAGATGAACAAGAAATTAATATTTTACACTAAAGATGATGTGTTAGTGGCATTGTTGGAGCAGTGATAACTGATAAAGGTGCTTGCAGATGAAACTAGCCTGGCAGCAGACACATCTTAAGTGAAATGTTTTATGATACTTACAGTGTCTATTTCTGTAAGATAGAAACATTGTTATCAGGGAAGTTTCCATCCTCAAAATATTTCCCCTGAAATGTCCTAAATGGGCCAGAAGCCCTAAAATTCAGATGAAGCTGAGCATTGAGAGTACAGTACATCTCAAAAGATTCACACAAAATCAAGCCCGTAAGAAAGCAGAAGAAACAGAAAAAGACAATATGAGGGAGAAAGTAGGAACAGTGGAACTAGTTCAACATATTGTGGAAACCTTGAGCAGTAAACATTTTTAAAGTATCTTCATATGCCTGACACAGTACAATGGGAAATATTCAATACGTTATTTTTCTCTTTTTTGTTTTCATTAATCATAAAGGAAATCAGAGGTAGGAAAACTAGAAGTCAAAGCTGGATTTCATTAGAAACTCTACACTAATCAGTTATTGCTGAATTAATCCCAAGTACAGGGATCTGAATTTGTTGCTATATTTGACTTACAAAACCATTCTAAATAACAGTGTGATTTATATTTCATTGTATTCTAGAAAAACTCTAATTAATTGACTATTATGTGATTGGTGATCTGTGGACTTCTCTGGATTGTATATACAAGGGGACAGGGATGAAGAAGAGAAAAATTGTGTGCAGAGGTCTGAGAGGAGAGATATGAGGGACAAGTATTATTGATAAACTCTGGTTCTTGAAAATTTGTTGACCTATCTAAAAGATTTTTGGCTCAGACATGGAATAAGGTTGAGATCAGAGGTAAAGCTGGGTATAAGTTAGTGATGCTAGCTGTAGGCTTTAGATGGAAAACTGAGAGAAAACTTGAAGAAGAGCCTGTGCCATTCAAATCCACTACCACCAACATTCTCAGGATTTAAACTGTGAGCTCAAGCTGACCAACAATGAAAGGTAACTTTGCATGGAAGAGCAGGACTCACAGTGAAATATTAAGTTGGTTAAAAAAAACAACAACCATAATAAAAGTGCCTCACCAAGTTGGTAGGGGAAAACCAATTATAGTTCAATTTGGTAAATGCAGTTTAATTCAATATTTTAAGTAATCTCTTTAGGTAATTCAGTTCTTTTCTATTAAACCAATTTCTTTTACAGTTTAAGTATTTGATTCATGGAAATGTTTAACTTTTTCCTGTTTTTTTTTTTTGACATGGCTGTATAACCTGGTTGGCTTTTATGCCATCAAGGAGACTGACAGAACAGAGGATCCCAGGAACTGCCTTTTATTATTTGCTTTTCCCATCGGTACTGATGTAGTATAACTGTCTTTAATACCTTACTTGGACTGATGAGTCTGCAGATGAAATTATTGTGGTCTGGACTTTTGGAGTTATTTGGGTATGCAAGAAATCTGTCTGTTTTCTCTCATGGTATTTGTGTTTTGCAGCATTTTAAGTTTGGCCATAGATCACTGTTCTTAGAAGGAACTCTGCATCCAGTCACCAGGGCAAGTAGGTGTTACTGCACTCCCACACATGCAGAGACGGTATGAATCTAAAAAAAAAAAAAAAAAGTTTCTCCCCAACATTTTAAAAGGAGAGCTGGATTCATTTAGCATGTACAGACTTCCCCACCATCACCAAACTTGGGAAGCTGATTATTAGTCTGTCCTTGAGTCTCTGGCATCATTTCTTTCCATAATTTCTGAGGCTAGTGGTGGTGTTGGCCATAGATTTTGTATTTCTTCTTCTTCATGTTTTGTGTCCCTCTATTGTAGTGAGCCTGAGGACCGAACTTGCACATTTAGAAAGGAAGTCTCCTTTCTATATGCTGTGGAGGAAATTCTATGATGGTAAGTTTCATAGGAAACAAATACTTTAGAATATTCATTTTTCTCTTTGACACAAGTTGTCTTTGGGACTACTTTATCAATTCAATTCAAAGTCACACTGGGGTAGTCAAGAGCTGAGGTATTTCTTTATTTTTTCATTGTTACTTTAATAATTCCTGTCCAAATAGTCTTGAAACATATGGTATTTGGCAACATAGGATAGCATAAACATACCAATGCAAAAGAAACGTATTACAAAATAAAACTTCATTTTATGTATGCAATTCAGACTTTTTGTTGCTTCATCTTGAAAATTCCTGTTCATCCTCTAAAACTTATCTAAGGAGTCATTTCCTCAGGCAGCCTTTACTCTCTCTCAATTTTTAGCAAACCATAACTGTTTGCTCTAAATGCTAAGAGCACTTACTGAAATAATAACTTTCTTTCTGCTTTCAACTGAACCCTGACTGACAGGTAAGGGAAATATGATATTAACAAATTACTTTCATTGCTATAAGTATTCTGTGATAGTCTCTAAATTATGCCTCATAAGATATTAAATTGATCTATAGTGAAAGCAACATATTAATACTTTACCCATAAACTTATAATTTTCCAAAACTTTATATTTTAAAGAGTTCCAGACCTGTGTGGATCCCAAAGAAACATAAACAATGACATACCCATCTATATACAGAGCAAGTTGTTCTTTATTTCTTTTTTAACAGACAGAAATTTATTTTATTACTGATTTTTAGCTTTCCACTGATACATTTTTTCCCTTGTCTCTGGTTAAGAGATAGTGTTATGAGATGAATTATGTCCCTTAAAGTCATATGTGAAGAAGTTTTAACCTCTAGGATCTCACAATATGGCTGTGTTTGGAGAAAGGGTCTTTAAAACGGCCATTAAGCTGAAATATGATCCTTAGGGTAGACCCTAATCCAAGCTGACTGGTATCCTTAAAAGAAGAGGGAATTAGGATGCAGATACATATAGAGTGGAGGTCACGTGAGGACACAAGAAGAAAAGGGCCATCTACATGCCAATGAAAGATCTGTGAACACCTTGATCTCAAATTTCCAGCCTCTGAAACTGGGAGACAATAAATATTTCCCATTTAAGCTCCCACACTGTGGTATTTGTTATGCAGGCCCCAGCAAACCAGGAGAGTTACTACGGCTCAAGAGGGAACAGACAGATTGATTTCAGGAACTCAGAACATTGTGTACAGAAGCAGACTCTAGAATATATGGAATTTTCATATATGATAGTTGCTTTACATTATATATTAGTTTGAGGTGTAAAGCATAGTGATTTGGTATTTCTACAGTTCACACTTTATTAAAAGTTATTACAAGATAATTCCCTGTGCTATACAACACGTCCTTGTTGCTTATCTATTTTACACATAGTAGTTTGTATCTCTTACTCTCATACTCCTAACCTTCCCTGTCCTCCTTCCTTCTCCCCACTGGTTATCACTAGTTTGTTTTCTATATCTGAGTCTGTTTCTGTTCTGCTATATACATTAGTTTGTATTATGTTTTAGATTCTATATGTAAGTGATATCATACAGTATTTGTCTTTCTCTAGCTGATTTATTTCATTAATTATGATATTATCTAGGCCCATCCATGTTGCTGCAAATGACAATATTTTTCTTTTTATGGCTGAGTAATATTCTATTATGTATGGAAAATGGGTGGAAGCAGATAAACTAATTAGAAAAATATTGCCATAATTCAGATGATTTAGATTTATAATGGTGAGTTGACCAGGCTGTTAGGACTGAAGGTGGTGATAAGTGATTAAATTGTGGATATATTTACAAAGTGGAGCTAGGAGGATTTGCTGATACATGAAATGAGGAGGCAAGATGAGAGAAAAAGATTCATTAAAGACATCTTCAATGATTTTGGTCTGAGCAACTGGAAGGATGAAATCTCCATTAACTGAGATGCAAAACACTGCAGGTAAAGCAGTTTGGTGAGAGGCCAATTCAGTTGAGCCTGGGAAGTCTATTAGGTTCCCAAATGGAACGATCACAAAAGTAGATGAATGTCTGCAGCTCCAGCAGGAGATGGCAATGTGAGCTGTCACATACATAGTATTTAAAATACACAACCAGACAAAATCAACAAGATCATGAGTTAGAGAAGAGAAGAAACAAAGAACCATGATATTAAGCTATTGGGCAGAGAAGGAGAAATAGTTTGGCAGATGGAAAATCCAGAGTATTTAGTTTTCTAGAAGATAAACAAATATAGTAAAGAAGAAAACTGAGCATTTAATGGTGACTTAAATACTGCTGCTTTGCCAAGTAAGATGCTGTTGGGTTCCAGGACAAGTTGCCTCAAAATATTGCATTGAAACATGTATAATATCTTATATGAAATGAATTGCCAGTCCATGTTCGATGCATGATANTTTAAGTTTCTTTATCCTGACAACTCACATATTCATTCATTCTTTATCTAAAAAGTATAAAAACTGCCTGCTTTGCCACTTCTTAGACCCTATTTCTATGAGACATCTGTGTGCACAAATTAAGGTGTGTTTCTTTTTCTCCTGTTAATCTGTCTTGTGTCAATTTTGCTATTAATTCAACCAAAAGAACTCAAACAGGAGTAGGGGTAGAAATACCACCCCCCAACAATATGTACATCAAATCCACTATTAAATTTAGCAATGTGGAGAATATTTTTGACTTTAACAAGAGAAACTTTAGTACCATGATAGTAGTGAAAACCTGTTTGAAACAATAGATTTAAGAGACTGAAAAGACGCAAATCAAAGATAAAGAAGGACAAATTGTTAAATTTTGCAGCAAAGAGAAACAAAGATATGAGTAATAGGCAGAATATGAAGCAGAATCAAAGTTTTTTTCTTTTTTCCTTTTTTATGAAGAAAAAAATCAATCCATGTTTGTATAATAATGAGAATGATTTTGTAGATATAAAAACTTTTATTATGCAGGAGAAAGAGGAGAGACTGGCTGGAGCAATGTTTTGGAGTAAGTTAGAAGCAGTGGGATTTAGTTTACTAGTAAAAGCACTGACTTTAGGTAGAATCATTGGTATTTAATTTATAGGAAGAGTCAGGAAGGCACTGTAAAAGGGTAAAATTTTTGATACCTATGTAGATTTGGTGGTGGATAGGACATATAATTAAGGTCATCAAAATAAGATGAACTCTAAAGGGAAGCATGTGAATGTTAAGTAGTTTCTTAACTCATCAAATAGTAGTTCAAACAGAAGCTGATTAAATCTCAATCCATAAAATCCAAATTATTTTTGCACAATATATTTATACAAACTAGTTTCTAACATAACTGAAATACATTTGTGTATATATTAAAATGAACTGATCAACAACTACTTTTATTTGCTTTTGTAACAACAAGATAATAGTACCTCAATATTTCATACCTAATTTAGAACAAAGACAAAATAATTCAAAGCATTTCTTTCCAAATAACTATTATGTAAGTTTGAATTAATTTGATTTTATTTCATAAAATGCTTATTTCGTATTAAGTTTTAACTAGAAAAATTATATTTAGACATGAAAGGAGGGAAAAAATGAAACTGCAACCTGTATATGTCTGTTGTGAGCAGGCAGGCCACTAATATCTGTTAAGAGATGTTAGCAGTGTTATATAATTATCGTTTAGATTGATCAGGGCAATGATATTAACTAGTATGTCATTTCTACTTCCTCCTAGGCTTAAACTACATTCTTATCATTTAGCCAATGATAATGATTTGCACAAATAATCAAAATAATTTTGAAGAACAGAGAAAGCAATGGGAAAGCAGGAAGGAAACCACAGTCTAAATGTTTCTTTTCTCACAAAATTCATGTTTAATTTCAATCTTGAAAGAGATGGAAAGATGTTACCAGAAAATTACCAGAGTTCATCAATGAATTTGGGAAAGTTGCAGGATACAAAATTAATATGTAGAAATCTCTTGCATTCCTATACACTAACAATGAAAGATCAGAAAGAGAAATCTAGGAAACAAGTCCATTTCCCATCACATCAAAAAGAATAAAATATCTAGGAATAAACCTACCTAAGGAGACAAAAGACTTATACTCAGAAAATTACAAGACTCTGATAAAAGAAATAAAAAATAGTATAATCAGATGGAGAGATAGATCATGTTCTTGGATTAGAAGAATTAATATTGTGAAAATTAATATACTATCCAAAGCAACCTACAGATTCAACGCAAATCCTATCAAGTTACCAATGGTGTTTTTCAAAAAATTTTAACAAAAAATTTACAACTTGTGTGGAAACACAAAAGACCATGAAAAGCCCAAGCAATATTTAAAAAGAAAAACAGGGCTGGAAGAATCAGCCTCCTTGACTTCAGACTATACTACAAAGCTACAGTAATCAAGACAGTATAGTTCTGGCACAAAAAGGAAATATATTAATAGATCAATGGAAAAGGATAGAAAGTCCAAAGATAAAGCTATACACCTATGATCATCTAATCTATGACAAAGGAAGCAAGCATATAAAATGGAGAAAAGACAGTTTCTTCAGTAAGTGGTGCTGGGGAAACTGGAAAACTGTAAAAGAATCAAATTGGAACACTCCCTAACACCATACACAAAGATAAACTGAAAATGGACCATAAACCTAAATGTAAGGCTGGATACTGTAATACTCTCAGAGGAAATATATACAGAATACTCTTTGACATAAATCATAGAAAGGTCTTTTTCAATCCATTTCCTAGAGTAATGAAAATGAAAACAAATTAAACAAATGAGGCCTAATTAAACTTAAAAGCTTTTGCATAAAAACAAAAAATCATAAACAAAATGAAAAGATAACCCTCAGAATAGGAGAAAATACTTGCAAATGAAGCAACCAACAAGAGACTAGTTTACAAAATGTGCAAACAGCTCAAGCAGCTCAATATCAATAAGACAAACAACCCAATCAAAAAATGTGTGGAAGACCTAAATAGCCATATTGCTATAGAAGAAAAATATATGGCTAAAAAGCATATGGAAAGATGCTCAATAACTAATTATTAGAGAAATGCAAATCAAAAGTACAATAAATCATCACTTCACACCAGTCAGAATGTGCATGCCTGCTGAGTCACTTCAGTCATGTCTGATTCTTTGTGACTCTAATGGGCCATAGCTTGTCAGGCTCCTCTGTCCACGGGATTTTCCAGGCAAGAATACTAGAGTGGGTTTTCCATGCCCTCCCCCCCGGGATCTTTCTGAACCAGAGATCAAACCCATGTCTCTTACATCTTCTGCACTGGCAGGTTCGTTCTTTACCACTAGCACCAACTGGGAAGCCCCTTAGTCATCAACAACAACAAAAAAAATTTACATACAACAAATGTTGGAGACGGTATGGAGAAAAGGGAACTCTTCTACAGTGTTAATGGGAATGTATATTGTACAGTGACTAATGGAGATCACTACGGAGGTTCTTTAAAAAGCTAAGAATAGAGGAAGCATATGACAGAGCAATTCTGGGCATATATCTGGAAAGTAAAAAGTGAAAATGTTAGTCACTCAGTTGCGTCTGACTCTTTGCAACTCCATGGATTGTAACCTACCAGGATATCTGGAGAACACCATAATTTCAGAAGTTATATGCATCCAAATATTTACTACAGCACTATTTACAATAGACAGAACATGAAATCGACCTAAAAGTTCATCAACAGAGGAATGGATCAACAAGATGTGGTACATATATATAATGGAACATTACTCAGGCATAAAAAAGAAAAAAAAAGCCATCTGCAGCAACATGGATGGACCTAGAGAATGTCATACTGAGTGATGTAAGTCAGATAGAGAAAAACAAATATCAGATAGTATAGCTTTATGTGTGTATGTATGTGTTAGTCACTTGTGGCCCCATGGACTGTAGTCTACTTGGCTCCTCTGTCCATGGAATTCTCCAGGCAAGAATACTGGAGTGGGTTTCCATACTGTCTTCCAGAGGATCTGCCTGACTCAGGGATTAAACCCGGATTTTCTGCATTGCAGGCAAATTCTTTACAGTCTGAGCCACCAAGGAAGCCCCAGTATTGCTTATAGGTGAAATCTAAAAAGGCAAAGATGAACTAATCTATAAAACAGAAATAAGAAATAAGGTTACCAATGCAGAAAGCAGACTTATGGTTACAAGGGATAAGAAGGGGATTGATAAATTGGGAGATGGGAATAACATAAACACACTTCTATATATAACATAGATAAGTAATAAGGACTTAATGGATAACACAGGGAACTCTGCTCAATACGCTTTAATGACCTAAATGGGAAAATAATCTAAGAAAGAGTTGATATATGTATGTGTATAAAGAATTCACTTTGCTTTACACTTGAAACAAACATAACATTGCAAATCAACTATAGTCCAAAAAATTAATTAAAAAAAATTTAAAAACCCATCCTAGGATTAAAATTGAAAAAAAAAAAGTGATGGCATTAGGAAGGGAAAGCTCTGGGAGGTGATTAACTGATGAGGATAAAGCATTCAGGAATGGTATAAATATCCTTATAAAAATCTCCAGAGAGCTGCATTGCTTTCTGTCCATGTGAGGACACATAAAAGTCAGCAGTCTACAACCCAGAAAAAGGCCCTCACAAGCATCTACCTTGTGCCCTGATATTAGGCTTCACAATTCCCAGGTCTGTGAGGAATAAATTTCTGTGGAACCAGTGTCAGACTTTATTTTTTGGGGTCTAAAATCACTGCACATGGTGACTGCAGTCATGAAATTAAATGACGCTTACTCCTTGGAGGAAAAGTTATGACCAACCTAGATAGCATGTTGAAAAGCAGAGACATTACGTTACCAACAAAGGTCCATCTAGTCAAGGCTATGGTTTTTCCAGTGGTCATGTATGGATGTGAGAGTTGGACTGTGAAGAAAGCTGAGTGCCAAAGAATTGATGCTTTTGAACTATGGTGTTGGAGAAGACTCTTGAGAGTCCCTTGGACTGCAAGGAGATCCAACCAGTCCATTCTGAAGATCAACCCTGGGATTTCTTTGGAAGGAATAATGCTAAAGCTGAAACTCTAGTACTTTGGCCACCTCATGCGAAGGGTTGACACATTGGAAAAGACTCTGATGCTGGGAGGGACTGGGGGCAGGAGGAGAAGGGGATGACAGAGGATGAGATGGCTACATGGCACCACTGACTCAATGGACGTGAGTCTGAGTGAACTCCAGGAGTTGGTGATGGACATGCTGCGATTCATGGGGTCGCAGAGTTGGACACGACTGAGCAACTGAACTGAACTGAACTGATAAGCTCCCTGTTGTATATTTTTGTTATAACAGCCCAAACAGACTAAGATAGGGAGGTACTTGTGTTGCTTAACTTTAAGTGTAACACTGAGTAAAGTGCCTTGTGCATGTGTATAGTATGTTATTTAGTTCCTCAGTTATATTCTTGACTTTTTTGTGACCCCAGGGACTGTAACCTATCAGGCTCCTCTATCTGTGTGATTTACCAGGCAAGAATACTGGAATGGGTTGCCATTTCCTTCTCCAGGGGATCTTCCCAACCCAAGGATCAAACTCCCATCTCTGGCATTGGTAGGCTGTTTCAAAATAGTAAAGACTAAAGTCTTGCTAG
Source organism: Neotragus pygmaeus (assembly GCA_006410875.1). Classification (NCBI taxonomy): domain Eukaryota; kingdom Metazoa; phylum Chordata; class Mammalia; order Artiodactyla; family Bovidae; genus Neotragus; species Neotragus pygmaeus. Next base: position 660,627 of record SJYV01001803.1, read on the forward strand.
TTGGGTAAGCAATGATTCCTCTTCCAAAACACAACTTGAATCTAAACTCCACAGCAAATCAATTAGATTCAGGTTGTGTTCTGGAAGAGGAAGCATTGCTTATCCAACCAGCAGGATTTTAATCTTTACTATTTTGAAATATCCTTTATCTCATATGAACTAGTAGAGAAACCCCTCTGGTGGCTCAGACAGTAAAGTATCTGCCTGCAATGCGGGAGAACCAGGTTTGATTCCTAGGTCAGGGAGATCCCCTGGAGAAGGAAATAGCAATCCACTCCAGCACTCTTGCCTGGAAAATTCCATGGATGGAGGAGCCTGATAGGCTACAGTCCACGGGGTCGCAAAGAGTTAGACATGACTGAGGGATTTCACTTTCAACACATACATTTGCATAGATAAAACAATAAAGCAATGGAAGATAATTCAAACTTTATAGATCCCTCATGTTAACTAAGGAGAAGGCAATGGCACCCCACTCCAGCACTCTTGCCTGGAAAATCCCATGGATGGAGGAGCCTGGTGGGCCGCAGTCCATGGGGTTGCTAAGAGTTGGACACGACTGGGCGACTTCACTTTCACTTTTCACTTTCATGCATTGGAGAAGGAAATGGCAACCCACTCCAGTGTTCTTGCCTGGAGAATCCCAGGGATGGCGAAGCCTCATGGGCTGCCATCTATGGGGTCGCACAGAGTCAGACACGACTGAAGTGACTTAGCAGCAGTAGCAGCATGTTAACTAAAAGCTAAAGATACAGAGAGAAGTGTGACTTTATAATTGATATGGGAATATAACCTTAATGGGCTCCCCTGGTGGCTCAGAGGGTAAAGCATCTGCCTACAATGTGAGAGACCCAGGTTTGATCCCTGGGTCAGAAAAATCCCAGGGAGAAGGAAATGGTAACCCACTCCAGTACTCTTGCCTGGAAAACCTCATGGTTTGAAAAGCTTGGTAGGCTACAGTCCACGGGGTTGCAAAGAGTCAGACATGACTGAGCAACTTCACTTCATAACTTTAATACTTAACTAATAACACTAGGCAACAAAATTATGCTACATCAAATGGATACAGACAAGAACAAATGAAGATAAAGTTCAAGAGAAAATGGCTGATTAAAACTCACTTTATTCCTTAACTTTAGTCATTATGACCAAATAAAGAAATAAAATGGTTGCACTACTTAGACTACTTGGTTTGACATTGTTGTTCAGGTAGTATTTCCAAACCAAAAAGTTACAGATATTATTAGGAAGTCTCTTGAGAAGATAGAGAAATTAAGCAAACAATTCCATTCACCATTGCAACAAAAAGAATAAAATACTTAGGAATACATCTACCTAAAGAAACAAAAGACCTATATATAGAAAACTATAAAAACACTGGTGAAAGAAATCAAAGAGGACACTAATAGATGGAGAAATATACCATGTTCATGGATCAGAAGAATCAATATAGTGAAAATGAGTATACTACCCAAAGCAATCTACAGATTCAATGCAATCCCTATCAAGCTACCAGCAGTATTTTTCACAGGGCTAGAACAAATAATTTCAAGATTTGTATGAAAATACAAAAAACCTCGAATAGCCAAAGCAATCTTGAGAAAGAAGAATGGAACTGGAGGAATCAACTTGCCTGACTTCAGGCTCTACTACAAAGCCACAGTCATTAAGACAGTATGGTACTGGCACAAAGACAGAAATATAGATCAATGGAACAAAATAGAAAGCCTAGAGACAAATCCATGCACCTATGGACACCTCATCTGTGACAAAGGAGGCAAGAATATACAATGGATTAAAGACAATCTCTTTAACGAGTGGTGCTGGGAAAACTGGTCAGCCACTTGTAAAAGAATGAAACTAGATCACTTTCTAACACCACACACAAAAATAAACTCAAAATGGATTAAAGATCTAAATGTAAGACCAGAAACTATAAAACTCCTAGAGGAGAANCGGCATTCTTCTCTCAGCCCTCGGCCGTCATGCTCACAGCTGCCACCACTCCAGTTGGCCTGGGGCTCTGTGTATGTAGCGTCTAGTGATGTGGTTGGGACAGGAGAGAGGGGTGCTCCCAGATTCCGACCCCTGCTGCCCTGCTGCCCATCCACCCCACTTGGCCCCACAGGCGTCCTCACAAAGGCACTGGTATTGCTGCTGCTGTAGGCACTCATGGCCATGCTGCTGCCAGTGATGGTGGGAAAGGCCACCGTGCTGGCACTCAGGCACGATCCGGAGTTCATGGTGCACTCCCCGCTGTCCCTAGTCCTCATGAGGAGGCTGAGGGCTGCTTCAATGAGCCTCGGGTGCCGGGAACACAAGTCCGAAGGAAGCTCTCTGGCTAAGCCAAGAGTTCCTGCCAGTAGGGAGCTGGAAAGAGATCAGAGAGGAGACAGGAGGGGCATGAGAAAGAGACGTCAATGGGGAAGACTCACCGCGGGCACCATGATCATGGAGGAGCTGCCTGCTTCCGAGCTCTGGCAACAGGTGTGAAGTGGCGCGTGAGGAACGAGCCTGAACACAAGAGCCAGGGCTTTGTCTGGGAACCTAGAGGCTCACCATTCGGGAAAGGCCATTTGGGAAAGGGAACTGGGGATGCGGCCCCTGCAGCACCGGCATGTCTCCAAAGCCACACGCGGCGTCTCAGTGAGGCCCCAGTGAGCGTCACTGAGGCGTGGGCGCTGCTCTTACCTGGCTCTTGCTCTCTACTCGTTGCCTCTGAACATGGCTGGCCTCCTCTGAGAAGAGAAATACGGAACAAAGAAAAGGCAAATGAGACTGAAGTCTTCTTGGGCTTCCAAGTTTTCTCTATCAGTACACAACCTGTTCAGTTCAGTCACTCAGTTGTGTCTGACTCTTTGCGACACCATGAACCGCAGCACGCCAGGCCTCCCTGTCCATCACCAACTGCCGGAGTCTACCCAAACCCATGTCCATTGAGTCGGTGATGCCATCCAACCATCTCACCCTCTGTTGTCCCCTTCTCCTCCTGCCCTCAATCTTTCCCAGCATCAGGGTATTTTCAAATGAGTCAGCTCTTTGCATCAGGTGGTCAAAGTATTGGAGTTTCAGCTTCAACATCAGTCCTTCCAATAAACACCCAGGACTGATCTCCTTTAGAATGGACTGGTTGGATCTCCCTGCAGTCCAAGGGACTCTCAAGAGTCTTCTCGGGGACTTCCCTGGTGGTCCAGTAGCTAAGNCATGCCAAAACTATAAAAATGTATAATTACTTTGAAGAACCATTTTATTCATAGTGAGTTTTTCATATACTGTGTTAGAGCTGTATATAAAATCCCCAGAAACAATTTGTCAGAGATACATTGTGGACTGCATCTGATTTTCCACCAACTGAATATAATTAATTGGTTGTAGTGCTACAGATATGAGATTATGAGCTAAGTAACATAAACACAAAGATCACTTTTATTGAGTAATCATAATCTTCTGTGGCTTCTTTCCAAATCTGTTTAGCATGTGAACAAGATATTTTACATTGAATTAAATGAACAAAGGGGATGATTGAGCATTTAAACTCCAAGGACTATTCCTGGAGAGGGGTATATACTGCTTCAAGATTCTGAATGACTTCAGTAGAAATGGCATAATTTTCTTCTCTACTTTGAAAATTGGCTTTTTAAAAATTCTTACCATCAGCCAATATATAATTTAAAATGATAGAATGAGAATGTAATCATTTCCATTTTTACACTAACAGCACTGTATGTGATCAATTATTTTACAACATATGATTTTTAAGATCTAGGATTGATTCTATAACATCAACCTATCTTATTGATACATTACTTTTCTGAAAGTAAAATCCTATTCAAAAGGAAATGTAATGGTGAAGTACAATTGGATTCTAAATGATACTTTTAAATGTTTAAAATGTGGGTTCACTATATGTGAAGTCATTTCATTAACTAGAAAAGTGATATTTAAAAAGTCAGATAATTAAATCTTAGTATTGAGAATCTGATTTGTCATATTTTCCAGACCGTAAACTCTTGTGTTGACATCAATTTGAGATTATCTGGTGCAGTGCTAATTTCCTTTTCTGACAAGCATTTTCCTGTTATTTATCATGAAAAAGGCAAAAGGCATTAACACTACAGTTAATTGGCACAGTCATGTGATAGAAAATGCAAAGCATTTGGAAGCATTAAATTTTGTTAGCTTCAGTCCTAATTCCCCTCCATTAAGATTAGATAAAGTGCTCTCAAGACAATAAACTGATTATGACAACCAAACAGTAAAAGTGAATTTATTAGATGAATGACTTTGGAAATTGAACAGTGAAAAAGAGATACTATAAAATTCCAAAATAGTGAACAAAGATGATTTGAGTTAGATGTATTTCTGTTTATACTAATTAAAAATAACAAAAATTAAAATACAATACACATATATCAGTCAATGGGAGTTAATAGTTAAAAATGAAAGAAAACAGGTATGTCCACAGTCAAACACATTTTACATTTCCATTCAGTATGAATGAGCACTATAAACATGGTTTAATTCCTTCAGATATTGCCCTATGTGTATATATATATATATATTTTGTTTTTTTGTTTTCCTTTTGTTTGGAAAAGGAATGATATCATGCTATAAGAAGCTATTGCTACTTGTTTCTTTACAAAATTATGAACATTCATCCATTTTTATATGTAAAAAATCTCCTGATACTTTTAAAAATTGTCCTTCATCTATATTTAATTATTAAATATTTCCAAACTGAGGGAATTCAGATGTTTGTTTTTTATACATTATAAATAATGTTTTGAATAAGAGGTTCATATATTTATTTTTGCAAAACTGAATATTTCTGCTGGACAGATTCTTAGGAGTAAAGTACAGAGCTAAAAGTTATGAAAACTTTTGGTTTGTCTGTTGTATTGGGAAAATATATTTATTTACTTATTTGGTCAAATTTTATTCCTGCTAACAGTGACTGAGAGTACAGAACTGGGAAGGTGGGAAGGCAAGGGATCCAGAGCACAAGAACAGGGACTAGCCTTTAACCTGGGACCTGGAAGTAGAGGCATTCTTTCACTCCACAGGAATAAGAGATGAGAGAATAGTGACACCACTAGCTGTGTAGATATGGTGGCAGGAAGCTGTTTCTGACTAACTGCTTCTAGTTTCTTAATAACTGTTTCTGATTAACTGCTTCTAAGTGCATATGAGATAGATTGTTGTTGTTCCATCACTAAGTCATGTCCAACTCTTTGCAACCCCATGGACTGCAGCATGCCAGGCTTCTCTGTCCTTTACTATCTCCCAGAGTTTTCTCAAATTCATGTCCATTGAGTCCATGATGCTATCTAACCATCTCACCTTCTGTCTTCCCTTTCTCCTTTAGCTTTCAATCTTTCCCCACAAATTAGATTATCAAATGGTATTTGGAGGATGAAGAATGCATGTGAGGAATCTGAAACTTAAGAAGTTTTTAAACAGTGGTCTTAGAGAGCTAGAACGAAAGAACTTATTTGTGGTAGGACCCTCAAATTTCTCACCACCACTGCCCCCCGCCCCCCAAAAAAGCTATCCAAATCTTTGGAACTTGTAATCAATACCTTATTTGGGAAAAGAGTATATGCAGTCATAATTAAATTAAAGATTTTGGGAAGATTACCTAAATTATCTGGGTGGGTCCTACATAACACCATAAGTGTCTCTGTAAGATAGAGGCAATGGGAAATAAGACACACACATGAGAAAGCAATGTGAAGATGAAGGCAGAATGTGAAGTGAGGTGGCCATAGTTTAAACAATCTGCAGCAGTCAATAGAGCTGAATGAGAGAATGGACAGAGTATCCTCTTTATGAACCCCCTGAAGGTAGTATAGCCCTTCTAGATTTCAGACTTTTTGCCACCAGAACCGAGTGAATAAATCTGTATTCTTTTAAGCCACCAAGTTTGTGGCAATTTGTCACAACTAGGAAACTAATGTCCCAAAGAAACTAATATACAAGTGAAATGCATCATCCTATAATATTAAATTATTGTTGCATAGTTACGAACATGCAATACATTTACTTCGTCACATTGTTGGGAAAGAGGATATTTGCTTTCAACCATGATCAGAGTGTTTCTAGATTAATATGATACTACAGAATTATTGTTGCTATTTAGTCTCTAAATCATATCATGTTCAATTCTTTTGTGATCTCATGGACTAGCCCACCAAACTCCTCTGTCCATGGGATTTCCCAGGCCAAAATAATGGAGTGGGCTGCCATTTTCTTCTTGGGGCTCTTCCTGACTCAGGGATTGACCTCACATTTCCTGCACTGACAGACAGATTCTTTACCATTGAACCACCAGGGAAGCCCACTATAGAATGAGTGAGAAATAAAGAAGGCAATTTAATGGTTTCCTCAAGAAATTAGTTATAACAAAGGACTAAACTGGAATTTAAAATGAAAACAAAAAATGAGAGAGTCATGATGAATAGTAAAAGAATCAAAGGAAAATAAATTGGATTTCTTAACAAACTGGGATTTTATTTCTTCTGAAGTGCTAAAATAAGAAAGCAAGAAAGGAGGAAATAGGGTCATTGCAGTAGAAATGCCACAAGAAATATAATTAGTAGGATAAGGAATAATATCATTTCCTATGCGATCGGAGAAGGCAATGGCAACCCACTCCAGTACTCTTGCTTGGGAAATCCCATGGACATAGGAGCCTGGTGGACTACAGTCCATGGGGTCACGATGATTTGGACATGACTGAGTGACTTCACTTTCACTTTTCACTCATGCACTGGTGAAGGAAATGGCAACCCACTCCAGTATTCTTGCCTGGAAAATTCCAGGGACAGAGGAGCCTGGCAGGCTGCCCTCTATGGGGTTGCACAGAGTCAGACACGACTGACACGACTTAGCAGCAGTAGCAGCACATGATTGAAGCAGCAGCATGATGACAAAAGATGGTTGAGAGGAAGTGAAGGAAATGAAATATTAGAGTTTAACGTAGGTCATCTTCATTTAGGTTTGTAATACACATTTAATTATAGAGTTTAGAGTGGTTTGAGAGTTATACATTCTGAAGTTTGATTTTTCAGTGGATATTATAATGAAAGGTAGACTAGATATCTGCTCTTGTTTTGGCTTTTCTAAAAATCTCCCTAGCATTATTTGCCCCACGATTTTTTCTCTAACAAGATATTCTGATGTTGATATTGGAAAATCAGCTCTTATCAACTTGCTCATAGTATTTAAGTAAAGCTGACTGCACTCCATTACTCGCCCCCTAAATCTAGATGTGGACTTCCTAATAGAACTAAATTGAATCAGCACTGTTACCTTTGTCATGTTCAGTGATGGGCTCACACCACAAGTTAAGTAAACAAGCTAAATCCAGGGTTTGCCTTTGAATGGAGAAAATGAGTGTGTTATTTCCTACTGGAAATAAATCTGGATGAGCATAGCACAGGAAACTGCTGGCAATGCTCTTAAAACTACAAGGGTAAAAATATTTAAGGATGGAGGTGACACTAAGGAAATGAACACAAGGAACAAAGGGAAAGGAGCAACTTCTATTCAGAAACTCGAACACCAAATCAAAGTTTATCTGACCCCTTAATCATTTAGCTGTTCAGGGATAAATAAATAAGTAAATAAACCCCTGTCTTTGAATTAATCTCACTGAGGAAGCATTATTATTTTTCTTTGCGACATGAAATAGAAAGTACTCATTACTGAGACCTGATATTACTGTCTTGGACTGCCACATAAGTGTCGCTGGTCACCTCATTTAAAGAGGATTGATTTATTGTAAAAGTGAAGCAAGTGCTTCAAGTTCTCCTGAGTTACTGAATTTCTATCATGACTGCATCTACAGATGACAGCCAATAAAAAAATAATAATAAGCCACTGAGAAAAGTCATACATGGGCATGACGTAAAATAGCACAGGATATTTGTCAGAAAGTTGTGCTCTATTTTGAATTCTACATCTGTATTGGATTATATGAATACAAATTTTAGTTTCCTATAGCTAATGCTTCATCTTCCATCAGTATGAGTTTATGTGTTAGATAGCACTTACCATTGAAGACTAACAAATTAAGAATAACAACACTTACAGAAGAACATTTTTGACAAATTTTAAACATTTTTGTTAACACATCTTTGTAATTTGTACTGGTTATAATATTATTTTGCAGCTGTTCAAGTACACATCTACAACTGAATTTTGAAAACTTTCTATAATCTGATGCTTATTAGGAAATCTCACTAAAATGGAGTTGGAAGGCTAGAAGGGGGACTTCTCACATGTGTACCACTGGAATTTAATACAGATACCAACAAAATGACAATGTAACTTATATCTCTGGCAGTAAGTGACACTGACTACTAGCAGAAAAAAGATTTTATCTTTGTCTGGCAACAGCTCATCCAACAAGAGGCTGTCATAACTCAGCCAATGAAAAGTCACTATATTTTGAACTCAGTTTTCTCCAATGAACTTGTTTAGAATAGTCCTTCACAATCTACTCTTCTCTGTAAAAGAACTTCCTCTCCTTTGTTTTTTCAGACTTACCTGATGCTTGCCTTTGTTTTACCAAATTGTAATACTTTGCAAATAAACCCATTTTTCTGGTAAAAGAAAAAAATAAGTTGTTTTCTTATTGCTGGTTAACCAAGGTAATATAAAATTCCAATCCTTATTGCATTTGCCACAGCTTTTCTCATTGCTTGTTAAGCCACCTTCACTAGAGATTTTTGTTTTAGAAAAATATACCTGCCTTATTTTCTCAGGCATCAATTTGCAGTAATATGCTCAATAAGCATTTGTTCATTGAGATGAGTTAAATTATCAAAATTAAAGGTAGTTACACAATATAAAGTAAATCCACAAGTCAGATAATTGAAAGAAAATTGTCAATCTTGAACAATATTAATAGATATGAAGAGTAGGAGTCAGTGCTTTTCAAGAACTAATAGGGCTATGTCTTGAAAATGTGTCTAGATCTTGTCCATGATGTCATAGATATTAATTCCCAAGACAAGCATGAATGCATTGGGGATGTTTTCTTGTCTTTTAGCCAATACCACTATAATTCTGACTCATGGTCAATGCAGAGGAAGCCAAGTGATGTAGATTAATCTTATAGTTCTCTCTCTCTCTCTCTCTTTTTTTTTTTTTTTTTGTGGAGTGACAACATGAGGAGAAAGAATAGAAATACTGGTTATCTTTTATCGGGTGACATTGATTTTTCAGCTAACTTCTTGAATTCATAACTGCAACAGAAATATGAGAGGATTGATTAATTATTCTTTTGTTATTATGATGCAGGGTATAAAGCTGTATTAGCAGAAACTAATTTAACACACAAAGTGAAAGTGAAAGTGAAAGTCGCTAAGTCCTATCTGACTCTTGGTGACACCATGGACAGTAGGTGTCAATCCCTCCTCGGTCCATGGGATTCTCCAGGCAAGAATACTAGAGTGAGTAGCCCTCCCTTCTCCAGGGGGATCTTCCCAACCCAGGGATCGAACCCAGGTGTCCCTCACTGCAGGTGGATTTTGGGTAGCCCATCCTTTCTTCAGTGGATCTTCTCAACCCAGGAATGGAACTGGGGTCTCCTGAATTGCAGGAAAATTCTTTATCAGCTGAGCTACCAGGGAAGCCCATTTTAACACACAGACAGCCTCAAAGCAGGCTAAGTTCTCCCTCTTAACTAAGATGGAAAGAGAGTGAGGAAGTTATATAATGACAGTGGCTAGTATTCACTAATTTTAATGATTTCGTTCCTTTTCCATTTGTGTACTTATTCAATTAGAGAAAGAAATGGCAACCCACTCCAGAATTCTTGCCTGGAAAATCCCATGGACGGAGGAGTCTGGTGGGTGGCCACAGTCCATGTGGTCGCAAAGAGTCAGACATGATTGAGCTACTTCACTTTCTTTCTTTCAGTTAGATTGGGATGACATTAACCAAGGATAGATATTGTCCCAATAGATTTACTTTAGAAGGTCTGTATATAAAGCAATAATTTTTACAAATTATTTTAATTCAATCTTTACTTAGGATAGCAAGGATTAACTCTGTAAGGTTTGGCCATCAAAAATATATTAAAACTTGTTGATATAACCTTATATGTGGTTAGTAAGAACTTTCAAATTTTTATCTTACAATAAATGCATATCAAAAGAAAATATATTTTATCTCAACTCACACTTGATTGAGTAAAGGGTTGTATTCCTTTCAATATGCATTTCTAAAATATCCAATATTTTTTTATTTTATTCTTTTTCATTTAAAAACGTGTTTAAGATTTTCAGTGTCATTAACTAGCCTTCAAGAAGGAGGACTCCACTTCCCTACTATGGAACAGATTTTGAAGTAGCTATAGTAAACAATATTATGTCCTAATAAAATAATAATTGTTCTTCCTCAAACAATACATGACCATCCTTCCCCCCTTTTGCTAAATACACTTAGCAAAAATGTATTTTTTTTTTACAAAATAGAAATTTTTTTAAAGACGAGGTAATTGTATCACTCCAAATTAAATAGGTCATTAGATTTATGCATACTTTATTTCACAATTTGAAATATTTTTTTCTATTTATATTTTAGCTAAAAATGTTTGAATTTGAATATATAGCTTCTGACAAAGTGCTGTTATTTTTTAAGTAAACCTGAAGTGGCCTTTTATAAAGAAGTATCTATTAATATCAATAAAACCCTAATAATGAATATTGCAATTAGTATTTATAAATATAGACCACACAATTAAATTAAGGATGCATTTTTAAAGTTGAACACCTTTAATAAGTAAAACTAGAGAAAGGAATAAAATGGTAATTGATTTGTAAATTACAATGTAATTGATATTGAATTAAAAATTATTAGAATATATGTATTTACTACTTTTGTAAATATATTAAGAAAAGAGTTTTCATCATGTGATAATGAGACTATGTTAGTTTTCATCAGAGAGAGAAAAGAAAAAGATTGAGAGAGAGAACAGTGAGAGATATAGCAAGAAAAATACTGACTTTAAACAATAATAATTAAATGCTAATCCTAATATGAAATTAACACTTTTCTTTGACTTTGGACAAAAAGTGTCTGTGTTGAGATTTGTACATGTAAAAGTCCAGATAACAGAAACACCTTAGAGGGGCGCTGTGAGCCTTAATTAATTTCTCCAGAATACTATGGACATGAGAAAATACATAAACAGTGTAGGCATTTCATCACTATTACTCCTCCAGGTGTTTTCTTTTGATATTGTCTAGGGTTTCCCAGGTGGCTGAGAGAGCAAAGAATCTGCCTGCAATGCAGGAGACACAGGAGACCAGGGTTCAATGTCCGGGTCAGAAAGATACCCTGGAGAAAGGAATGGCAACCCACTCCAGTTCTCTTGCCTGGAGAATTCCAGACAGAGGAGCCTGGCAGGCTACAGTCCATGGGGCTGCAAAGAGTCCAACAAGATTGAGCAACTAACACATACAGGAAGGCTACCTGGAAGGCTGCCAAGTTACTGAAAACCTTGAAGGAGCTACAAAGACCTTGTACTGAAAAGTAAAACAAACGAGTTAAAAGACCTTTGGAAGAAAACTTAAGCAAATGCAAGTTGGTCACTTGGGAATGAAAGAATGGATCAAATAAATTAACATAATTTACTGTTTAAGAGAAAATAATATATGTATATAATCTAAAATTCCTGAAAGAATAGGAGGGATGAAAGAGGAGACAGAGAGGAGAGAGAAATAAATATTATATATACTATGCACACACATATATACATATATAGCTTCTATAATATAAATATTTTAAGGTGAAGAAAAGGAAGTAAAGGGGGATAATGGGGGACAGCAGGTGGATGGAGTCAGTACAGGTCAAGATTATGTTAAACACTAATAAATTGGAAAAAAATAATTCAGATGGTCATGAAATTTTTAAGTGTTTGGAATGTCGTTATCACTTTAAAATTTAAAAAGAAAAAAGATTTATGCATAAGAATTGAAACTGCTATTTGGAAATTATGATTTAGTGAGTTATTTGATCAAGGAAATGATAAAACATTAGTTATTGTAGTTAGATCTGAATTCACAAAGCTTTTTAAAAATGATTTATTGAAAATATTTCCATGCAAAACACTTAGAAGGATGCTTAACAGAATGCTCGATAAACTTTAAAAAATGATCATTATTCAAAGTATAATGAATGCACATTTAAAGTTGCACTGATATATTACTATGTCTTTTTTCTCTTTAATATTAAATATTTTATGTTTAAATTATAAACTCAGAAGATTCGATACTTTAAGAGCAATAAGTCATGGTTTGAGTGATACTAAATTTTTTTTAATGATTTTTGCTCTTTAAAGATATTTTCCCCATAAAATCAATGTCATATGTGGACACTGTTTGATTCAGAGGAAGTAGTTAACTATTTTAAAATATGAGTAGCAGAAAAATAATTCATTCATCAGAGCTTTGTGAGACAATATACCAGGAATAAAGAATAGAAGAAGGTCTAAAGCAGTTTACCATCTAGTAAAGAGAATTATGATACACAAATATTTTAATAAATTGTAACTGCGAAGTACTAAACAAGAATAAACGCCAGAGACTTCCCTAGTAACCCAGTGGTTAAGAATGTGCCTTGCAAGGCAAGGGACAAGGGTTCCTTGATCCCTGGTCGAGGAAATAACAGCCCACATGTCACAGCGCAACTAAACCCACATGCCCAACTGCTGAAGCTGGTGCACTCTAGAGCCCATGTGCCACAACTAGAGAGTCCATGTGCCATAATGAAAGATTCTACATGTCTCACAGAAGATCCCACATGCTGCAACTAAGATCCAATGCAGCCAAATAAATAAAAACACATTTCATAAATGCCAAAACATGAAATTCTTAAGGATATAGTTAATTCATAGGAGAAAAATTAGTAAAACATTCCCCTGTATCAAATTCATCATTCTGTACTTTTTCAAGTTTCCAAGCAAAAGGCTATACTGTCAACGGTCCCTTAATTTATTGAAAAGGAAAGAAGAAGAAAGGGTTCAGTGGACAGTCCTTTGTATCTTGCTTTGAAAGTCCCTCTGGTGGTGGCAGAAAATATTGGTTGTTGCTGTTTTAGTCTGACATGTCCAACTCTTTGTGACTCCATGGACTGTAGCCTACCAGGCTCCTCTGTCCACAGGATTTTCCAGGCAAGAGTACTAGAGTGGGTTGCCATTTCCTTCTCCAGGAGATCTTCCCAACCCAGGGATTGAACCCAGGTCTCCCACATTGTAGGTGATGCTTTACCATCTGAGCCACTGGGCATTTTAGCCACCTGCAGGTTGCAAGTATTGGTTTACATGCTCTCTCTTCCACCTGTCAGTCAAAGGCTTTCAAAGACACGATTTTCGTCTTTTGAAGACACGATTTGTCTTTCAAAGACACAATTTTTGCGGACGACCAGCACATAGCCCAGGTGGAAGAGGGAACATATAATTCAATACTTGCAACCTGCAGGTGGCTAAAATGTGTTCAGAACTTAAGGTCAGCTCTCTCCTTGAATGAGAGGTCTGGGTCTATTGGGTCAAAGACATTTTAGGAAAATATATGTTTCAGGCACAGCCACTCTAATATTGATCACCATCATACTCTCACTCAGCTTGTGGAGAAACCTGCCAAGAACATTATGTTTTTTGCTGTTTTTATTGATTTATCATCCAGCTTTGACTCCTTGGGCAGGAGTTAGTTGTGAGCTAAGATGTATGAGTTTAACACAAATCTTCATCAATGCACCATTGAAATCTAAAATTTTAAATTATATACCTTAAGAACCAGGTTACACAGGAAACTGAGACCATATCTCAATTTTCAATTTTATGAAAACAGACTGTGTTCAAGTCCTCTTCTGTTCAAATTATATCCCAGTAGCTAGTTCATGTTTGGAAGCCCATCAGCTAGCATAATATTGACATATAAGCATATAATATATGTAGAATGAATGAATAAATGCTCTCATTGCTTTTGGATGAGTTAAATGCTAATTCTTTGTCATTAACATATTTCTCTTAGGTCCTCAACATTTTCCCCCATATTTCTAGAAATGTTTTCATGTAAACTGCTAACAGAATTAGTTTTCTTCATAAATACTTTTGTTAAATCCTGGTAAGTCTTAGCTACAACACTCTGCCTGTGTTTTCCAGGACCATTCACACTCTGACCTATCTCTCTAACAGTCCCATGTCAAGGATTCTAGTCATATGACCTGCTGTAGCATCCTGAACGCTACATTCTCTGTACTTCTATCTCCATTTGCTTGGTAATTGTACTCACACTCCAGGATTCCACTGATCTATGAACTCTCTGAAGCTTTGCCCTTTTGGTGTTCTTTGATTTCCTTCTCTTCACTGTTTTATAGAGTTTTGGTTAACTCTGCAATATTGTTAATTAAACGGTATGTATTTATTATCTCCCCTGCTGGGCTGTGAGATAGTTTCAGATAGTCTTAGAGTTTGCATTTCTAGTGCAGTGCTTGACTACAATGAACTCTATTGAATAAATAGGCAAGTGAAAAAATAAATGAATGAATGCATTTTTGTCAGTGAAGAATAGAAAGAAATCTCTGGACTCATGCCAGCAACTACTCCCCTGACAGAAATTAAAGCTTTTCATCTAATGAGCTCATAGAAATAGCTGAATCACTTTTGCAAAAATTTACTTTCACATTTTAATTGTTTTAAGATGTTTTGAAAGTACTTTAATATTGTTAAATATTTACCTCCTGTCCTCATTTATAGGAAACTTAAGGTAAGCTTCAGTGGGACTAAAATCTAGGGGCAAGGTAAGACTGGAGGTAAGGCAGAAATAATTACTTGAATGAACTGCTGGGCAGCTTTGCTTGAAGCACTGTTTGCTTGAAGCACTGTTTGCTTGAGGGAAGGCACATGCCATTGTAGATACAAGAAAAAAAAACTGTATATAAAAGGGCATATTATTTCTGGAAACTTGACATGATACCTAATTGATACCTGAGAACTTGACATGGTACCTACTTTAGTAATGGGTGGAGAATAAAGCATTTAATTACCACCACATTTATGACACAGTGCCTCTGTAGAAGAAGACTTTTGGAACTATCTAAGTTAGAGTTTCTTCATCTCTTTAAGGCTTTAGATGTCTGTCAAAATTGCTAAAACTTTTCAGAGGTAATATTTTGATTACTTACTTGTGTCTGACACTTCAGATGAGATCAGGTGTGTTCAGGGTGGTAGAGCCACAGACAAGTATTTGACACTTGAAAGTGATAAAGGCAGAGTTTCTTGAAAGGTAAAAGATAGAACTTCTTGGCACATAAGCTTCATAGGGAAAAGTACTGTCACAGGTTAACGTAAGTCCTGGCTTGCCCTGTACAACTTCAGTTTATGCTTATGATGTCACTCTCGTTATTAACAGCATCTCATAACATTCTCAGAAGTGTCCTGGTATGAACAGTAAACTATGTTGTCATTGAGGAAAAAGAAAAATGGGAGTTATGAGGTATACAATANACAGGTTAACGTAAGTCCTGGCTTGCCCTGTACAATTTCAGTTTATGCCTATGATGTCACTCTCGTTATTAACAGCATCTCATAACATTCTCAGAAATGTCCTGGTATGAATAGTAAACTATGTTGTCATTGAGGAAAAAGAAAAATGGGAGTTATGAGGTATACAATAAAGCTGCTGGATATGCCAAAACCAAATATAAACATTGTTATGATTTACTCTGATTCAGTAGTACTAATATCTACTATTCTAAAGAAAATTTTACCTGCATATTTCATTTATGCAGTTAAGGAATATGATAACAATGAAGTAAAACCTTTTTTTGACCTTTTCCAAGTAGTGAGATTATGAATCCATTATTGTAGCTTGTATTTCCACCCATGAAGATATTTATTGCATATTAAAACATTTAGTGTCTGAAGTAAATTAATTATTAATGTAAATTATTGTCTAAACTCACCTTCTATTCTTGGAACTATGATTGCATTCTGATGATATTTTGATTGNGCCAAAGAATTGATGCTTTTGAACTGTGGTGTTGGAGAAGAGTCTTGAGAGTCCCTTGGACTGTAAGGAGATCCAACCAGTCCATCCTGAAGGAAATCAGCCCTGAATATTCATTGGAAGGACTGATGCTGAAGCTGAAACTCCAATACTTTGGACTCCTCATGTGAAGAGTTGACTCACTGGAAAAGACCCTGATGCTGGGAGGGATTGGGGGCAGGAGGAGAAGGGGACAACAGAGGATGAGATGGCTGGATGGCATAGCTGACTCGACAGACATGAGTTTGAGTGAACTCCGGGAGTTGCTGATGGACAGGGAGGCCTGGCATGCTGCAATTCATGGAGTTGCAAAGAGTTGGACACGACTAAGCAACTGAACTGAACTGAACATTTTCATATTGAACGTCTGCATAGAGTTATAATATAACATTTTGTATCAGGGCCTCTTTCTCCATTATCACCAAAGTCCAAAGATGTTTGACAGTTTATTCTTGATGCAAAGCAGATATACACAAAAACCATTTGCTCAGGAAATATATGCTTAAATTAATTAGAGTTTATTCTTTAGCTAGGTAGAAAGATACAAGGCTTTTTTCTTCCCATGAGAGGACAGTCAGTACAATATGTTGACAGTACAGTTTGGGTATTTTATTTTTAAGAAATATAGTTAGATATTTTTTGCTTGCCTATTACTTAGTTGTGTGACACTTCAGAGACTTCATAAGTGAGCAAAGTTATTTAATAACTGGATACAAAGATAATTGTTTGATTTTATTATACCCAAGTTTATAGAATAGAAATACTACCTATATTCTACTTTTGAGGATTTAAAGGTGGCGCTTGTGGCAAAGAATCCACCTGTCAATTCAGGAGACATAAGAGACACAGGTTTGATCTTTGGATCGGGAAGATCCCCTGGAGAAGGAAACAGCAACCACTTCAGTATTCCTACCTGGAGAATCTCATGGAGAGAGGAGCCTGGAGGCCAATCCATGGCGTTGCAAAATTGGAAACAGCTGCAGTGACTTAGCACACATGTATGCATGTATATCTTATAGCTATACTAAATAATAGAGTAAGATTAATAGCAGTAACTATTATTTTATTACCATTTTCCCACTCATTCAGAACAGATTCAATAGAAAGAAAATGAAGATGAAGGTTAAGTACGTGTGAAGATAGCACTGTTTCCCTGTAGTGAATGTGAACAGTCTGACCTGCTTAATGGATGTGTGATCTGAGCAATCACACTGGGACTCCCTCTGAGAAAAGTGTCACTTTTGGTTTAATGCTTTTTTTATTGCCATCTTGAAATCCTTAATTATTCTGAACAAGAGATCCAACATTTTCATTTTGCACTGGGCCTGGCAAAACATGCAACTGGTGCTAATGGACAAAAGGGCATCATTAGTAAATATTCATATATGTGCTTGTGTGTGCACATGTACATGTACTCATGTGGGAGTGCTTATGTGTACATGTGGAAAAAAGCTATACTGAAAATAATGTCAAACCAAATCTTAATAAAGAAAACTGCCGGGAGCTAGCACGGGAGAGCCCACCCATGACAAGGTCATGTGGAGAGACCTGATGGGGCAAGGTGAATCAGGTCTCAGGGGCTCCTCTGCCTGAGCATCTACCCTGAAACCAAAATCTGTCTGTTTACTGTCTGCTATACTATACTCTTCTGACATTACAGGGGGCTAACCCCGACCACCTTTCTCTGGAAAAAGTTAACTTAGAGCTCCAACTGGTCTCCTGCATATGAAAGGAATGTTTCAGCTCAAATCCCTCTGATGGCTCTCTAACTTGCCTGACAGGTTCCCCCAGACTTTTACAACTTGTGATTGTTTATAGCCCCCCAACCGTGAGAGGCACTAAGCTTAAAAAATCTTAAAGATATAGAGCCTTTTAAAGCTAACAATTAGTTTGGTGAAGGGTTTCACTGTTGAGCTAATGTTTGCCACCAGGCCTCCATATCCTTTATCTTTTAGGCACCTGGGAGGATATTAATCAATGTAAACGGGATGCAGAAATAGGAATACAGTAGTTTTGATTTCAGCAATACTAGACTTTTGAGTTAATGAATTTTCTCTTTGTTATAAATCACTGTACTCCTCTTTCTTTGTTATAAATTGTTGTGTCCTTGCTATGTGAGAATGTAAATTTATTTAGTGCTTTCTGAGAGTGGCACCAGATTTTTGAAAAGAACAACACTTTTAAGGCAAATAAGTTCTTTGGTTGACAGACCCTTATCAGAAAAGGGCTGTAAAATGCTAATAGGCCTTCTGGCCAGAAGATGATGTAAATCACCTAAGACTTGTGTATACAGCTAGGTATGCAGAGAGAAAGCCTGATCTCGATAAGAGTCAGGGCTGCTGATGCTGCATAATTTTGTATTATCCATTGATCTCTATGTACAACCAATAATAAAGGATGGACCAGTTTCTCAGACTAGTTTCTCGAACTAGTTTCTTGGAAATCTGGCTCCCCCAGTGTCGACTCTCTCTCTCTCTCTCTCTTTCTCTGTCTTTCTCCCTCTCCCTCCCTCTCCTTTTCAGGTTGATGCCTTGGAGAGTGGAGGCTCACCATGTATACTTACTTGCCCTGGCTTCTAAGACAGACGCGTGAGAGAGCCCAAGGTGGGGCACCCTCCACTATTCAAGCGGGCGCTGGTGGCCTACATAGATGGTGCAAACCTTTTGTCTTGAGGTTTTATTGGTTTTCCACGTAAACCAAGGAATATAGTATCTTTCCTCCTCTAAATTTCCCACTACACTATTCTTTCCTAATCTTTATATTTCTAATTAAATAATTCTTTCTAAGACGCCGACTTCATCCCTGCTTCGAATTACCCTGGATCCACTGGGGCTGGACCCCAAAAGATAACCCTGCAGTAGAAAACAATTTAAAAATCATTCATTTTGTTAAGGATATGATAAAATTATTAAAGCTTAAGCTCCCCAGAAAAAATGACAATAATTTTCAAAGAATGAGAGTTAAGTATGAGAATTTCTCAATCTAGTTTTAATTAATAGAAAGATCATTTAAGTTTTAGTGAAGAATAATTTTTATTTCTAAGTTGGCTATGTATCAAATCACTTTTCAATGAGGAAACAAAATAATGATATCTCAATTATTGGGATTACTATTTCCTTGTGATTGTATATATTTACCAAAAAAGCTTCAAAGATCTTTTTGAAAATATCAGAATGGATATTTTAATTTTGTGTGAAATTTAGTTAAATAGCAGTGACATCTCTCCTATATATACTTTTAAATCATTGTGATCCATACTACTATGTGAATGTAGCTAAATAGTACATTTTTATAAGTAGCAGTATGATAAACTGATTCATTTTAAATTATTTCCATGGATTTATATTTAAGAGGCAAAAACTTTTAAGCTTACTCTAGTAACTAACATGATAAACTGATGGATGTACTTCAGCTTAAAACAAAATTCTAAAAATAATGAAATGAATGAGAACAATAGGTATATACTATCTTTCATGTATATGAAGCTTTCACCATATCAATCCTCTTATTTAATTCTAATCAGCTTCTTTGTCTTTTCTATTTACAGAAGGGGACACTAAAAATTGTTTCAGAGAAAAAGGGACTTATCAGTGCCATCAAACATGTAATGGTAGTTCCAAATGATTTCTGTTATTACATACAAATAAAACATCATTGCCCTCATCATTGATAAACTTATCCATATACAGAATTATTGTTAGTTTAAAATTCAGCTTAAAAATTAAATTAGCTTGGTTAATAAAATTTTTCTGTTAATGACAACTCACTTCACATATATAGTATTTTGGAAGACAGTGCACCTCTGCCATGATTATTTATTTATATTTTCTATATTCCAAGCAATAAGCTAGGTATTTCTGCATTTATTGTTTGACAGAAAAAAATATTCATTATTTATGTTTTAGAAATCCTAAAGAAATATACTATCTAAATTTCTCCAATTGATCTTTGTCTTATTTTAAAATGAGGACATATTAATATGCTTAAATTTTTAGAGAATTTACAAGATTCAAGAGAAGCAACTTGAAGGATGATAAGGTAAAGGAAGGGGAATAGAAAGCTGTTGAAATTAACAATTCCCCCTTTTCAAATAACATGTGGTTTCTTTTTTATTTTTAGGAAAATATACAATTAGGAAGGCTCTTAGGTAATCTAAAACTTNGAGAAGCAACTTGAAGGATGATAAGGTAAAGGAAGGGGAATAGAAAGCTGTTGAAATTAACAATTCCCCCTTTTCAAATAACATGTGGTTTCTTTTTTATTTTTAGGAAAATATACAATTAGGAAGGCTCTTAGGTAATCTAAAACTTCATTTATAATGTACATTGAACTTTGTGAATCAGTTTCTTGAGATTAGCTCAAGATGGCAGAACAGGAGGACATGAGATCATTCCCTTCTTATGAAAACACAAATATCACAACTAACTGCTAAACAAACATCAGCAAAAAAATTTCTGGAACCTACCAAAAAAAGATACCCTACTTTCAAAGACAAACAGGAAGCCACAGCAAGATGGTAAGAGGATGAAACAGTCACCCATGTCCAGGAATCCCAAAGAGTCCCAAGTAGTTAAGATAAATTCAAGGAAGAACATGCCAAGACACACGGTAATCAAGTTAAAAATTAAAGACAATGAAAAAATATTAAAAGCAACAAGGGAAAAATGACAACATATAGGGAATTCCTGTAAGGTTATCAGCTGATTTTCAGCAGAAAATCTGAATGCCAGAGGGAATGGCATGATATATTTAAACTGATTAAAGGGAAGAACCTACAGCCAAGAATATTCTACCCAGCAAGGTACTCATTCAGATTTGATATGAAAATAAAAAGTTTCACCAGCAAGCAAAAGCTAAAATACTTCAGCATCACCAGATCAGCTTTACAATAAATGATGAAGAAACTTCTCTAGGTGGGAAAGAGGCCAGCAACTTAAAACATCTTTGTACATATACAGACTATCAAAACCTCATGGGAACAAATCCAAAAACTACAATAGATGCACACATACACACACAAACACACACAGGAAAAGAAAAGGCACCCAAACAACACTAAAGATGGTCATAAAACACAGGCAATGAGAACAAGAAAGAAAAGGAAGTAAAAAGACATACAAAAATAAATCCAAAACAATGAATGACAATAGGAATTTAATATTGATAGTTATCTTAAATATAAATGGATTAAATGCTCCAACCAAAAGATATAACTGGCTGAATGGATACCAAAACAAGACCTCTATATATGTTGTCTACACGAGACCCACTTTAGACTTCAGTTCAGTTCAGTTCAGTTGCTCAGTCGTGTCCAACTCTTTGCGACCCCATGAATTGCAGCACGCCAGGCCTCTCTATCCATCATCAATTCCCAGAGTTCACTCAAACTCACGTCCATTGAGTCAGTGATGCCATCCAGCCATCTCATCCTCTGTCATCCCCTTTGCCTCCTACCCCCAATCCCTCCCAGCATCAGAGTCTTTCCCAATGAGTCAACTCTTCCCATGAGGTGGCCAAAGTACTGGAGTTTCAGCTTTAGCATCATTCCTTCCAAAGTAATCCCAGGACTGATCTCCTTTAGAATGGACTGGTTGGATCTCCTTGCAGTCCAAGGGACTCTCAAGAGTCTTCTCCAACACCACAGTTCAAAAGCATCAATTCTTCAGTGCTCAGCTTTCTTCACAGTCCAACTCTCACATCCATACATGACTACTGGAAAAACCATAAACTTGACTAGATTTAGGAACACATAAAGACTGAAAGTGGGGCGGTGGGAAAAGATATTCCATGCAAATTGAAATCAAAAGAAAGCTGGAAATAACAATGCTTATATCAGGCAAACAGACTTTAAAATGAAGACCATTATAAGAGACAAAGAATGTTCACTACATAACGATCAAGGGATTGATATGAAGAAGATACAAAAATTATAAATACATATGCATCAAACATAGGAGTACTTCAAAAATATAAGGCAAGTACTAACAGTCATAACAGTATAATTTCCCAAGACTGAATTAAGAAGAAATAGAAAATATGAACAGACCAATCATAGGACTGAAATGGAAACTATGATTTTAAACTCCCAACAAACAAAAGTCCAGGACCAGATGGCTTCAGAGATGAATTTTATCAAATACTACCATATAATCTTGCAATTCCACTCCTGGATTTATATCTGTAAACAAACATGATCTGAAAGGATATATGTGATCCAATGTGATTTTTGCAGTGTTGTTTACAATATCCAAGACATTGAAACAACCTAAATGTCAACTGACAGAAGAACAGATAAAGAAGATATCTTGCATATATACAATAGAATATTACTGATCCATTAAAAATAATGAAATAACGTCATTTGCAGCAACATGGATGGACCCAGAGACTGCCATACCGAGTGAAGCAAGTCAGACGGAGAAAGAGAAATACCATATGATATTATTTATATGACCAACCTAAAAAAAACATTGATACAAATGAACTTATTTACAAAACAGTGTCACAGACTTAGAGAGAAAGTTTATGGTTAGCATAAGTGAAGAGTGAGGTGTAGGAATAGTTAGGGAGCTTGGGATTGACATGTATATACTGATATATGTAAAACAGATAACCAACAAGGACTTTCCGTATAGGATAGGAAACTCTGCTCAATATTATATAACAACCTAATTGAAAAAGTAATTTGAAAAATAATTCATATGTGTAACTGAATTGCTTTTTTGTACACCTGAAACTACCACAACATTGTTAATCAACTGTATTCCAATACAAAATAAAAAGTTTTTAAAAAGTTTCTTTAAAAGGGAAAATAAATTATCTTTACTATATACTTTTCTCCCAGAATGCTTGCATTATATTAATAAAAGTCACTGTGATAAATACTTGGTTTGTTTTGCATGCCTCCTAGAATATGCCAAGTATGGGGTTCAATTCCTGGGTTGGGAAGATCCCCTAAGAGTGCATGGCGGCCCACTCGTATTTTTGCCTGGAGATTCCATGGACAGTGGAACCTGGTGGGCTACAGTCCACTGGATCACAAAGAGTTGGACATGACTGAAGCAACTTAGTATGCATGCATGGTCAATACATAATTCCCATGTCATTTTTGGATATAATATATTAATGCATAGATATTCTAATAGTACACGTCCAACAAGTAATTTGTTTCTGACTTTTAACTCATTCCTTTAAGTGAAAAACACTGGAGGAATACTTCCTGTTACTAAAATATAGAATTTATCTCTCACTAGATACACTTACAAATTTGAAATCCTTAATTGACTGAATTATCATAATTTCAAAAATCATGATAACTCATAATTTCAAATGGAGAATTAATAGGACAAAAAGAACTGGCTTTAGCATAAGAATTATGTTTTCCATTACTTCATCCTATTTAGTGGGTTACTTATTTTTAATTACCAAATAAAATGGAGGGATGACTTTGGGCATAGACAATGCAATAAAACCTCACAGAATTAGGTGATTTAAAAGGTTAAGAATAGTCAGACAAATTAGAATAAAAACAGCTTTCCAAGTGCAGATAGCATCACAAACACAAGGACAGGGACAGAAATGGTAAGGAAATGTGTGCAGACTGGTCTGACTAGAGCAAGTGGTTCAGAAGACACACTGAGGAGCTTAGATTTATCCTAGGCACATCGTGAAGCTATTGAAGATTTTCAAGCAGAGAAATGACCTGGCCACATCTTTAATTTAGAAATATAACTCTGAACATGGTGTGTGTCAGGAATCGAATAGAAGATGAAGTACATATGGCAGTTGAAGCAAAAGTGAGCACAGCCTTATAGAGCTGAGCTTGTAACAATAGTGGGAGAATTTAATACCCCACTCACACCTATGGACAGATAAACTAAACAGAAAATTAACAAAGAAACGCAAACTTTAAATGATACAATAGACCAGTTAGACCTAATTGATATCTATAGGACATTTCACCCCAAAACAATGAATTTCACCTTTTTCTCAAGTNTTTTACATAAATAAGTGAAACACATAATTTCTTGATGGTGATAAATTCTGTGAAGTAAAACAATGCAGGAAATGAGAGAACATAGGTGCTTTGTTTATGACAGTAAATTTTTTAACGGTGAGAATACATGAAATATAAGACTATAGGCAGATTGACAGAAGAGTAAATATGAATTCTTAAGGCATGTAGGTACTTTGCATGTTCATATAATAACTAAAAGGCCATTGTGACTGAAGCAGAATGATCCAAAGATAGAGTAGTATGAGATGAAATCAGAGAGGCAGTGACAGCGCTTTGATTGTGCTAAACAATGTGATTTTTTCTATAGCAAATGCAAGTTTTTTAAAAAAATGTTCTACTGACAGAAGGCTAATAAAAATAATAGTTTTATCATTTAAAAAGAAAAATTATTCTGATGTTTACTAAAAATGCTCTACCTGAAAACATACATGAAGTTATGTCTATAAGCTTTCTCTCTATTCTTTTTTTATTAAAACTCTACTTTGGCTAAAAATTACTGACTCTTGAGACAGAAGCATATCAATTAATTTATCCACTTACCATCACCTATTCGCTTGAGTACTAGATCATCTATGCTTTCTCCTAATCAAGGACATCATTCAAGCTACTGTCTTTTCTTTCTACTATATCATAATTGTTTTTACTCTCTATGTTCATACCTATCACGTTTCAGAAATGATACTGTTTCTCTGAATTTTAAAATAATACTTCTCTTGATTCTGTTTCCCTAACTACCATTCCATTTCTCTAGCATTTTTTTGGCAGTCAGTCCTCTAAAATAAACAGTCAATAATCAATGTCTCTAATTCCTCACTTCCTACTCTCTCTTAAAAGCATTCTAGTCAACCTCTTCCCCAACAACTCCATAAAAACTGCTATTGTAATAAACACCAACGTCTTTCATCTTATAAGATTCAAAAATACATTCTTAGTCCTTCTCTCATTACTCTACTATGCTATATTACCCTGTTGGTTACCCGCTTCTCTTTGGCATAACTTTCTTTATTGATTTTCAAGGCATTGTTCCCTTTTTCTTTGTCTCTTTCTTTTTTTCCAATAGAAGGAAACAAAGAGAAGAAAGAGGGTCATGTAAGTGAGTGAGATATTATTTTTTTATCAGAGATATTATTTTTTGCCAGAGAGTCAATATATATTATCTAAAATATATATACAAAATAAAGGTATATATTTACCAAAAATTGTTGAAGTAACAGCACCCAGAAAACTGAAGATACAAACGATTTTAGAATGTTGCCTGTAGGGCAAGCAGGAGAGATTGATACTGTTTTTATTACAAGTTCTTCAGTTCTTGCTACCATGTGGACTTATTCTTTGATTTTTTTCCTTGATAAAAATGTTTTAAAACAAGTTTTTAAGTAATTAAAAGTTTTTATGTAATTAAAATAATGATACACTTACTTCAGTTGGAAAATGGAGTGACTAAGATAGATGAGAAGTAACAAAAGTACATCAGTTGCATAGCTGTCATTGCTGATGTCAAAAGATACTGCATAACTTTGATAAGTCAACAATAAGTAGAGGTGTAGGTTTAGGTGTAAAGTTATGGTGGCACGTGGTATAAAAATTACAAATATTAAGTGAAAAACTTGCTATCTGGGGACAAAGGTGTGCAGATGAATGGGAGTCATAGCTATTTTCTTGTGTTCAATTTTTATTTAAGAAATATTTTTATTTTATTTTTAATATAAAAGCATGTATTGCTTTTATAGTTAAAATAATTCAGTTTTATAGAAAAGGCTAAGTAAAAATTAAAATTAAATATTTATAGGAGAAATATATCTCTTTTACTATTTCTGGAAGGGATGTTCATAATTGTATCCCAGGGTCATGACTGATACTTAAGCAATGTTGTTAAATAAAACTGAATTAAACTGGGGGAAAAAAGGCCTCATCACAAACATGTCAAAAAGTAGTGTACAGAAACAGCTCAAGAGCCTCTATACACAAGGGACTCTTCCTGAATTTCTAATATGGTTTAAATGATTTTATAAATGATCTGCCTCAGTGGAAATAACATGTAGGAAGTCTTAAAGGAGATCTACATAGAATGGGAACAGAGCTATTAAGCTGCTGTTAGGAGTTATCACAGGAAATGCCTGTATACACTTTATAAAACCTTGCCAACTTATGTAATATCAGCAAAAAGTTTGCTCTCCCTCAATACATAGGGAGTTTTAAGGACACTGAATCTTAAAGAGTTCCACTCACTATCCCAATTTTCCTTGTGCTTACAAATCATCTAATATTTAATTGACTAAATTGCTTATATTTGTGCTCTTTATGAGGAAAAAAAGGTGAATATAATTTGCGAAAGTTTATCTTGAAATATTAAAGTAGTTTTGGGAAGAAGAATGGGCCTGTGGCTGGAGAAAGGCTGAATAGGAGAAAAGTATGATGAATAATGCAAGGTGCACATGCAGAAAGTACAACACACTTGATAGACAGCTGTTGGAAAGTAGGCCAGGGCAATGAAACGTACACATACTGATAATGGACAAATTATATGACCACTGAGGATTCTCTGTTCACTCAGGATAGGCAAAGTACAAAGTGGTTGAGGGACCTGATTCAAAAAGAAGGAAATGTTGAACAGAGGTCTAAGTCAGAATATAATCAACCCTAGTCTAGTCTTTCACGATGAGAGCTATTATAATAGTGGAGATAAAAGTCACTTTAGATCTCCTTTCAAAATACACAAATCTACAGTTTTATCCAAAAGATGGAAAGAAGCTGAGATTTTAGGGATATGAATTATGGTAAGAAGAGAAGCTTTCATTTTCCTGAGAGCAGTAATTTCAATGGCTTGCTAGGAGAAAATACAGTAATTACTGTATCAGACAGATTTAACGGGAAAAGAGAAACACGCTGTTATATAGACAAGAAGGATTAATATAGAAAATTAAAAGTCTGAAAAACCAGACAAGAGCTAGGAGAGTGATGGTCAGGACAGGGAAGTGGCTTCTGACATTCAGAAAATCAAGAAGTGCGAGAATCACGGGGAATTGCTGCTCAGCTTTGTGTAACTTCAAAGTAGGCCAAGTGGAGAAAGGCCGTGAACCCTCTGGCAAAACTATATGTCTGTCACTTGATAAAGTCTCTGAACTCATCAGCCTATTGAGGGATAGCAGCTTTTGTTTCTTTTTTGCCTAGAAAGTCTCTTGTGAGTGTCTCCCATTTGAGAAATTGGTACTGAACAGGGGAGTCTGCCTTGTATAGATGAAGACATGTTTGCTCTCTTCTCCAAATGAGAGGTGCACATCCTCAGCAACTACTGTTAGCTCCCATCACCTAGCTCATCACAAAGCCTCTTGACATCCTTACAACTTAAAGCCTACATGAAAAGGCTAACTACCACCAAAATGAGCATGTGTGCTCAATTGCTTCAGTCATGTCAGACTCTTTTCAACTCTATGGATCATAGCTGATCAGGCTCCTCAGTCCATGAGATTCTCCAGGCAAGAATAATGGAGTGGGTGGTCATGCCCTCCTCCAGGAGATCTTCCCAAGCCAGGGATCAAACTAGCGCCTTTTATGTCTCCTGCACTAGCAGGCAGGTTCTTTACCACTAGTGCCACGTGGGAAGCTCAACTACCACCAACATGCCTTATATAAAATTGCAGAGCAATAGAAGAAAGAATAAAAATTGGTCTATATATATGCAGATACTTCTATAACAAAGGAAGGGAGAAAACACTGCTAGCCATCCTTTTTCTTTTTCTTTTTTTCCTGTAACTGACAATTTTCAGAGCCATTTTCGGTGTCTCCATCTATTCACCAAGCATTTTATATTTTGCCCTCAGCCGCTGTTTCAACTGGTCATGATGTTGTGACCCAGACCTTTATTCCTAAAGTGAGCCATTTATGAACCTGTTGATTTATGTTGTAATGTTTCATTAATTTATTTCTGTGCACAAAAGTATTCACTGGCAGTCTGCTAAATCTACTGGCTTCTATACATATTCCTTCTTGATCCCAGTGTAAACCAGGGACTCTTTTTCCCATTTATAATCAAGATCAATCAACAGAGCCAATACAGCAAATCCTTTAATTATTTGTCTGTTGATGAAATGGTTTAAGCAGCTCAATGCAGTCAGGGGACAATCTTGGCCACAAGTAAAACAGAATTGTTGCATCCCCTAGGGGACTTCTTTGTCCTCTTCGGAAGTGACCTCAACTAGAGCTCTGGAGATTAGAAACGTATATTTTGTGCATGATTTCTTAAGTGTAATAGTGAGGGATGCCAATTCACTTCAACCCTCAGTGTCCTTGACTGTGTTCTGGGTTTGTGAAAAAAGGGGTACAGTTTCCCCTCATTATCCAAAATAGAGCATTCTTATGAATCCTTCTGTAAGCCATAAAGAAGAAAGTGAAGAAGCAGCCACCTTAGGACACACCTTGCTAACAGATGCAAAAAAATAAATTGAGATAAAGAACAGATGCTACAGACACAGTTTGAAGCCATGGTGGCTTGATGCTAATAGGCTAAGTGTAGTTCCCAGGCAAGGAGTTTGGTGGTGACGCTCTTAGTGCCCAGGGGACACACTGCCTCTATAACACCTCATGCATGCTAGTCACTTCAGTCATGTCCCACTCTTTGTGACCCTATGGACTTTAGCCTCGCAGGCGCCTCTGTCCATAGGATTCTCCAGGCAAAAATACTGGAGTGGATTGTCAAGCCTTTCTCCAGGGGATCTTCCCAACCCAGGGACTGAACCCATGTCTTTTACATCTCCTGCCTTGGCAGGTGGGTTCTTTACCACTAGTACCACCTGGGAATCTTGCTGCAAAACAAATGCTGAACTTCAATTTTACCTTTCACTTTTTTTTTTCTTTTAAAGTGAAAGGTAAAAATGGGGCTTCCTCGGTGTCTCAGACAGTAAAGAATCTGCCTACAATGCAGGAGACTTGAGTTCGATCTCTGGGTAAGGAAAATCCCCTGGAGAAGGAAATGACAACCCACTCCAGTATTCTTGCCTAGAGAATTCCACGGACAGAGGAGCCTGGAGGATTATACTCTATGGGGTCACAAAGAGTCAGATATGACTGACTAACACTTTCACTTTTTTTGGTAAAAGTGAAAATTCTCTTTAGATTTCTTTCAGTTAGTGAAAACAGGTACTAAGGTAGATCCTGCATGAAAACCAAATGGCATGAAGCAAACTTTTGAAAAGTGGGGACGCCTTACAACATACTGGTCACTTGTTCCAAGTATATACTCAATGCTTATGTTACAACGGCTCATCAATCTTGTAAGAGCTGACTCCTGTCAGCTGTCTAAAGCAGCTGCAGAGTTTTCTCTTCCCTGGTGCTCAAATAACCAATGATAAAACTATTTTTCATGTGTTCCTATTTTAAAGATTACATTGTTACCCAAAATAACAAATCCAGAATAGGAAATTCTGTCACTGGTTATGTAGACAGGAAAACATTTTTCCATTAAGTAACAATATGGGAGCCCTTTCGCTAACTCTGTTTTAATTCTTCATGGAAGAACACTCTCTATAAATAGGAAATCTAAGAAAAATTCTTAAGAATATAATTTATTTTACCATCTGCTTTTCTTAGAAAATAATCAGTTAATAACATAATTGCCTTGACAACATATTCTGAGTTGTGCATATGCTATCTTGGAATGCAAAATTTATTATTTTTTTTTAAATTTCAGAAAGAGTGTTGAAGTTTTTTATTCTATTTCTGATTTTATATTTTGGAAGCATCTTATATTTGAACCTCATCCCAACTTATTCATTTCAGCTTTTAAACTAGCAATTTTAGGTACATTGACACAATGTAGTAATAATGTATTATACTATATCATAAAGAGTTTTTATTACAGTGCCTCAATTAATCTTTTTGCTTATTATTTCCCATTAAAGTTTAAAGAACAATGTTTTACTTGAAGAGATTATTAAAGAATGAGAATGACTTGTTAATTTGAGCACACATGATTCTTGTGATATATCTATCTATCTAACTATCTTGCGGATATATTTAAGGCAAGTTAGGGCTAAAGATAGGCTTCCCTTGTGGCTCAGCTGGTAAATAATCTATCTGCAATTTGAGAGACCTGAGTTCAATCCCTGGGTTGGAAAGCTCCCTTGGAGAATGGAAAGGCTACCCACTCCAGTATTCTGGCCTAGAAAATTCCATGGACTGCTCCTGGGAAGAAAAGCTATGATCAATCTAGACAGCATATTGAAAAGCAGAGACATTACTTTTCCAACAAAAGTCCATACAGTCAAAGCTATGGTTTTTCCAGCAGTCATGTATGAATGTGAGATTTGGACTATAAGAAAAGTGGAGCACTGAAAAATTGATGCTTTGGAACCGCAGTGTTGGAGAAGACTCTTGAGAGTCCCTTGGACTGCAAGTAGACCCAACCAGTCAATCAGCCCTGAATATTCACTGGAAGGACTGATGTTGAAGCTGAAGCTCCAATACTTTGGCCACCTGACGTGAAGAACTGATTCATTGGAAAAGACCCTGATGCTGGGAAAGATTGAAGACAGGAGGAGAAAGGGATGACAGAGGATGAGATGGTTAGATGGGATCACCAGCTCAATGGACATGGCTTTGAGCAAGCTCTGTGAGTTGGTGATGGACAGGGAAGCCTGGCTTGCTGCAGTCCATGGGGTTGCAAAGAGTTGGGACATGACTGCGAGACTGAACTAAGGGATAAAGAACTAAATATATGACTGAAAGAATTAATCAATATCTCTATTGGTTCTGTTTTTCAGGAAGAATGACAGATCAATGAAGCAAACAGTTTTGAGATAAAGGAGGCTTTGCCCATTGTATTAAGCAGTAGAAACATCATCTGTCTTTGATGATCTATCCTAGGTGAAGCTGTCTGTACCACTGAAAGGTCAGCGGTATCTTAGTTATGACATGACATAAAAATTCTCTACTAGGATCAGAACTCAGATCTCAGAATAATAAAGAAAGCCCTAATGGCAAATTCATAAATTTACATTGTGTTGAATTATGGACAACTGATGTTATGAATTCTGTTTGGTTCCTGCTTGATCAGAGGTCCCCAACCTTTTGGCATCAGGAATAAATTTTAGGAAAGACAATATTTCCACAGACCAGGGTAAGGAAGATGGTTTCAGGATAATTCAAGTGCCTTACATTTATTGTGCACTTTATTTCTATTATTATTATTACATCTGTTCCAATTCAGATTATCAGGTATTTGATCCTGGAATCTGGGGACCCCTATACAGATGATAAGATCTCTGTTGGCAATGTTTCAAGAGTACCAACTGAATAATAATCTCATATAGTGACAGAACATAATACTGTGGTGGTATATCCATTCTGTATTTGATTAATATATAGGGTTCCTCATGCTATTCAATTTGACAAACATAAAGTTGATTTTATTTTGAAAGCATTATTTTACAATATATTATTTACTCTAATAACATTTATGCTAGTCACTGTAATTTTCTTAGTTGGAACAAAATTTTGACTGAAAAATTCTATTTTTGAGCAAACTCGTGTAATACCAATTATTAGCCTGAGAATAGCAGTTATTATTTATTTAGTGTTGTATGTGTCAGGCACTTTTCTAAGTACTTTAAATGTGTTCCTTTCTAGCACCAGGAGATACTATTATTAACTACATGTTACAGATAAGGAAATGTAGGCAAAGTAAGTAACTTATGAAAGTCACACTGCATATAAGTATTGAGCTCCAAATCCAAATCATAAACTATGCCATCTGATTCCAATATTAAACTCTTAACCACCACAGTCACTGCTATCCCACAAATACCTCCCACCCCCTAGAACATAAGCCTACTCTATCACCAATTTTGTTAAACATAATTTGAGAATATTGCATGGCCACAAATAACAACCAATTTAACATGTATATTCTAAATAAAAACTTTCAGGAGTAAAGCATTTTTACTAGCAGAAAGAGATGAAAGTGTAAGTCTGTCTTTTAGTCTTCAAGAGCAGTCAGAGGTTGGGGATAGAACTGTTCACTCTCTTAGAATGGACTAAAATGATCTCAGGCAGATACCTAATTTCAGTTATTTGTTGGAACAAAATGAAATGTAAGTTTTTGTTTTCTTTTTTATCCTTAGCACTATACTATGTTAGATTATTGATAACTAAAAGCTATTACACATAAATGCAGATCATTTATTAACACAAAGGGATTTAAATAGCCCTAATGGAAACTGAAACCTATTAAACTAACAGCCACTGGATCATGGAAAAAGCAAGAGAGTTCCAGAAAAACATCTATTTCTGCTTTATTGACTATGCCAAAGCCTTTGACTGTGTGGAACACAATAAACTGTGGAAAATTCTGAGAGAGATGGGAATACCAGACCACCTGACCTGCCTCTTGAGAAATCTGTATGCAGTCCAGGAAGCAATAGTTAGAACTGGACATGGAAC
The DNA here is from genome assembly GCA_006410875.1 of Neotragus pygmaeus. Taxonomy (NCBI): domain Eukaryota; kingdom Metazoa; phylum Chordata; class Mammalia; order Artiodactyla; family Bovidae; genus Neotragus; species Neotragus pygmaeus. The sequence goes on from SJYV01001803.1 coordinate 693,138, forward strand.
AACAGACTNAGTGATGGGACCGGATGCCATGATCTTCGTTTTCTGAATGTTGAACTTTAAGCCAACTTTTTCACTCTCGTCTTTCACTTTCATCCATATGCTTTTATATTCCTCTTCACTTTCTGCCATAAGCGTGGTGTCATTGCATATTATTGTTAGAAGTGAATTAATTTTTAGTCTTTACACATGCATTTACTCTTTGAAAAAAAAAATATAACAAGATAACCACATTAGCCCTGGCCCTTTCTGCCTTTATTTCTGAGCTATACTATGACATTCTATAAGTGCGTGCATGCTCAGTTGTGTCTGACTCTTTGCAACCCTTTGGACTGTAGCCCGCCAGGCTCCTTTATCCATGGGATTTTTTAGGCAAGAATACTGGAATGGGTTGCCATTTCCTCCTCCAGGAGATCCTCCTGACCCAGGGATCAAACCCACATCTTTTGCATTGCAGGGGGAGTTACATAAATGATCATTTTCTGATGTATCAAAATGTGAAGATGATATTTTGTCATATACTGTTTGCACAATGGTGATTCTTCTTAAAAACATGAATTGTTAAAATATGTAACACTAGTAAATAAAAGAATAGCTAAGGATTGGCAAAAATTTGTGGAATATAACCAACTTAATTGTTTTCAGTAATCAGTAGAGCATTGGAGAAGGAAATGCCAACCTGCTCCGGTGTTCTTGCCAGGAGAATCCTAGGGACAGGGGTGCCTGTTGGGCTGCTGTCTATGGGGTCGCACAGAGTCAGACACGACTGAAGCGACTTAGTAGCAGCAGCAGCAGAGAAGTTTGTACTGTAACAATCTTGAACTATTTTCAAAATATTTTATATGTTCAAAACAATTTAAAATATTTGCCCTTTACATTAGTAAGTTTGAAAATTACAGTACCTTTACAAAAGAGGTCAGTGAACAAACTTGTGCAAAACAGTTCAGACTCGACAAAGTACCGTGGCTGTGGTTGGATAAAAGGGCTAGCAGAAGGATCTGAATAATATGTGAGGGAAGGACATCCCAGGACAATTATATAAGATGAACAAGGAAGGGAGACTTAAAATAGTTTATGACTTATTCCAGAAGCAAAGTGTTGGTGCTTATAGGTAATGAGGGAAAGGAAGGAAAGGGGCTCATAGATTTAATCATGGAGAACCTTTAATACCTTGATGAAGATATCAGATTTTACTCGAAANATGAACAAGGAAGGGAGACTTAAAATAGTTTATGACTTATTCCAGAAGCAAAGTGTTGGTGCTTATAGGTAATGAGGGAAAGGAAGGAAAGGGGCTCATAGATTTAATCATGGAGAACCTTTAATACCTTGATGAAGATATCAGATTTTACTCGAAATAAATGTTATACAGTAAAGGTAAGATGAAGGGGAAGTAACAGGGAAGGACTTATATTTCAGATATTCACACAGAGCAGAAAAGAAAATAGTTTGAAGAGAACAAGGAAATCAGATTGGAAGATGTTTCTCTCTCTCTCTCTCTCTCTTTTTAAATTTTTTGGTGCCAACAATGTTCCATTACTTTATTATTTTTTTATTTCTTTAAAAATTTATTAATTTTAATTGGAAGCTAATTACTTTACAAAATTGTAGTGGTTTTGCCATACATTGCCATATATTGACATGAATCAGCCATGGGTATACATTCAGGCATGAAATGGTGAGGTACTGAGACTGAAAGAATACTAACAAAGGGATGTATCTGAAAAATAAGCAACAAACAGCTAGGTGGAGGAACCGGTAAGAGAAAAAGTGAGGGGTTTAGGATGACACTAAGGTGAATATGATCATAAAGTGTCTGAATTAATGAGACTGTTTTGTTTTAATCAAATCTCTGAGTGAGGATATACTTTTTCTTGGATGACTGAAAAGTGTCCAGTGTGTGGAAAGTGACTAGAGTCCCTGGCTTTCCACATGAGCATCACACTTTAGTATCTCATCCTAATTTCTAGGGCATGTGCCCATTCTATCTCCTCGCTCTTTATTCATTCTTCAATCCATGCACATTTTCAAAGGGTTTACCATGACGAAGGGCTTATTTGCTGGCTTTTTCCCCATGCACCCTATTCCTAAATTTCTATTCTAATTTCTCATTGGGAAACCTTTGTTAATTTACACAAGTTCCTTTCTTTGCATCTGGACTCTCCCTACTGTCATTTACTTCTAATCAGATCTCCTGGATATATTTTCCAAATGCTTATTAAAAAAAATCAGGAACTATTATAAGCTTCTTTTTTTATATATAAGCTTCAACTAGCACTACTAGCTAATCATTTCTGAAGGGAAACTAATGCAGTATCTAGAGTTCTCTGTTGCTGAGTGATCTGGACCACAAACTCCTCTCTAAAGTGTTTTGTTTTATGCCTGTTAGCTAGCCCACCCCATACTGCTCTCATTTCCCTTTGATCCTTCTTTACTGAGTTTTCTATGATGAAAATATTTCTATAGGATCTGTAATTGTACTAGAGAACAGTTCTCAACTCTGTCCACCCTCCAGCAGTGAGAAAGGAGTTGGGGACACAGATTTACTCTGTGAGAAAACATTTACACACTGTAACCAATGTAACACAGAAAAAATTAACCTACTTGACTTGAATCTAATCCATGTGACTCCATGCTTGGAAAATTAATGGCATTAAATTTTTCAGAAGAGAGTACACATGTTATAAATGTGTTATATAACATGTAAACACATGTTATATATGTCATGAAGACAGATGAAACATAACACTTAAAGTAGAACAAAGGTCAATCACTAAATCTAGAATCAGAAATCAACTTCTCTTTTATGCTTTCTTGTGTATTTCTTTCTTTTTATATCTTCTAGGAATTTTAATTTGGCAAATTATATGACATATTTTGATAATACACACATGCACACATACACACATATATCAACAAGTTGCTGCTATAACAAAGATGTCTTAGAAACTCGTACCTGAGAAACTTTATTAATAACAGCCATGCTGCCACTTTTTAAAAATCAGCATCTTTATTACTTCATAGAGTAGACAGTAAATGGTAAAAGAAAAGCCCTGAGAAAGCGTTTTTGTTGTTCTTCATGGTGCCAGGGGTAGAAAGGATGATTTCCTTTGATAGTTGGCCACTTTGCTCTGACCATGGGACGATTTAATTCAAAAGGACAAGCAGCACCAGAGAGACAGAACTTATGTTCTAACTTGAAAGATCAGTCTTTCTAATGGCACAGCAAGCTGCCATCATTAAGAACTCCAGAATTAGAACTGGGGTGTTTAAATCCCAGTTCAAGTACTTATTAAATTTGTAACCTTGGGCAAGATAGTGAACCTTTAAAACAACTGCAAAATGTAAATAATGCCTTAGCTTTCAAGCCTTTTGTAAAAGATTAAGGGAAGTCAGGAGTAATAGACAAGTACTTAGGGACTATATCACAGATTGAATGTGCAATAAGTGGTGGAGCAAACTCCGGTAATTTTCCTGTGATAGAAAACTTTGGGATTCCTGAAGTAAAAATAAAGTAAGAAGATTTAAAAAAATATGCAGGAATAATTCTGGAGAAAATTAGAGATTATGAAGCTATATGTGAACAAATAATGGAAAAGGATAGTATGGAAACAAATTAACTTTATAGAAATGTACAGCAAAAGACACAGTCTTAGAAATGATACTATAATGATTTGACATTGGGCTAACTTGCAGGGAGAGAGTGATTAATCTTGGCAGCACAAATGCATAACAACACATAGTTATGTGGCCATATACAAGTTACTTCTCATCTGTAAAAACTGGTTAGTAACAATAACTATGCCACCAGGACTGTATGAAGTTTAAATTAGAGTTAATGTAAGTACAACACTAGATGCATGCTTCATACCCACTGATTGCATTGTAGATATGACTGTTATAATTATTTCAAATAATGCCCAATTGTGTAGATATCTAAATAATTTGCATACAATATCTGCTTAAATATTGACTCATACTTTGATAGTATCAATTGAAATTATTTTCCTTAATTATCTTCTATTTCACATCCATTGATTGAAGTTTTTTTATTTACAAGACCTTTCCGTTCTGTTATATTATTATTTCTTAGAGTTCACTGAGCAAAGGTTTTATATATCTGAACTTATTAAAACAGTTCCTAAAACTAGCTGTACATTAGAATCCCCTAGGGAAACTTAAGAATGCTAATCTCTGGATCTACTTTAGATGAATAAAATCAGATTCTGTCTCCAGTGAAGGGGTGTATTATTAAGCTTCCCCAGGTGATTTTAATGCACAGCGAGGAGTGAGAATGTAGTGTTGTAAAGGAATTTAACATAGTTTCTGTTCTTCCTTCTTTCAACTAAAACTGACTGAAGAGTTTCACACCCAGAAGGCATTAATAAGGTTTTGATAAATACATCAATTTTCTCTGGTAAAGATAAGGTTTCTCTGGTAGTTCAGTCAGTAAAGAATCTGCCTACAACTTGGGAGACCCAGGTTCAATTCCTGGGTTGGGAAGATCCTCTGGAGAAGGGACTGGCAATCCACTCCAGTATTCTTACTTGGAGAATACCATGGACAGAGGGGCCATGGAATCACAAAAAGCTGGACATGACTGAGCAACTAACACAAATATATCAGTCAGGATCCTGGCAGGCAACAAATGGCACATTGAATCTTGGTGTGGGCGACTGCTGCTGCTGCTGCTGCTAAGTCGCGTCAGTCGTGTCCGACTCTGTGTGACCCCCTAGACGGCAGCCCACCAGGCTCCTCCATCCTGGGATTCTCCAGGCAAGAACACTGGAGTGGGTTGCCATTTCCTTCTCCATGGGTTTGGGCAGAAGGTGATAAAACTAGCAAATGCTATTCCTTGGGCTAGTGACAGCAGGAAGCTATTATCATTTCTTATACCTGTCTTAATCGCTTCAACAAATATCTCCCTCTCACTTTTAGCTAAGAAACTAAAACCCACAAAATGCTTGTTACTAATCTGCTACAATATATTAAGGCCCTGTCAATGAAAGAAATGGTGCATTTACTTACATTCCTGCACAAATTATTATCTCTTGGTCTTCTCACATATAGTTTATGACCAGTATTTTGAGTAGCACTGTACAAGATTATCCACATCAGCACGAGAATTAGCTGACTATATTCCATGTAAAACCAAAACAAACAATCAAAAACCTCCTTTTGTCCCACATTTCCCTCCAGCTATTATCCTTCTGCAGAGCTGACTGTGTTTATTGCCTCTAATTTCTTTTATGGAGCACTCACAAAGTTATTTCAATCAGGCTTTATCAAGTCACTCACTCTGTCAAATCAGTAATCAATTTTCAATCTTCACCTTCCAAGAATTTTAAGTAGTATCTTTTTTTAGTAACATCTGACATAGTAGTTCATCTGTGCCAACTTCTAGACTAAGTTATTGATTTAGAGTATTGTATATACAACCACCAATTCCACATTCCTCTTTAAAGATCAGTCAACATTTCAAATTTATTATATGCAAAACAGGTTACTTTTTGTCCCTGAACCTGTCCTTCTCATCATCTTATCTCTTCTCACAGTTACCATGTTTTTGTTTTTCTCCCCAAATCCACACCATTCTCTCATCTGGACTCTTGCAATACCCCCTTAAGTACTCTCTCTGTTTATCTTCTTAAGGTATTTCCTTAACACAGCAACCAAAGGGATCCTTAGAAAATATAAAATATATGTTTATTCTTCTTCTCAAAACCCTACAGTGACTTCTCAATTTTGGATATAATTCAGACCTTATGAAGATCTATATAATCTAAACACAGCTCCCTCTACATTTTCCAGCTATCTCTGTGATATCATCTCCTACCACTGTCCCTTGTAGACACCCTCATGGCCACATTGGGCATTTTATATTTTATAGAAACACTTCAATGTTACTCATTTTTCAAGAGAGACTTAAAAGACAATCACTTTTCAACGTTCAAATTTTTCATCACCAATTTAAAAGACAGGGCTAAATGTTAAATCTTATGAATCGTATGAAAATGTTAGAAATGATATGGATATATGTGTGAGCTTTCATCATGTATTGCATGTCTGCAATCATCACAAGACACAAAATTTGATAACAATATGTGTGATGAGTTATACCTTAAAAATACAATTTTAGAGGAAATTTCATTTTTTTACTGCCTTCTAATGAATCTTCATTTGACTTTTTCAGTGTAAAAAATCTTCTGAGAAGTGACATCCCCATCATGGTGGCATGAGACATTTTCTATTCAAACTGGCATCAGTAAAACATTCATAACTCAGCAAAAGTCCCTCTACCCAACATACCAGGGCCGTGGAAAATTCCACACACCTGCACATCAAAGGTGGGTGGGTTGGGACTCACAGAGGTGGTGGAACCAGAGGAACAGTGAAGATGGAGCTTGTGATACCAGACAGATAGCCAAGGCTGCTAAGTCTGCTAGCCCCAGAAAACCTGGAAGCATCAGGAGAGGCAGTGCATGACACTCTGACCTTCCAGCCGCATCCAAACACCTGGCCACGGGAAATCAGCAGCAGTGGCAGTTGAGTGCAACCCCAAGCTTTCAGCTGCAGAGGTGCATGTGGCAGCAGGCCCTCTGCTGCCCATGGTGGAGCTTACAAGCACAACAACCCTGAAGAGGCATCTGCAAGCCCAAATCACACGGTCCACTTCCCCTGCAGCAGTGTAGCCAGTAACTCAGGAAACTCCTCTTCCCACCCCAGCCGCCCCCAGGACAGAGTTCAGTCATTCAGTCATGTCCGACTCTGTGACTCTATGGACTGCAGCACGCCAGGCCTCCTTGTCTATCATAAACACCTGGATTGTGCTCAAACTCAAGTCCATTGAGTCGGTGATGCCATCCAACCACCTTATACTCTGTTGTTCCCTTCTCATCCTGCCTTCAATCTTTCCCAGCATCAGGGTCTTTTCCAACAAGTCAGTTTTTTGCATCAGGTGGCCACAGTATGGGAGCTTCAGTTTCAGGATCAGTCCTTCCAATGAATATCCGCCACTGATTTCCTGTACGATTGACTGGTTGGATCTCCTTGCAGTCCAAGGGACTCTCAAGAGTCTTCTCCAACACCACAGTTCAAAAGCATCAATTCTTTGGTGCTCAGCTTTCTTTATAGTCCAACTCTCACATCTATACATGACTATTGGAAAAACCATAGCTTTGACTAGATGGACCTTTGTTGGCAAAGTAATGTCTCTGCTTTTTAATATGCTTATTCTATGAACATATTTTAAAAGCTATATTATCTTAGCTTTTCTTCCAAGGAACAAACGTCTTTTAATTTTATGGCTGCAGTTACCATTTGCAGTGACTTTGGAGCCCAAGAAAACAAAGTCTGTCAACTATTTCCATTGTTTTCCCATCTATTTGCCATGAAGTTGTGGGGCCAGATGCCATGATCTTATTTTTTGAATGCTAAGTTTTAAGCCACCTTTTTCACTCTCTTTTTTCACTTTCATCAAGAGACTCTTTAGTTCCTCTTGTCATCTGCATATCTGAGGTCACTGATAATTCTTTCCACAATCTTGATTCCAGCTTGTGCTTCATGCAGCCTGGCATTTCGCATGATGTACTCTACATATAATTAAATAAGCAGAGTGACAACATACAGCCTTGTCATACTCCTTTCCCAATTTGGAACCAGTCCTTTGTTCCATGTCTGATTCTAACTGTTGCTTCTTGACTTGCTATAGATTTCTCAAGAGGCAGGTAAGGTGGTCTTATATTCCCATCTCTTTAAGAATTTTTCACAGTTTGTTGTGATCCACACAAAGACTTTGGCATAGTCAATAAAACAGAACTAGATTTTTTTTCTGGAATTATCTTGCTTTTTCTACAATCCAGCAGATGTTAGCAATTTGAATTTTGGTTCCTCTGCCTTTTCTAAATCCAGCTTGAACATCTGGAAGTTTTCAATTCATGTACTGTGGAAGCCTAGCTTGGAGAATTTTGATCATTACTTTGCTAGCATGTGAGATGGTGCAGTTGTGTGTTAGTTTGAACGTTCTTTGGCATTGCTTTTCTTTGGGATTGGAATAAAAACTGGCCTTTTCCAGTCTTGTGACCTCTGCTAAGTTTTTGAAGTTGCAGTACTTGGGTGCAATCTAAAGAATGACAAAATGATCTGTTTATTTCCAAGGCAAACCATTCAATATCACTGTAATCCAAGATTATGTCCTGACCACTAATGCCAAAGAAGCTGAAGTTGAACTGTTCTTCAACTTCATGGATGAAGAAGAGATGCCCACTATCCCACTGCCCCAGGTAGTGACCTGTGATGCTAGCAACACCAGCAACAGCAAGGCATCAATGACCTCAGAGGTAAAAACAGTGACAGAGAGGCCAGTGGGCAACACTTCAGCAGATGCCCTGGAGGGTAGAAAGTACAAATTCTCAAATATAATCAGAGGCAGTGCAAGTTAAGAAAAACTACAATCTTATGTTAGGTTGCCACCTACTGGAAAATAAAAAAGACCTCTAATTATAACCCAATAAAAAGAATGTGAGGGGTGGGGTGCAACTTATATCTAAAGAAGAAAGGTGTTCACTACTCCAAATGGGCCAGGAGAAAAACAACTAAACTCATCATGTACCATGAATAAACATAGTAATACGGTATTTAAAAAAAATAATTCTCTAGAAACCAAAGTCATTAAATATGTAATCTCACTGATAGAAAATTTAAAATAGCTGATGTGAAGAAACTTACCAAGTGTCAAGATAACTAAAAAAAAAACAAAAATACAATTCAGTGAGTTCAGAAATAAAATTAATGAACAGAATGAACACTTTACCAAACATATTAAAACTCAGAACCAAACAGAAATCTGGGAGCTGAAGAACTCAATAAATGTGTTAGAAAGCAGTGGAAATAGAGCAACTGATATAAAAGAGAATTAATCAGGTTGAATATAGAAATATAGAAATTATATTTTTAGAAAAGGAGACAGAATTAAGATCTTAAAACAAAAACAGCAAATGCTGCAAGAACTATCTGACTACCCAGAAAGGCAAAGTTTGGATAATGGTATCCTGGAAAGAGAAGAGACAGGAAAGGGAGCAGGAGAAAGACAAATATTGCATGGTTTCATTTACATTTGGAATATAAAAAAAAAATAGCAGAACAAACCAAATAAAAACAGACACATAGATACAGAGAACAGAGTGAGTGTTTAACAAAGGAAAAGAAGATTGTGGGGGGAGGTAAATGGGTAAAAGGGATCAACTGTATGGTGATAGACTGAAACTAAATTTTTGTTGGTGAGCACACTGTAATACATACAGAAGTCAACATATAATATGCATATGGAACATACAATGTTATAAACTGATGTTACCTCAATTAAAAAAATAAACGTTTATTTTCTCTAGACTCAAAATCATATAAAAATTACCTTCCACAGTTAGTGAACATCTAACTAAACTAAAGAAACTATATGACACTGACAACCTAGAACTCATTGCATGATATTTTAAACCTATTACTCTCATGTGCAACTGATGACTACAATGAATCTAACTTAAGTTAGATTTTTACCAGAAGAAAGTTCTACATTTTAAGAGAGTGAAGTAAAAGAAAAAACTTTTGTTAATAATGACTTAGCACAGAAGCACAGTTGTGGTTTTCAAGTTACTGCAAATATTATTAAAATACAAAGCAATCTGTCTTTCAATTCTCAACATATTTCAGGTACATTAAAAAAATATCCTCAGCTCCTTCAAGTAAACAATATTTCATGTTCACTGAGTGTTGCCTTGCTCACTCATAAATGTACTGAAAATATTCACCTAATCATTTCCAAAATCTCCATCACTATTTTATTATTTGATTATTATCTTGACATTTAAGGTTTTCTATCAATGTCAAACTATTAATTTGTATTTAATTTTTAGAAGCAACACCGTTTATTGTGAAAATCAGAGTAAGCAAACTCAGAATTCAGTCATATTCTATCTGAAACAGCCATTTGACTCTAACCAACTTACATACTTCTCTAACTTCTTCTTTTGTCATCTGTAAGCTAGTTTCAAACTGGTAAACTGCAAGATCTGTGACAACTTGAAATGTCAAGTCTATATGATTATGTTTAGAGAAAAATGGTGCCTGTCTGCTTCTGAATTGCCCCTTCACTGTCCCTAAAACTAGATAAATAACCGAGAATGAAAATAAAACCATGCATGACTTCTGCCTTCAGAATACTGCATTCCTACTTGTACGTAGAGAAAAAAAAAAATCCTAGAGAGTTCAACTGCACAACTGTGACTATAGAGTAGAGAAAGTAAGCTTAAGAACATCTGTAAAAAGGCACAGAGGCCATAAACAAAACAGATGAAATGATCCCCAGATAGAGCAAGTCAAACATTAAGTGTCAAAATAGTAAACACAACATTGGGCTGAGCCGTTAACACTGTTGATTAAATGAAGAGGCTTTAAAGTATGTGGGACTAGAAGTAGCAGTCTCAGAGAGCCTTAATTACAAAAAAGATACACACTTTTAGCGAAAGAATAGTGTTCAATGAGGAAATGAGGCAATGAAGAAAAATAATTTTAAAAAGTTAAAAAAAATCTTTCTAAAAAGAATTCTAAAGAAATAAGACATGATGATCCTTCTTTCACCCCCAACCAACATCATCCATTAAAAAAAAAAAAAAAAGTAAAAAGGACAGTAGAAAGCATTCTTGGAACTAGGAATGCTGTCCATGAAATGAAAAGAAATAAGAAAAAACCAACCACATCTATAAAAAACTACTGTGATACATCAGAAATGGGAATTGGCACATTTTTGATGATAAAAAGTTTCCTCTGAAAACAATAATGAGGTTTAATAAAATTGTAATACAACACCTAAACTAAATTAAATACATTCAAATGATGAATCAGGGTTCTTAAAAACCTTGAATGAGAAAATAACCAGTAGGACTTAAAATGGACATAAGACAGTTTATAACAAAATAAAAGTTGATTTAACTAAGAAAGATGAAAAATGATTAAAATTATACTAGAAGTGAAGAAAAATAAACAAGTCACTCCAGGAAGAAAGATTCAAATGAAAATCTTATATAGGAAACTGAATAAAAGAAGGAGGAAACAGAATTCAGGAAAATGAAATAAAGAAGGAAAATGGATCAGTGTAAGCAGTTGAAATTCAAGACATACAGATAGCATGCTAATTTAGTACTCAGGAAGAAGAAAATTTAATCAGTGGAACAGAATTCATATTTATATGTATAAACTAATAAAATTTCCAAATATAAAGAAGCTTAAAGTCTAGATCTGACCTTTCAAGCCTAAAACTAGAAGGTAATAGAAAAAACTGACTTGGTATAGTTACTTCTCAAGATGATTTTTTTAAACAAACAAACAAAGATATTGTAATGAATCTTTTATTTAAAGAAAAATAAATCCCTTAAGGGCCTTCAAACAGTTAAACTGAAAAAAGTTACAGTCACAAGAATTATACTGGTATCAGAGTTTTCCAAAACAATATGCAAAATAAGGCAACAGTGAAGGATCACGTCCAAGAAAGTTAAGGGAATAGATGCACTCACAGGATATTATGTCCAAATGTCCAATTAAGCTGTCCTTCAAGTAAGAAAAATACACACACACACACACACACATATATGGTCTTGAACATGAAGAACTGACAGAATATTCCACACATGTACCCTACTAAAAAATGTTACTAGGAGAAGAACTCTGTCTAATCAAGAAATGACTGGAAAAATTTTGGCAAAGAATATAAGAAATTTATTTCAATTTTAGAACTTAGATTAAAATAAGATTAAATGTAAGAGTAAATTCATAGATAAGAATATATTAAATATTATATTTTCTGGCAAAGTAGAAGGAATGCAACAACAACAGAAAATAAAAGAAGGGAGGACTTTGAGCTTTTAGGAAAGCAGGACAGCTTTTATTATTACTTCTGGATCTAGGGCTTCGTGAAGCTAGAACAATTTTGGTACCCTCCCCATCCCCTTGTTCTTTTACTGTAAATGTTCTAAGCATACTTTTGTTTCCCAATTTAAAGAGAACATAAGCAATCAGGTATGAAAACCCAAACCTTCTTAATTCTTCCCTCCACTTCATGCTTATATATTTATTTGCATTTAAACCCATCATTAGACATTTATTTCTTATATTTGACAGCATGTCTATTCCTGCTTAGGGCTTCTCTATATAACACCATATGTTACAATTTTCTCAAGGACGTTTGTGTGCATTGCTGAGTTTCTAGCTACCCAATTACCACCAAATCTATGAAGAGGTTTATTTTAGATGAGCAAAGCCTTTCTGGATTGTGGACCTTATACTATAACATACTAATGTATATTATAATTACTACAGTTAGAACTGGACATGGAACAACAGACTGGTTCCAAATCAGGAAAGGAGTACATATAGGCTGTATATGGTCACCCTGCTTATTTAACTTATATGCATAGTACATCATGAGAAACGCTGGGCTGGAGGAAGCACAAGCTGGAGTTAGGATTGCTGGGAGAAATATTAATAACCTCAGATATGCAGATGACACCACTCTTATGGCAGGAAGCAAAGAAAGAACTAAAGACCCTCCTGATGAAAATGAAAGAGGAGAGTGAAAAAGTTGGCTTAAAGCTCAACATTCAGAAAGCTAAGATCATGGTATCTGGTCCCATCACTTCATGGCACATACATGGGGAAACAGTGGAAACAGTGTCAGATTTTATTTGGCGGGACAGGGTAGGGGCTTCGAAATCACTACAGATAATGACTGCAGCCATGACATTAAAAGACAATTACTCCTCGGAAGAAAAGTTATGACCAATGTAGACAACATATTTAACTTACATGCAGAGTACATCATGAGAAACGCTGGGCTAGAGGAAGCATAAGATGGAATCAAGATTGCCAGGAGAAATATCAATAACCTCAGATATGCAGATGACACCACCCTTATGGCAGAAAGTGAAGAGGAACTAAAAAGCCTCTTGATGAAAGTGAAAGAGGAGAGTGAAAAAAAGTTGGTTTAAAACTCAACATTCAGAAAACGAAGATCATGGCATCTGGTCTCAGCACTTCATGGGAAACGGATGGGGGAACAGTGGTAACAGTGTCAGACTTTATTTTTGGGGGCTCCAAAATCACTGAAGATGGTGATTGCAGCTAGGAAATTAAAAGACGCTTACTTCTTGGAAGGAAAGTTATGACCAACCTAGATAGTATACTGAAAAGCAGAGATATTACTTTGCCAACAAAGGTCCATCTAGTCATGGCTATTGTTTTTCCAGTGGTCATATATGGATGTGAGAGTTGGACTGTGAAGAAAGCTGAGCACTGAAGAATAGATGCTTTTGAACTGTGGTGTTGGAGAAGACTCTAGAGAGTCCCTTGGACTGCAAGGAGATCCAACCAGTCCATCGTAAAGCAGATCAGTCCTCGGTGTTCACTGGAAGGACTGATGATGAAGCTGAAACTCCAATACTTTGGCCACCTCATATGAAGGGTTGACTCATTGGAAAAGACACTGATGCTGGGAGGGATTGGGGGCAGGAGAAGAAGAGGACGACAGAGGATGAGATGGCTTGATGGCATCACCGACTCAATGGACATGAGTTTGAGTAAACTCTGGGAGTTGGTGATGGACAGAGAGGGCAGGCATGCTACAATCTATGGGGTCACAAAGAGTTAGACATGACTGAGTGACTGCAGTGAATGGAACTGAACTGAACATTTTAGCTGATAGTAACTACTTGTTCTTTAAATCTTCTCATAAGATTTGAGAATCTTCACAAGATTCTCTCATAATAAAGAATCAGCCTCCTAAATAAAGAGCCAAGATTTCTTTCTTGAGTTCCAGCTGCGTTATTAACAGCTCCAAAATGATGGAACACAGTGAAATTATAGGCAACAAACCTAAATATATTTAATTTCTCTACCTCTACATCAGATCCTTCTTCCTACAACATGTTTCCTTAATGTCACTGCTGTTCACCCAGTCACTCAAGCAGAAAGCTGAACATTTTCTTTGACTATCCCCTCTATTTCAGCACTACAGTCACATCTGTTTAGATTCCAGGGTTTGCCAATTTTGTTTTGTAAAGGTCTCCAGATTCTTTTGTCTTTTTACAAGCTCTATTGCCATTATCTTGGGTTTGGGCTTATCTCTTTTCTTCATGATTAAGAAAACTTAATTTACTTTTCCTTTTGATTTCCTTTCTATACAATTATCAAAATGATATTATCCAAACAGAACTCATAGACTATTACCCACTACTTAAATCTCTTCATAATCTACCTATAGCTTAGAGGTCAGCCTCTACTTTTATCTGCTGGTTCCCTTCGTTCTTACCAGTATGCTTCAGAAATAACAACTACTTGTACTTGACCTGTTTTGGCTAAGAGTTTCAGGATTTTTGTACCTTTGTCTGTGCTCTTTTCTCTGTCTAGGATGTGCATACATCTACAGCTTTGTTGACTTGATATTACCTCCTATCTAAATCCTGCCTTATCTCTTGTCAAATTATTAAGTCTCTGCCTGGTGCTATCATTGTGTGTGCAAGCTTTTATTATTGCATTCAAGACAATGCATTTGCATTTGTTTTTATCTATGTCTATCTCTTATCTGACAGGCAGGGATTATGTTAAAGGAAGAGTACATGCCCAGAGCAAATCTCATCATGATATATAACCTAGAGGCATTTAATCAATGTTAATTGAATGAATACATAGATGAAGAATACAATTTATAATTTAATATATCAATGATTAAAGCATTTATAATTTTAATATCTTACCATTCACTTCTATTCTTAAGAATATTTTATAAAATTTCTTTTGAACTAAACTAAAACCATTCTTCTTTTATATTTAAATCTTGCTATACAAATATTTTTGTGAATGAATTAATATATATAAATATTCACATAGACTGTTTCATCATGAAACTAGTTAGAGACAAGAAAAATACATGGATTAGTAGTCACAACTGAGTGGACCTCAAAGTCACATGACTATTCAAATACTGCAATTGGAACACTGAAATTATTTACATACGTGAAGATTAAATAAGTTAATATATTTCCAACTTCTGGTATGATATTCGGTGTATAATGGATGTGCAAGAAATGTTAATTACTGTGCCTCTTTTGACAGTTCCAAAAAAGCCACATATGGAAAAAAAAAGTAGATTAGCAGAGGTCAGCTTATCTTTTAAAGAGTAAGAGAGTCCAATTGCCATATTCCTATTATCTCCTTATCTAAACTATGGGAGACATAACAGCAGCACTGTTGATACCCAGTGACCATACTCTTGTAATTTATATTATCTAGTGCACTAGATTCAACAAAACAGGGTCCTAACCCAGGCCTGCGATTCATGGGGTCGCAAATAGTCAGACAAGACTGAGCGACTGAACTGAACTGAACTGAACCCATGTGACTATTATTTTCTCATATTATATTCTTCTGCTTTATTGACTTATATTTCTTATTTACTTTTCCTCTATCAAACTCCCCAAATACATACACACATGTGCACACACACATACAAACACACTCCACGAAATTATTTTTCTTAGGAAAATAGGATCAGCTTTTATATATAAACTTCAAATTGGCTGAGATTTAGGTGATGAGAATTTGAACTGTTCAGAAAGATGTAATTTATTTGTTTCCATTTATTTTTGGTATGCTGCTATCTAAATACCATCATTTAGGCCAGGTCAGATTTCCAAATCTCATTATAGAAGGTATGTTTTATGGGATGCCTTACATTCTCCATTTAGTTGGAATTTCAATTTCCTATCATGATATCTAAAGTTGATGGGAATATTGCCTTAAAACATTGTGAGCAACAGATTTGACATTGTGAGCAACAGATTTGAGGCAGCGTGAGCTTCACCAAAAATCCTATTATATATTCCTAAAAGCTAAAAAACATTTAAATTAATTTTAAAAGTATGCTTCAGTCTCAGATCAATGAATATTACATTGTTTCATTATGTTTCCCTCAAAAGCCTTGTCTGCTAATTCTACATCATAGCTACTTGAGGAATACAATCATGGGTAAGGAGTTTTAGCTGATTCATTGGTGTAAAGACTAATGAAAATATAATTCAATTTATTTCAAATCTCATCCTACATATGTATTGACCTTTTGATTTATTCTGTAAAAAACCCTAAACAGGGCTGTCACTTTGGATCCGATGATTTAGTGTAACAGCCTTTACACATTTGTTGGTATTTTGTTTTCACTTTAATTTTCTTATTTTTAAGCTCAAAAAATTTTCAGAATGTCATACATCTTTTGTGACCAAAATCTGACATTGTACTACTCCCCTCCCCCTGCTCCAAAAGACACAGAAGCATTACTGTCACACAACATATTTTTAAATATGTGTAAAAATTCAGAAAACTTTCTCAGGCATTGTCAAGTTATTTTCTTAAGTAGAAGCAAAATGAGATTTCCCTTCTCACATAATGTCAGCACACACAAACCATAAACAAGAAAAAAAAATACACCTCATGTAAATGTATAGTGATTGCCAATTTAATTATTTATTTTGTACTTACAGCATATGTGTTGCTTGAATTTTTACATTTGTATGAGTCATTTCATCTGTTTAGGGATGAAATGTATCCGTTTAATTATCTAAATTGATTTCATAATCGAATTAAAAGAAAATTCACATGTCCTTATTACTACAAGGGATACAAGCAGAAAATGATAATGTTATTATTCTGAGTGGTTTTTGTAAGTCAACTTGAGTCAAAGTTTTTATCTGAAATAAAAATGTAGTCTGAGATGTTGTGAAACCTACCGTCAATATGACAGTTAAGGCTACTAGACAGAATATACTGTTTACCGATGCTCTCAGAAAAATTTTTCTTTTTTTTCCATTCCTTTTCCACCACCCCTCCCGCCCAGCCTGCAAAGCAACCATTGAAACTGAATAACAGACCAGTGGGAAAAACCACCTGAAGATGTTAAATACTTCTACTAATATAAAATAGTAACATTTTATAACTATTTCTAGATATATCTGGGAGTACTATTTGATTTCTTTTTTATTTATTATTTTTTGAATTAAGACAAATTTTAGAGAAGTGTTAAGTTGACCGAAAAATTGAGAAGAAAGCATTGACAGTCTCCATATACTCCATACTATCATACAATCACAGCTTCACCCACACAATGTACCACACTAATGAGCCGACACTGACACATCGTCATCAAAAGTCTATAGTTTATATTAAATTTCACTGGTGGTGTTATACATTCTATGGCTTTGACCAATGTGTGATAACATGAATCTATCACTGTAGTACCAGACAGAATAGGTTTACTATTCTAAAAGTCCTCTGTGCTCCGTGCATTTGTCCTTTCCTCCCCACAACTCCTGAAAACTACTCATCTTTTTACCATCTCCACAGTGTTGTCTTTTACATAAAGAGGTGTAGTTGGAATTATATAGTTTGTGACCTTTTCACATTCAATTCAGTTCAGTCACTCAGTCATGTCTGACTCTTTGCGACCCCATGAATCGCAGCATGCCAGGCCTCCCTGTCCGTCACCAACTCCCAGAGTTTACCCAAACTCATGTGCATCGAGTCAGTGATGCCATCCAGCCATCTCATCCTCTATTGTCCCCTTCTCCTCCTGCCCTCAATCCCTCCCAGCATCAGGGTCTTTTCCAATGAGTCAACTCTTTGCATGAGGTGGCCAAAGTA
>SJYV01001803.1:711505-721592 GCA_006410875.1 Neotragus pygmaeus
GAGACAGGATGTGTCTTATTCTGTATCTCATAGTCTCATTTTCTTTATGTTGTCTTTTGCAGACAATAAGTTTTAAATTTTAATGAAGTCCAGCTTATATATTACTTCTTTCATGCCTTTGGTGCCATACTCAAAGTTATATAGATTATTTTCTAATAGTGATATAGTTTTGCATTTTACCTTAAGGTCAATAACCCATTTTCAGTTGCTTTATGTTAAGGGTTTAAAGTTTGTGCTCTGATTCTTTTTTTTTTTTCAGGTAGATGTCCAGTTGTTCCAGGACCATTTATTTAAAGGATTATCTTTGCTCCTCTGTACTGCCTGTGCACCTTTGCACAGATCAGTTATCTTTATTTCTGGGTTCTCTACTCTGTTTCCCTGATCCATTTTGTTGACGTGAAATTGAGATATTGTGGGAGCTCTTTAAGTCCTGTAAACATGTATCTTTTTTTTTTTTTTTTTTTTAGGTACAAGATCCTAAACAGCATTGATATATATTTTCTTGCCAAAAATATTTGGTAGGTTTCTGATTGCTGTGAGTACCTCCATCTCTTTATATATTTTCTAGCTGTATCTTCTTTTAACTACTATCACTAAAGGGTTGTTTTCTCTTTTTCCTTTTTAGAGATAACTCTTACCTTGAACCCCCACTTCATCCTTTTCATTTCAGAAGTTACATCCCTGGTCCAGTTCCGTATCATCTTGTTAAGACTACTGCAACAACCATTGTGATTTTATTCCACATTAAACCGCCTTCTTCTTGAGGTTAAAAGATATATAGTTGACACTTAATTATGTGAGAGGTAGGGGCACTCACCCTCAATGCAGTATAAAAATCTGAGTGTAACTTTTGGTTGGCATTTTGTATAGATAGTTCCTCCATATACACAGTTCCTCTGGATCTGCAGCTTCATATCTGTGGATTCCACCTACCACAGACTGTGTAGCATTGTAGTATTTATTACTGAAAAAAATCCTTGAAGAAGTGGGTTGGTACTGTTCAAGACCCATGTTGTCCACAAGAGTCAACCCTGTATCCATGTATGTATGTATACATATATATATTTCTAACTTTCCCAAGGATTGTCTTCCTGTTTTGTTGTTATGCTGAGCTTCCTTCTGAGGCTACCTGGGAACAATGCTGGCAATAGGCTCTGTTACCTCTGTACTACTTGTTAGTGGTCTGGTTGGTGGTGGCTAGGTACAGACAAAAGTACAGGTATAATGCACATGTGTGTGTATATGTGTATATACATGTGTTATATATATATAGATAGATGAATAAATATGCAAACATACATACATATATACACACAAGAGTAGACTCCTAAGAGTCCCTTGGACAGCAAGGAGATCAAACCAGTCAATCCTAAAGGAACTCAACCCTGATTATTCATTGGAAGGACTGATGCTAAAGTGGAAGCTCCAGTACTCTGGACACCTGATGCAAAGAGCCAACTCACTGGAAAAGAATCTGATGTTTGGAAATACTGAAGACAAAAGAAAAGGGTGGTAGAGGATGAGATGGTTAGAAAGCATTACCAACTGAATGGACATGAACTTGAGCAAACTCAGGAGACAACAGAGGACAGGGAGGCCTGGCATGCTGCAGTTCATGGGGTTGCAAAAGTCTAACACAACTTAGTGATCAAACAAGAAAATATATGTCTATGTGTGGGTCTGTGTGTATATATATGTGTGTGCTTATATATGTATATACACTTTGGTAGATTAAGATAGACATTCAAAACTCTCAGTGATGATTCAATCAATGCTTTTTATTAATATGAGAATTCTGTTTGCAAACTAGATTATTTAAAAACATTTACTCTCTTTTCCCACATTTTTGAACAGAATCCATTGTCCTACCTTTAATTCTGGTCTTGCAAATTGACTTGACTTGGCCAATGAATTTCAGCAGACAAGAAGCAAGAAGATATTTAAACATGTCTGTATGGTTGAATTTTTATCCTATGTCATTGTCTAGGGCACTGGTGTCAGAAGAATGAACGATGCATGAATTCAAAATCATCCTAGATCAGCCCACCATCAGCCTGTGCTTAGCACAGACTTGTGAAAATAAATAACTGTTGTTAGAGCTAATGAGTTTGAGAATGGTTAAGATTACCACTATGTCCAAGAAATAACATAGCATTACATTCAGATAATAATTTATTTATAGGAACAGGTACCTCTTTGCACACAGTCAGATTGACACTATTCCAAAATTCTGAATTAAAACTATCAAGATTTCTTTCTCAGTTGAGATAAGCATATAGAACATAGGGATCTTACTTAATCAAGTGAGTAACTTTGTTCTCCTCTGCCATTAATGATGACATTCTGAAAATATAAATACCAAACATATCTCACATTTTACCCTCTGCTTATAACAGATAAGGAAAAACATTTTAGTCTTCAATAATTCTTTTACTTCCATTGATGCTTCTCTTTGATTTGAAATATCTTCCCCAGTTAAGGTAGATATAATGAATAACCACAGCACAATATGTATAAAAATAAATTATTACTGACATTGAGGGAAAAGACACATTACTTTGATAGAAATCTTGATGACTATAGATTATCTGACAGATGCTTTGTACAGCCTACAAGAATTTGCCAATCAGTCAACTCAATATATATATATATATANAGCATCAGGGTCTTTTCCAATGAGTCAACTCTTTGCATGAGGTGGCCAAAGTATTGGAGTTTCAGCTTCCTTAATTTAGTAATACACATTTAAGCTTCCTATGTCTTTGTATTGCTTAATAGCACATTTTCTTTCAGGGCTAGATAGTATTCCACCATCTGGATGTATCACAATTTATTTATCCATTCACCTATTGAAGAACATCTTGGGTGCTGCAAATTCTGATAATCATGAATAAAGGGACAATAATATACATATGCAGTATTTGTTTGATTTTATTTTCATTTAATTTTGGTAGATAAATATTTAAAAAGTGTGACTGCTGAATCATATATTTAAAAATATATTTAGCTTTGTAAGAAACTGATGACTATCTTAAAAAGTGGTTGTACTGCACTGCATTTCCATCAGCAGTGAAAGAGAGTTCCAGTTGTTCCACATCTGCATAAACATTTGGTTTTGTCAGTGTTTTGGATTATGGTCATTCTATTAAGTGTATAGTGGTATCTAATTATTATAATTTGTACTCCCTTAAAGTCTTATGATGTTGAATATCTTTCTATATGCTTACATGCCATCTGTATACCTTCTCTAGTGAGTTATCGGTACATGTCACTCATTTCTAAACTGAGCTGTTCATTTACTTATTGTTGAGTTTTAACAGTTGTTTGTGTGTGTATCTGTTTAAACTACTCCTTTATCAGATGTGTCTTATTCTGTATCTCATAGTCTCATTTTCTTTATGTTGTCTTTTGCAGACAATAAGTTTTAAATTTTAATGAAGTCCAGCTTATATATTACTTCTTTCATGCCTTTGGTGCCATACTCAAAGTTATATAGATTATTTTCTAATAGTGATATAGTTTTGCATTTTACCTTAAGGTCAATAACCCATTTTCAGTTGCTTTATGTTAAGGGTTTAAAGTTTGTGCTCTGATTCTTTTTTTTTTTTCAGGTAGATGTCCAGTTGTTCCAGGACCATTTATTTAAAGGATTATCTTTGCTCCTCTGTACTGCCTGTGCACCTTTGCACAGATCAGTTATCTTTATTTCTGGGTTCTCTACTCTGTTTCCCTGATCCATTTTGTTGACGTGAAATTGAGATATTGTGGGAGCTCTTTAAGTCCTGTAAACATGTATCTTTTTTTTTTTTTTTTTTTTTTAGGTACAAGATCCTAAACAGCATTGATATATATTTTCTTGCCAAAAATATTTGGTAGGTTTCTGATTGCTGTGAGTACCTCCATCTCTTTATATATTTTCTAGCTGTATCTTNAAGCATCACTATGAACAAAGCTAGTGGAGGTGATGGAATTCTAGCTGAGTTATTTCAAATCCTAAAAGATGAAGCTGTGAAAGTGCTCCACTCAATATGGAAAACTCAGCAGTGGCCACAGGACTGGAAAAGGTCAGTTTTCATTTCAACCCTAAAGAAAGGCAATGCAAAAGAATGCTCAAACTACCACACAATTGGACTCATTTCACACGCTAGGAAAGTAATGCTCGAACTTCTACAGCTAAGTTTCAATAGTACATGAACCAAGAACTTCCAGATGTTCAAGCTAGATTTTAAAAAGGCAGAGGAACAAGAGATCAAATTGCCAACATCCACTAGATCAAAGAAAAAGCAAGAGAATTCCAGAAAAATATCTACTTTTGCTTCATTGACTACGCTAAAGCCTTTGATTGTGTGGATCACAGGAAACTGTGGGAAAATCTTAAAGAGATGGGAATGCTAAACCACCTTACCTGCCTCCCACGAAACCTGTATGCAGGTCAAGAAGCAACATTTAGAACCAGACATAAACAATAGAGTGGTTCCAAATTGGGAAAGCAGTATATCAAGGTTGTATATTGTCACCCTGCTGATTTAACTTACATGCAGAGTACATCATGTGAAATACTGGGCTGGATGAAGCACAAGCTGGAATCAAGATGGGCAGGGAGATATATCAGTAACTTCAGATATGCAGATGACAGGCACCACCTTTATGGCAGAAAGTGAAGAGGAACAAAAGAGCCACTTGATGAAAGTGAAAGAGAAAAGTGAAAAAGCTGGCTTAAAACTCAACATTAAAAAAACAGAGATCATGGCATCTGGTCCCATCATGTCATGGCATATAGATGGGGAAACAATGGAAACAGTGACAGACTTTCTTTTCTTGGGCTCCAAAATCACTGTAGATGGCGATTGCAGCCATGAAATTAAAAGATACTTGCTGCTTGGAAGAAAAGCTATGACAAACCAAGACAGTATATTAAAAGCAGTGACATTACTTTGCCAACAAAGGTCCATCTAGTCAAAGCTATGTTTTTCCCAGTAGTCATATATGGATGTGAGAGTTAGAGCATAAAGAAAGCTGAGGGCCAAAGAACTGATGCTTTTGAACTGTGGTGTTGGAGAAGACTCTTGAGAGTCCCTTGAACTGCAAGGAGATCCAACTAGTCAATCCTAAAGGAAAACAGGCCTTAATAGTCACTGGAAGGACTGATGCTGAAGCTGAAGCTCCAGTTCTTTGGCCCCTTGACGCTAAGAGCTGACTCATTAGAAAAGACCCTAATGCTGGGAAAGATTGAAGGCAGGAGAAGAAGGGGGCAAGAGAGGATGAGATGTTTGGTTGGCATCACTGACTCAATGTACATGAGTTTGAGCAAGCGCTGGGAGATGGTGAAGGATAAGGAAGCCTGGCTTGTTGCAGTCTATGGGGTCACAAAAGTCAGGCATGACTGAGTGACTGAAGAACTATATACATACACAGACACACATCTTGGATATATGAAGAAATACAAAGTGTGAAGCAATATAGTTCAGTTGGTAAAGAATCTGCTCAGTTGGTAAAGAATCTGCCAATCAAGAATCTGCAGTCAAGGAGATCTCAATTTGATGGGGAAGATCTGCTGGAGAAGGGATAGGCTACCCACTCAGTATTCTTGAGTTTCCCTCGTGGCTCATCTGGTAAGGAATCCAGCTGCAAAACGGCTTCAACCCCTGGGTTAGGAAGATCCCCTGGAGAAGGGAAAAGCTACCCACTCCTGTATTCTGGCCTGCAGAATTCCATGGACTGTATAGCCCATGGGGTCACAAAGAGTCGGACACGACTGAGCAACTTTCACTTCACTCACAGAAGCAACAGTTTATCATTCCACTTTGGGCTCAGGCAGCATCGATAGTGACTGTGAGAAAAAAATTGATCTTTATATGGGACTCAATTTCCTCAGATGCAATAATTATAATTGATTCAACTACCTCAAAGTCTCTTCCAGCTCCAAAGTTCTGTGATTCAATTATTTAATTAAATACTAGTCCCTGTCCTCAGGGGAAAATTGTAAAAGCTATCTACCTGGAGTGGGTGGAATGATCTTTTTCTTCCATGGGAAAAAAATGAACGTCTTTCAGTCTCACAGATTCAGTTTCACAGTATTTTTTGCACCAAAGTATGATTCACACTTTCCCACCTCTCCAGCCATATCCAGGACTACACCACAGTTTTCTCTCTCTCCATTTTGGCCATACATCCAGAAATTCTATCAAGTACTCAAATGAACTTGTCATCTAAACACACGTGTCTTGCTGTCCAACTTCTAGCCTTATTAACTCTTACTCAGCTTTATGTCTCAGTCTGTGTTTACCTTCTCAAGAAAACTTTTCCTTGAGATTTGCATTAGATGCCTTGGGATAGTCTCCCAAAAGCACATTCCCTTTTTAATTTTCATCACTTTGTATTTACCACTATTTTTAAAGTGTCAGTCTTCATTCCATTATTCTGGAAGCAGTGACTAAGTATCTTATTTTTTGCTACGTACCCTGTCCTTCACCATGCCTGGTATATACTGGAAACTCAACAGTTATTTTAAAAGAGTGATTTTTAATACTCTACTGCTACTCATTCTCATTCTGGGGGTATAGATACAAAAAGGTTAACCCTCACTGCAGACTGTGACAAAGTCAGACTGAATATTTTAGGAACAGTAGTTTTCTGAAGAAACTTGATGTACTCAATGCAAAATAAAATAAGTCCTTTAAGCTAAAAAAAGGTAACAATGAAAATAATAAGTTCTATTATAATATAAGTTTTCATGAATCATGCTAAAAAGCCCTCTTTATTCTGAGCATGGACTGAAATGTTATCATAACAATCACCCACAAAATACTACATGCTATTGAGCAATTTTTCCAAGAAATATTTTCACAGGCAATATTTCAGTAAAGAAAATGAAAATCATATGAAGAGAAGAAATATCTCAAAAGACACAATAATGAAAAAACCCAAGGGGGCTCACTAGTTCTGTGTTAATAGGCCACTACCAGCTAGAAAAAATTTATAAGACAGAAATTTTCCTGAGAACTCAAACAAAGAATGTCCCATTGAAGGTGTATCAGTTTACTATAATGAATAAATATTGAGTATAATATCATTGGACAGTACAATGAACATATCAATATTTAATTTATAAAATATAATAAAAGAGTGTCAGAATTCAAAAGAAATATTTAGTCCAAGCTCCTTGTTTTAAAGACAGAGAAACTTTCCTTTCAGCATTTACTGAATCAGCTATATACGTGGCACACCTTAGAGGAAAACAGTTATTTGCACAAACAAACTTAGATTCTGATCTAATCCTACAAACATTGAAATATATCTCCATAACATGCTAACATTATGTTTGTATACGAAAATAATTGAATCCCTAGAAAATTTAAAAAATATTTTTGATACAATTATAATTATTTTCATTATTTCCAGAGTGCATTTTTAAGAGACTATCAATCATTATCTAAGTATGTTCCTTAGATGACTTTGATCTAATTTAATTGAATTCACTTGAGATAAAGTGAATATATATATATATATATATATATATATATATGTTATAGGCCTATGTTATATATACATATATATAGGCCAATTTCTGAACTATAACAGAAATATTAAGGCAGATAAAGTAATAAAAAATATTTTACATATTTTCCATTAATCTACAGCATGATTTCAGTGATAACTAATTATGTCTCAGTGCCATAGTTATATAAGAACCAAGGAATTAATGCTACTTTTTAAATATCTCAATAAATCTCATTAAATGATTTGAGAATTAAAAAAAAACTGGAAACAAAACTTAATCCATAAATAATAGCATTAAGGCATATGTCCTAAGACTAGTAAAGAATTTTATTCATTACAAATGTATACTGTCAGTAGAAGGCAATTAGAGAATGCTAATATTTTCATGTTTCCTTTCCTGATAAAAGCAAAGAATGTATTGAATATTACTTTCTCAACTGTAACTGTTCATCTCTATGAGTATACATTCTCCCTGGGATCCAAGTAAGGTGTTTTTCCACCTTAAATTTTTTTTGAAAATACAGAAAACAAAAAGAAAAAAAATATATCTGATTCTACAAGCATTGAACTATAATGTAAATATTCTCTTTTTTTCTATCTTGAAAGAATTAAAGAGATCACAAATGTATTAATCAGGACTTAATTAATAACATATACTGAACTCATCACGGCTTAAACAAGGAAAAGTTTCTAGCCTTATACAGCTAGATAACCAAGGTCTAATATTCCCTCAGGCAGTTAGAAGTTTCTATTTTTTCTACAGCACTGTTTTTCACTCTTGTCATCTAATGGTTCTTCTAGTAACAAAAGTTGGACACCAGTAGGCACTAAGTTAAATGATCCTTAAGAGCACATAATCTCGGAAAAGAGATTTTCTTCCACCTGGAATCTATATCAATTGCCCCTGATCCTAGACTGATAACTGTATCAAAAGGAATTCTGATTAGTTCAGCCCAAGCCTATAGACCCATACAGAACTAGAAGAGATAAGGTTCATCAAAGCCTAAAATAGGTGAGCTGATAGAAGAAAGTGGGAGGATTGCTGGGCAAGCTAAAAAGCAGATGCTGCCAGAGAGAGAAAAACTTACTCTTTGTAAGTAGTTCACACCACATGGGGTCACAAGGAGTCAGACATGACTGAGCAACTGAACTGATAAATATTTAGATAATATATCTTTACTATTCTTTATTATTTTTTAGAAAAAGTTTTTTTTTTAATAAACTAGGTATGAACTGTTAATATGTTTGAAAACTATTATCTATATCCTAGAAAAATTTCTAACAAGATATAAATGACCAACATTAATCCAGGAAGATACGAAGAGGCTTAGTCACAGAAAAAAAATTAAATTTCCTAAATATTTAACATTGAGTAAAAAATGACCAAGTTGTCTTATAGTTATGTTCTCTCTTACAAAGACAAAATACACAAGAAAATGCATGCTTAGTTTATAGGAGATCTACATTAATGTTATCTTATGAAAAATCTATAGGTGATTTTAAAAAAAGTCTTCAGATCAAATAGAGAAAGTTTTTGTTTTGCTTTGTTCTGTTTTTAAGCAGGTGTCCCATTTAAAACCAACATACTACTTAACTGAGAACATGGTAATTATGAAAATTATTTTTAGTAGGCAAAGTTGCTAAACACAAAAAATTTTGCTATGCACATCAAAATTTGAAACTTCTCAAGATGAATCCTGCTTCAACTTTGAGTTCAGGTTTTAAATTATGGGAGATGTAAAAACATGATTTTCACAGTAGGAAAACCAAACTTTTGAGGATGTACCTTACCCATTGTATTATATAGGTCACCTCATTTTTTCAGCTTTATTGAACAAATAATCATTAATTACCTATGAGGATATAGCAGGGGCTTGCTAATGGAAATGTAAAGATGAACATGATGCATTTTTTAGGAAGCCATGGCAACCCACTCCAGTATTCTCGCCTGGAGAATTCCTATGGGCAGAGGAGCCTGGTGGGCTAAGTCCATGGAGTTGAAAGGAGCTGGACAGGACTGAGAGACTAAACAGAGGGGGTGTTCTTTTGTAATGTGTGGAGTTAAGGAAGGCTTCACAGAAAAATATTTGAACTTTGTCTTAAAGGATGAGTAATGTGATGTTGAGTTTAGAACTGAATATGGATCCAGACAGAATTTATTGAGTGTAAGGAAAAGTATGAAACAACTTGTTGGGTTCAATGATCATTTTATAAAACTTAAGTGTAGAGAGAAAAAAAAAAAATCTTCCAGATAAACACTGTGGAGGTTCTGGATTTCATCTTTAGACAACAAAAAGTCTGGAAACATTTTAAGCTGGAGGGTACTATGATCACCTCTCTGTTGCTGGAAGATCAACATTAGCAGTGTGGATGTGAAACTGGAAGAGACCAGGTTGAAGGGTGGGAGAAGAGAAAAGACATTATTCATTAAGAATTTTCTGGGTTTGTTTGAAATATCTTATCTTGGTGGATGTTAGCACAGGGATAGTTGGATATATTTTTTTTTTTTGTCACTATATTATGCTCTTGCTAAGAGAGAAAATATCTGGCTATTCTTCTTTCTTTCTTTCTTTTTTTTTTTTTTTTT
>SJYV01001803.1:721745-761608 GCA_006410875.1 Neotragus pygmaeus
TTTTTTTTTTTTTTTTTTTGGCATCACCTCATGGCATGTGGGAGGATCTTATCTTAGTTCCCCAACTAGAGATTCAACCCTTGCCACCTGCAGTGGGAACATAGCGTCTTAACCACTGCACTGCCAGGGAAATTTTAGTTGTTTTTTCTATATTCAACAGCTCATTCAGTAGGTGGCACATAGCAGATCCTTAAGCAGTATATATATTTTAAAATTTTGTTAAAAACTGAGCAGAAAACAAATTGTGCTACTTTAGAATGTACTTCCAGCTTCTGAACTGCAGTGGAGACTGTTGAAATATCGATGGCACTCTTCTGCTGCTCTAAACTGTTGGTGAACTTTAAAATCTGTATTCTTTGCTGAAACAGTGTCATTAATGATTAACACAGCTTGAATGATTCTAGACTTTCTAACATTTAACTTTCATAGGGTGAAGAAAATAATAAAACAAAGAGGAAGATATTTACAGGGGGAAAATCAAGAAAAATAAAACAATCAAGGCATAGATTGCCACAGAAGTTGACCATACTTTAACCTTTGTAACTTTGTTTTATTTGCTGGGGATAGATGCGGATTTTAAATAGAGTAAGAATATATTTAAAATTATAATCAGGCTAACCTTTTTATTTTTTAAAACTGACATTTATATGGATTTCCTGGACTATTCAAATTAATGTAGCACCAAATTTAGTCTCAAGTTAAAAACACAGAATGCATGTGTCCTGTTCTTCCTGACAACACCATGCATTCATTTCCCTGTGTCCAGATAGAAAGGCATGACAAGCCAATCTTTGAAAAAAATAAACTCTGGTTAAAAATTATTATTATTCAAGTAAAAGAATTCTGTCTACTTTATAATCCACTGTTGAACTGATAAAATAGAGAATAATACTTTTATAATAGAAAAAAATAAATTCAGATAGCAATATATTCTGATGTTCTGTTTCACATTTTCATCTTTTAAAGCATAGATTTTAATTAAACTTTAATAACATACATATGTTTTCACCAGAATTTAAAAACTGCATTTTTGATATGTACATTGAGTATATATCTGCACATCCATTGTCTCTATTTGACTTTAAAAAGGTTAATCATGTGTCAGAGATATTTGTGATTTAAGTGTCTGCATCTATCTCTTATAAATGGAACTGAAACAAAAGATTGTGTTATACCATGTAATTTAACATTAATCTGCAAAACTATCAATATTGGGATGATGTCGTTTCAATTTAAAACATTTGTGGTCCATAATTTACATAGAAGTTGATACTCTGAATACTCATACCATGCATACAATCTGAGAGATTCACAGATGCATTACAAAATAAAAATAAAGAATTAAGTCCTTTGCTATGTGTTTAAGTAATTAGTAGATTTTTGCCAGGCAATTTGTATAAAGTTTATAAAATCACATTGCATACTCTTGGAAAGACTAGGAGTCCAGAGTGACTAAAGCCTAGGCACTGTATAGTGGTATAGTGGACTTCAAGGAGAGATGAAATATGTAAAATATACTCATTTGAAAGGAAAGACAATTTTTCTTAAAGAAAAGTGAAATCAACACTTGTAATTAATTTTAAAAGGAAAGTGTTACATTGAAATATACTCTTGCTTGTATGCTGAGAAACTTTTATAGATGCAATTAAATGAATTTAAAAGTATTCCCTGGTGTTATTAAGGTAACATATTTCCCATAGTAACAACTTATCATTACCTTTGTAGTTAACCTTGAAGCCAACAGATCCAACACTTTCATCTGTTTGAAGGTGCAGCCACATTTGGTTACTCATGCTTACTATCAGGTCTGGCACAAAGCTTCCAGTCAGCCTAAAAAGAGGTGGATAGAGAGAGGAGAAACACGTTATTAAAATACCACTGCACTGGCAGGGAAGTTTCTAGTTGTTCTTTTTATATGCAATAGCTCATTTGAATACCCTCTGTAAGCAAATTATGAGACAGATGAGTTTCTCACAACTTTCTTAGCTAGAAACAAACAACTGGCAGATTAATTTACAAGACTGATAGAACAGACAAATAATATAATTTAGTGATCAATGTTTACTATAAACAAGTACTATTTTATGTGCTAAACTAGGTTATATCTTTCAAATCCCTGAGGTAAGGTACTAAATTTTAAATATTGAAAATCTTATACTTCTTTTAAACTGAAAGAAAAAAAGAATCTATAAAAATCTTTACCTTGTTGTTGCTGTTTTCACACAGTAATGTACTTCTTTTTAACCTTTCAAGTTTCACAGAACTTCGTTCTAAAGAAGCACTGTGAAAAATATTTAAGTACTGTGCAAAACAATAAAATGACAAGGAGTATAATATAACTCTTTGCAATACTGATGTCAGGCTAGCCATGTCAAGTATGTTTTACTGGAAACAATTTTACTTTAAATAATATGCTGCTAATTTGATGTGGCATTAATAAGCTCATTCAGTAATGTTCACTTTTATAACCCTAAGAAGAAAAATTACTTAATGATTCCACTGTCATTAATAATGCTTCAGTCACATGTTTGAACTGAAGCAATAGTCATACAAAGGAGGAGAGCAAATGAGTAAATATGACCTTGAGGGGAAAATTCTGTCAAAAATACAAACAGTTAAAACAACAAAAATATAACTTTTTGTCTTCTTGACAGACTTTTCCCCTCAAGGTCATATTTACTCATTTGCTCTCCTCCTATATCTGCCATACAACCCAGCAATTCCACTGCTGGGCATACACACCAAGGAAACCAGAATTGAAAGAGACACATTGTACCCCAATGTTCATCGCAGCACTGTTTATCATAGCCAGGACATGGAAGCAACCTAGATGTCCATTCGCAGATGAATGGATAAGAAAGCTGTGTTACATATACACAATGGAATATTACTCAGTTATTAAAAAGAACACATTTGAATCAGTTCTAATGAGGTGGATGAAACTGGAGCTTATTAAACAGAGCAAATTAAGTCAGAAAGAAAAACACCAACATGGTAAATTAATGCATATNTGGAATATTACTCAGTTATTAAAAAGAACACATTTGAATCAGTTCTAATGAGGTGGATGAAACTGGAGCTTATTAAACAGAGCAAATTAAGTCAGAAAGAAAAACACCAACATGGTAAATTAATGCATATATATGGAATTTAGAAAGATGGTAATGATGACCTTATATGTGAGACAGTGAAAGAGACACAGATGTAAAGAACAGACTTGGACTCTGTGGGAGAAGGCGAGGGAGGGATGATTTGAGAGAAGAGCATTGAAACATGCATATTATCATATGTGAAATAGATCATCAGTCCAAGTCCATACATGAGACAGGGTGCTCAGGGTTGGTCCACTGGGATGAACCTGAGGGATGGGATGAGGAAGGAGGTGGGAGAGAGGGTCAGGATGGGGAACACATGTACACTCATGGCTGATTCATGTGAATGTATGGCAAAAACCACCACAATACTGTAAAGTAATTAGCTTCCAATTAAAATTTAAAAACAAAGAATACAAAGAGGAAAGAAGAATGGATCCACTGCTGAGTAAAATATCCATCATGATAGGGAATTCTAAATTACATACTTAAAAAATAGGTTTTTAAAAGAAGAAATTCTCAAGTGTTTACCTACTTTATTGCTAAAAACATGAAAATTTCTGAAAAATTACAGGAGAGAAGGTATAAAGTTTCCCTTCCTAATATTGATAAAAAGGGCACCCTAATATAAAGCTGTGTTCTGGATGAAGGCTATATTATAATTAAACTAGCAGAGGGCAACATAGAGGACTGTTGTATTCTTGAGGCCACCATGGCCACAGAACGTCCAGTTCTTAGTCAACCACCAAAACTATAAACCATGATCAACAGACTGCATTAGCAATACAGCTATGCCACTAGTGCTGAATGTTACAGAACTTATTGGAATCATCACAAATGAACTCAGTTAAATATTTTGATGTAATTATGAGATTGTGCAAAATATTGAGGAATAGTGTGAGATATAAAGATACATAAGATACTATAGAATTTTAGACTATATGCACTTCATTCCTGCCAAAGGAAATAAAATTTCATAATATAAAGAACACACATACATTATCCTTTGTAATATATGTGCATATCTGCATGCACATATGCATACATATATGCATTATCATTTGAAAATTCCATGACACACTAACTTTCAATCTTCAAATTGATGAGTTCAGAAGCACTCATTTTCTGAGTTATAGTAAAGAGACAGGTTTATGGGCAAGAGTGAGGTCTCAAGCTCAAAGTAAAGTAAACCTACTATGAAATGGTCATGAGAGTTTAAAACTATAAGATATACATCAGCTACTCCATATTGCATATGCCACCAATATATCTCCTAGTGAATGTTAAAAGGTGTTTTTTTTTTTATAAGATTAAACTGTTCCTCTTTATTATATCCATCTCAGTCCTATACTTTTTTTTACCAACCAAAAAACTTTAGTACATTTAATTTTGTCAGTTCATAAAGAACTGCTAACACATATAGGCTAATTGTTCCACTGACAACTTGCACTCCTATTGGCCATAATTCTATCTAGTTTCCAATGAATTGGTGGTGTAACAGTAAAAATAAATTTAAAGATAACAGTTAAATTAAAAATTTCCCCAGTATCAAAAGTTAAAGACAATTCCCCCTTTCTCTGCAGCATTTCTTTTAGAAAACTTGAAATTATAAATGACCAAACTTCTTACAGATGTATGTTAATTTTTTAAGCTAAATATGCCTCTTGTTGTTTTTTCACATTACATAAATGTATTTATTTGAGGCTTTAGGGTTATCTCTTTGAAATGTAAGCATCAAGGAAATGTCATTCTGTCTCCCTGTTTCTGCGGGAGCTTAAGCCTATCATATAGCCCCGTGATGTTAACTCCCTGCTTGCTGTAAAGATAGAAGTTCTATTTTCCCTTTTGATAAGGACAAACAACATGTATACAAGCAGATTGTATCTGTCTGCTACATAAGGAGTGAGATTTAGTTTTTCTCACAATTTCTTTAGCAGATTGCCTGTGATGTCTATCACTTGTCTGGTTTAATGCTTATTCAATATTAAAAAATGGAAAAGGTCAATTTTCATTCCAATCCCAAAGAAAGGAAATGCCAAAGAATGTTCGAATTACCGCACGATTGCACTCATTTCACAAGCTAGCAAAGTAATGCTCAAAATTCTACAAGCCAGATGTCAACAGTATGTGAACTGTGAACTTCCAGATGTTCAAACTGGATTTAGAAATGGCAGAGAAACCAGAGATCTAATTGCCAACAAGGGTTGGATCATAGAAAAGGCAACAAAGGTCCAGAAAAACATCTACTTCTGCTTTATTGACTATGCCAAAGCCTTTGACTGTGTAGATCACAACAAACAAGAAAGTTCTTAAAGAGATGGGAATACCAGATCACTTGACCTGCCTCCTGAGATATCAGTATGCAGGTCAAGAAGCACCAATTAGACCTAGACGTGGAACAATAGACTGGTTCCAAATTGGGAAAGTAGTACGTCAAGGCTGTATATATTGTCACCGTGCCTATTTAACTTATATGCAGAGTCTATCATGTGAAATGCCAGGCTGGATGAAGCATAAGCTGGAATCAAGATTGCCAGAAGTATTAATAATGTCAGATACCCAGATGACACCATCCTTAAGGCAGAAAGTGCAGAACTAAAAAGCCTCTTGATGAAAGTGAAAGAGGAGAGTAAAAAGGTTGGCTTAAAACTCAACATTCAGAAAACTAAGATCATGGCATGTGGTCCCATCGATTCATGGCAAATAGAAGGGGAAACAATGGAAACAGTGACATACTTTATTTTTCTGGGCTCCAAAATCACTGCAGATGGTGATTACAGCCATTAAATTAAAAGACGCTTACTCATTGGAAGTGAAGTTATGACCAACCTAGACAGTATATTAAAAAGCAGAGACATCACTTTGTCAACAAAGGTCCNTTTATTTTTCTGGGCTCCAAAATCACTGCAGATGGTGATTACAGCCATTAAATTAA
This sequence comes from Neotragus pygmaeus, assembly GCA_006410875.1. Classification (NCBI taxonomy): domain Eukaryota; kingdom Metazoa; phylum Chordata; class Mammalia; order Artiodactyla; family Bovidae; genus Neotragus; species Neotragus pygmaeus. Next base: position 727,773 of record SJYV01001803.1, read on the forward strand.
AAGACGCTTACTCATTGGAAGTGAAGTTATGACCAACCTAGACAGTATATTAAAAAGCAGAGACATCACTTTGTCAACAAAGGTCCATCTAATCAAGGCTATGTTTTTTCCAGTAGTCATGTATGGATGTGTGAGTTGGACTGTGAAGAAAGCTGAGCACCGTAGAATTGATGCTTTTGAAATGTGGTGTTAGAGAAGACTCTTGAGAGTCACTTGGACTGCAAGGAGATTAGACCAGTTGATCCTACAGGAAATTAGTCCTGAATATTGATTGGAAGGACTGATGCTGAAGCTGATGCTCCAATACTATGGCCACATGAAAATGCGAAGAGCTGACTCACGGGAAAAGACCCTCATGCTGGGGAAGATTGAAGGCAGGATGAGAAGAGGTTGAGATGGTTGGATGGCATCACTGACTCGAAGGAGATGAGTTTGAGGAAGCTCTGGGGGTTGGTGACGGACAGGGAAGCTTGGCATACTGCACTCCACGGGGTCACAAAGAGTCGGACACAACAGAGCAACTGAACTGAACTGAACTGAACTGAATATTAAGAGTGCTTCATTCTTTATACATTTTTGGAGAGTCTTAACTTGGTTTGCATGAGATATTATTTTTAATTATATTTCCTCAATAGTTTGGTGATGAGGATGGGATACAAATGACAATTCCAGAATTAAATGGACCAGCTGACGCTCTTATAATGACACAGCTTATATATAAGAGACTGAATTATAAAGTCTCCCTTATAGTGCTCTTCTCTTTTGGAATACTAGTTAGATGAACCACCCTCTGCAAATTTAAGTTTTACTACTCAGTAACCCTGGTTAAATTGGGCTCAAAAATCCCTTCAAGACCATAATTAGCTTTGATGATGAAAATATATGGGAAGCCAGGACTGCTGCCTAAAGTTTTTCTTTTTCTAATTTAAACATTTTTTATTTTGTATTGGGGTGTAGCCAATTAAGAATGTTGTGGTAGTTTCAGGTGAACAGTGAAGGGCCTCAGCCATATATATATATATATGTATCAATTCTCCCTCAAATCCCCTTCCATCCAGGCTCACCTGCAGTTTTTAAGCAGCTAGTATCTCTGTTACATTTGGAATATGTATGAGAATAAAACTTTTCAACATGTATGAGGGATTTAAAGGAGGGCACATTATAAGCCCATTAATTACTGGTATTTGAAGAAGAACTAAAGGGTCTCTTGATGAAAATGAAAGAGGAGAGTGAAAAAGTTGACTTAAAGCTCAGCATTCAGAAAACTAAGATCTTGGCATCCAGTCCCATCCCTTCATGGCAAATAGATGGGGAAACAGTAAAACAGTGGCTGACTTTATTTTTCTGGGCTCCAAAATCACTGCAGATGGTGACCGCACCCATGAAATTAAAAGACGCTTACTCCTTGGAAGGAAAGTTGTGACCAACCTAGACAGCATTATGAAAAAGCAGAGACATCACTTTGTCAACAAAGGTCTGTCTTGTCAAGGCTATGGTTTTTCCAGTAGTAATGTATGGATGTGAGAGTTGGACTATAGAGAAAGCCGAGCGCTGAAGAATTGATGCTTTTAAACTGTGGTGTTGGAGAAGACTCCTGAGAGTGGCTTGGACTTCAAGAAGATTAAACCAGTTGATCCTACAAGAAATAAGTCCTGAATATTGATTGGAAGGACTGATGTTGAAGCTGAAATTCCAATACTTTGGCCATCTGATACGAAGAGCTGACTCACTGGAAAATACCCTGATGCTGGGAAAGGTTGAGGGGAGGAGAAGAAGGGGGTGACTGAAGATGAGATGGTTCGATGGCATCACCAACTCAATGGACATGGGTTTGGGTGGACTCTGGGAGTTGATGATGGAAAGGGAGGCCTGGCATGCTGCAGTTCATGGGGTTGCAAAGAGTCAGACACAACTGAGCAACTGAACTGAACTTATTGGATGGATATTATTCTAAGAATAAAGTTTAAAATGATTTGGATAGCCAGAAGGAAAGATTGAGGAGAATGATGAAACAAATGTGACAATCAAAGAGCTCTCTTTCACAGAAGCCTCTTTCTTTCTTTGCTGTTTCTGCTCCCTCTCTCCCCCTCCATCTCTCTATTCTTTTTTTTTTTCAATTTCTAGTTTTTTATTTTATTTTTTAATTTAATAGACACTTGGGAAGAAGGATGTGATGATCTTTTAGATACATGGTTCCCTTCATCAGTAAATTTCCCCAAAGAGAAGGCCAATGGCATGACTTCTTTAGTTCCTACTGAATTACCTGCCTTGTTTGAGAACACAGGCTTTTAAGTCTCATATTCTAGCTCTGAACCCACTCCATATCTCAGCATATAGTCTACCTCCAGAAGTCTGTTATCATCCATATACCATGTATGTAGGAGAGCAAACGTTATAAGAATTACTTATGGAAGTGTTGAAAACTTAAATAAAAGATTTTGCTCCTATATGAAAGTGGCAAGATGTAGTATAGTTTCACCAGTTACTTGGGGGGAAAAAAGAAAAATAAGTATATAGTTTGATAAACATACCAACATAAGAAAAAAGCCATATAGCCATATAATTCTACTATTTTTTCTTTGTCAAATGTGTGGAAAATCAGTTCTTCTGATATAATCATCAGTGAAGCTTATGCCATTGAGAAGTTACCCAGCCTCCTTGACAGCTGATATTCATATGAAAGTTTCTTTTCCTGTTTTCCAGATGTTTTCAGAACTTTTATACAATGTGTTTTCAATTTACATACCTACACTTGGGGATGTGTGTAAGCTACTGTGGGGATTCTGAAACCAGCAGACATTGGTCATTTGATGGAGCAAGCACACTGGGGACCAGAAGATAACTCACCCCATTGAGGAGTAGTGGCTATCCACCACACTCTGCAACTGTGGAAGAAACAAGGGCTTGGGTGACCCATCAGAACAGACTGCTCACAGTCTGTTTTCTAAAGATGAGCTGGGAGAGACTGCGGTGTTGTATCCAGATAACANCATGGCAAATAGATGGGGAAACAGTAAAACAGTGGCTGACTTTATTTTTCTGGGCTCCAAAATCACTGCAGATGGTGACCGCACCCATGAAATTAAAAGACGCTTACTCCTTGGAAGGAAAGTTGTGACCAACCTAGACAGCATTATGAAAAAGCAGAGACATCACTTTGTCAACAAAGGTCTGTCTTGTCAAGGCTATGGTTTTTCCAGTAGTAATGTATGGATGTGAGAGTTGGACTATAGAGAAAGCCGAGCGCTGAAGAATTGATGCTTTTAAACTGTGGTGTTGGAGAAGACTCCTGAGAGTGGCTTGGACTTCAAGAAGATTAAACCAGTTGATCCTACAAGAAATAAGTCCTGAATATTGATTGGAAGGACTGATGTTGAAGCTGAAATTCCAATACTTTGGCCATCTGATACGAAGAGCTGACTCACTGGAAAATACCCTGATGCTGGGAAAGGTTGAGGGGAGGAGAAGAAGGGGGTGACTGAAGATGAGATGGTTCGATGGCATCACCAACTCAATGGACATGGGTTTGGGTGGACTCTGGGAGTTGATGATGGAAAGGGAGGCCTGGCATGCTGCAGTTCATGGGGTTGCAAAGAGTCAGACACAACTGAGCAACTGAACTGAACTTATTGGATGGATATTATTCTAAGAATAAAGTTTAAAATGATTTGGATAGCCAGAAGGAAAGATTGAGGAGAATGATGAAACAAATGTGACAATCAAAGAGCTCTCTTTCACAGAAGCCTCTTTCTTTCTTTGCTGTTTCTGCTCCCTCTCTCCCCCTCCATCTCTCTATTCTTTTTTTTTTTCAATTTCTAGTTTTTTATTTTATTTTTTAATTTAATAGACACTTGGGAAGAAGGATGTGATGATCTTTTAGATACATGGTTCCCTTCATCAGTAAATTTCCCCAAAGAGAAGGCCAATGGCATGACTTCTTTAGTTCCTACTGAATTACCTGCCTTGTTTGAGAACACAGGCTTTTAAGTCTCATATTCTAGCTCTGAACCCACTCCATATCTCAGCATATAGTCTACCTCCAGAAGTCTGTTATCATCCATATACCATGTATGTAGGAGAGCAAACGTTATAAGAATTACTTATGGAAGTGTTGAAAACTTAAATAAAAGATTTTGCTCCTATATGAAAGTGGCAAGATGTAGTATAGTTTCACCAGTTACTTGGGGGGAAAAAAGAAAAATAAGTATATAGTTTGATAAACATACCAACATAAGAAAAAAGCCATATAGCCATATAATTCTACTATTTTTTCTTTGTCAAATGTGTGGAAAATCAGTTCTTCTGATATAATCATCAGTGAAGCTTATGCCATTGAGAAGTTACCCAGCCTCCTTGACAGCTGATATTCATATGAAAGTTTCTTTTCCTGTTTTCCAGATGTTTTCAGAACTTTTATACAATGTGTTTTCAATTTACATACCTACACTTGGGGATGTGTGTAAGCTACTGTGGGGATTCTGAAACCAGCAGACATTGGTCATTTGATGGAGCAAGCACACTGGGGACCAGAAGATAACTCACCCCATTGAGGAGTAGTGGCTATCCACCACACTCTGCAACTGTGGAAGAAACAAGGGCTTGGGTGACCCATCAGAACAGACTGCTCACAGTCTGTTTTCTAAAGATGAGCTGGGAGAGACTGCGGTGTTGTATCCAGATAACAAGTGAGTTCCCCATTACTTTCTATAGGTGATCTGTTGAAATCTTCTCAAAATTTACATGCCTGGGTCCAAGCGAAGATAAAAATTGTCCCATGGTTCTATCTTTATCCTTGGCTCTCTTGCTGATTGGTTGTGGTTGTTAAGTCGCTAAATTGTGTTCAACTTGTTTGTGACCCCATGGGCTGTAGCCCACCAGACTCTTCTGTGCATAGAGTTTCCCAGGCAAGAATACTGGAGTGGTTTGCCATTTCCTTCTCCAAGAGATCTTCCCAACCCAGGTATTGAACCTATGTCTCCTGAAGTGGCAGGCAGATCACTTACTGTTGAGCCACTAGGACACCCTCTCTTACTGATTATCTAAATACAAACTAGGAGAAAGGAAGAGGGTTGGCAAGGACAGACTACTACTCAAATCTTAGAAGCAGCTACTCAGGAAACAATATTGAAAAATATGAAGACAAAAAAAGTTAAAAACTGCTATGTTAACTGTTTCATTAATACTATTTACTAAAGGAAATAACCTTTACTCTGGCCAATCTGTGAAGACAACACAGAAGAGAAAACCATATGTCATTATTCCAAGAAATTCGGATTGGGGAAAAGAGACTCTAGAAGATGCAGAAACTGCAGAAACAAGAGAATGAGGAAAGCCCAGAAAGCTAGGGAATAATTGTCAAATGGTTTACAATTGACAGACTGAGGGAGTTTCAGCAGTAGGAACTGATAAAATTTATGTTTGAACAACTTTTCCTCAGACTAACATAGCCTTGCTTTTTATGATAGATACAGGTGCTACTTATTCTGAAAGTGCCCCAGAAATCCTTCACTTTCCATCTGGTGATAGACCAATTCAGGTTGTTGGTATTTTAAATCAAGTTTATATGTGTTCTTTTCTTCTGTGGTTCCCACATGAACAGATCTCATGACTGAGGAGCATGTTTTCTTACTCTCTCTTTATTTTCCTGTAAAGCTACTGGGGAGAGATCTCTTGTGCAAATTAAAACTACCATATTGTATACTCCATATGGAGTATCTATTTAATGTCCTGGGAAAAAACTCTCTTACTTGGTTATGGTGTGCCTTCTAAAAGAGAAGAAATGTAGCAGCGAGTGGCAGTGTTATACTGTGCTATGTTGGAAAAGTAATCTGAGCAGAAATAAAGTAATGTATCACTTTTGGCCTTTCAACAATAATACTGGTTTAATTTGAGGTATAGAACCAATAGAAATAGCTTATTAAAAAACATAAGCCATGATCATGTGTCAAACAATAGCCTCTGTTTATAGCTCAATTAAGAAAAAACAAATCCAGCTATAAAAAGAATAAGAAAAACAAAGAAGAATAATAAAAGTACATTAACACTGTAATATTAATTCTACCAAATTTCCAGCAAACAGGGAAGGTAAATTTGATAAAGATGGTAGACCTTAATACCAAATCTTAAAGAAGTAAATAAAGCCATTGCTCTGTTAATACCTTCAGTTTTTAATACTATAAATATTATAACTGTGGAACCACCCTCTATGGGCTTCCCAGGTAGCACTAGTGGTAAAGAACTTGCCTGCAAATTCAGGAGATGTAAGAGACTCAGGTTTTATCCCTGAATCAGGAAGACCTTCCTAGAGGAGGGCACGGCAACCCACTCTGGTATTCTTGCCTGGAGAATCCCACAGACAGAGCAGACTAGTGGGCTACAGATGATAGTATCACAGTCAGACATGACTGAAGTGATTTAGTGTGCCTGCACTACCTTCTACAAAGTTTTTCTACAATTTACCTATGTTCTGCTTTATTTTTTTCCTGTTTCTCTCATCTAAACAGATTTATATTCTTGTTTGTTTTTACTTATGAAAAGAAGTTCAGTATTTATGGCAAAGAGTTCCTCAAAAGTTTCCATACTCTTCTATTATTTCTTTAGCCATTTATAGGAAACTTACGGGAAACTTATTTCCTCCAGAAGGATCTATAGGTATTCAATATATAGATGCTTTGCTAGTAGCATTGAAAACTAAACAGTAATGCAAAACTGAGGCTTTGACTTTATTACAATTTTCTCCTTCACAAGGACATAAGACCTCACTGGATAAGCTGCAATACTGTCAAACTGAAGGATATTTACAGCATATATTGATGCTGCGGGTCCCCAAGAATTACAATATAGGGTGAAAGTGTGAAATTGAAAGTTGCTCAGTCATGTCCAACTCTTTGCCACCCCATGGATACTGCGGCCAGGCAGGCTCCTCTGTTCATGGAATGTAGCCTGCCAGTCTCCTCAGCCCATCATATTCTCCAGGCAAGAATATTGGAATGGGTAGCTATTCCTTTCCTCAGGGGAATCTTCACAACCCAGAGATGGAAAAAACAAACCCAGCTATAAAAAGAATAAGAAAACAAAGGATAAAAGCCCTTCTTCTTTTGTCATTAAAATAAAAGTGCTACTTTTGGAAAGTTGAGATAAGACCATACATTAATAAAGTGTTTGTCAGTTCTTCTGTAGGCCATGACACCGTGGATACTGGGGTGTTGTGAGAGCAGCAGGCACGTCTTTAAAAAGGCTTAAGAATGTAATTTGGTCATTTGACTTATTTACATGCCTTACTGTTGTGACAGCTACCTTCCAAGTATATAAGCTCCATAATTTGTGAATGTGGCATCAGACTAATTATATATAAGTACTATTAATCAATCCTAATATTGTATTTTCTATTCTTTTTTTTCCCCACCGGATTCTGATCAAATAGATGATCATGGTAAAAGAAGACAGCACTAGGCCCTGGCATGTTTTAACTGATTCTTGTTCATAATGCTCTTTTAATAACAGGTCATGTACACAGGAGATGTGAGTTCGATCCCTGGCTCAGGAAGATTCTCTGGAGAAAGAAATGGCAACCCACTCCAGTATCCTTGCCTTGAAAATTCTATGGAGGAGGTGCCTGGCTGGCTACAGTCCATAGGGTTGCAAAGAATGAGATATGACTGAGTGACTGAGCACTCAAGCACACACGTGCTCAGGATAAAAGTGACAAACGTAAGGCTTCAGATGCTATGGTGACTTGTTATGAAATTTTTGAAGCTTATATTTTGCCTTGAATTAGGTTGAAACTAGCAGCCTAGTCAATAACAGTAACAAGAATTGTGATTTTTGACATATATACACACATATGCACACACACACACACACACACACACACCTGTGTCTGTCATGCAAAAGAGCAAGTTTGGAAAGCTAGAGGATTCTCTACCTTTAGGGGAAGTAAAATATCTCATGAAAAATTGATGGTTGATTTTTTAGAGGTTGTAAAACTGTCTGCTCAAATCAGTAATCCATTGCAGAGCTTATGCAGGGCAGAATAAAAACTTCTGAAGGCAATGATTTTGTTGACAGAGATATAAAAACCACTGCTAAAATGTGGCAGATTTCAAACTTTGGAGCCTCACATTTAACACAATAAGAGATTTTTGTTAACTTCCAAGTATATACTTCAAAAAAGGAAATGTACAAATGAATTGAAAATGGGGCTAAAGGAAATTCAACTGAACTTTTGGAATTATCCAACAAAATCATTTCTAAGAACAGTCTTTATTTCCTTAGTTAGTAATGTTGTGCTACCAACATAATTTTCTAAGTAAAAGAGGAATTTTAATGGCACTAGACTCTTATTTACCTAAAAGGTGAAGATATTCATAACACATTTAAGAGATGAGCAATCTGTCAGCAGAATTATTTACAGGTCACTCCTGAAGTATGGTATAGGCAGTTTCCCCAATCAAATTTATCAGAAACTTGGTGCTTTTGAATTTCACAGAATCCATGCCTGTAGAAAGTAACAGATTTTGTCTAGTTACAGTGTATATGATGTCTGAATGATCTGAAATTTTTCCCACTTCAGATGCCAATACTCAGGTAGTGGTAAAGTCTCCCTCAATATACATATTTTCTATACTTTTGATATTAGAGCACCATGAACCAGAGAGAAGACGTCATCTTATTCCCCCTGTCATCCAGTAATTATGTAAATGTTTACAGATTCCCAGAGAATGAATGAAAACCATTTGGTAAAATTTAGCAATACGCAGATTAAAACATCCTGGAGTTTTACTTCTAGCCTTGTTGAAAATTAGAGCAAACCTTGCAGACAAGCATCATATTTTTTCCCTTTGAACTTATATTTGGCAGACCTATGAATCTGGGGCAGAGATCATGTACTGTGCCCGATTTAAGTGAATCCTCTCATAATCATATTCAATACTTCAAAGGGCCTCTTTCTTCCCTAGAAGCCCTAAGATGTACAGTTACAAGGACCTTTAAGGACCCACTGGAAGAAGTATGCCACCTCTATTGCCTAGAATATTCTGCTTACATAAAAGTATTCCAGAAGATAGATAGGCTGCTTCTGTGCTGTCTTCTGTGCTTTTGAAGGGCTACTAACCATCCATATGGCTATCAAAGTGATAGGAAAACCCAGGTTAAAAAAAAAAATCTATGTTTGCCAAGTAAAGTCAGCATCTGAGAAGGACTGAACAGTGTTTCCTACAAAGCACTGGAAATAAATTTTTTAGAACCACTGATAATGGCACCAAACTTAACTGAAAGAAGGTATTCCAGAAAACTATGATTCTCATGAACCACTTTGCTGTCCTATTCACAACACTATTATTTCAAATATTTTAAGAATAGAATTTCATTAAAAATCACATACTATTTTTGGTTCTGTACCCCATTAATATTTCCCACAATCATTACTTACAAACTGATCTAAACAGTACTCCCAATAACTGAGACAGCCTTAACATGACTCCTAGCTTCATTAAGCTTTAGAGAAATTATCATCCTGACTATAGGCTCTGGCCCAAAACTTTTCTTAAGAGAATTTAAGTTTGGAAAACTTTGGTTGCAGATCCTTTCTCCATCTTTGATATGTAAATCTTGTTCATAATGCTCTTACAACCAGGAATATCTCTCTCAAGGACTTAGAAGCCATCCTCTTGAAATAAAATCATCATAGGAGGATAGCACTCCTATTTTCCTGAATATAGAGACCAGCTTTATTAAGCAACTATTAGCAAACACAAATGAGCTATTAACATTGACTAATCTCCCACCTGACTTCTCTGGTGGCTCAGTGCTAAAGAATCCTCTTGCCAAGCAGGAGATGCAGGTTCAGTCCCTGGGTCAGGAAGATCCCATGGAGAAGGAAATGGCAGCCCACTCCAGTATTCTTGCCTGGGAAATCCCATGGACAGAAGAGCCTGGCAGTCTATGTACGGTTCTTGGGGTCTCAAAAGAGCCGGACACAATTCAGCAACCAAACAGCAACAATCTCCCACCTAAAGTTTTCTAAACCTACAATGTTGGTCGCTCAGCCATATCTGACTCTGTGACTTCATGAACTGTAGTCCACCAGGCTCCTCCGTCCATGGAATTCACCCAGCAAGAATACTGGAGTGGGTAACCATTCCCTGATTCAGGGGGTCTTCCCAACCCAGGGATCAAACATAGGTCTCCTGCATTGCAGGCGGATTCTTTACCATCTGAGCCACCAGGGAAGCTCAACGTTTTTTAGTACTTTTCTACTAGCTCACCCCAGCACTTAGAAACCACTTTACCTTTTCCAGTAGAGTTCAAATTGTCTTCCCTATAGCAATAATCTTAACTCTCATTTCAACAGTTTTTAGCCCTATTGCAATATTCCTGACTCCTGTAGCAACAGTATTGAATAAAGTTCTCCCTGACTGTTTACTTGGCCTGACATAATTTGTCTGTTGTACCAGTAGAGACATGATCTGGTCTTACAAATCCAGCAATCCAATTACTGACAAAGTAAAACTGAGAATATCTTACTAATTTTTCTATAATACCAAAATAAAAGTAACTGATATACATTCATATACTCAATCTCTAAATTTCACACATATACACACAAAAACAGAAAAAAAAAAAAACTGTTAATTAGCTTGACTGCAAAGAAGATGCAGCATGAAATGTATAACATGAGAGACAAATGAAAATCTGGCATTTATAGTTTAAGAGTGCAGGAGACAAGTCCAAAGTCCCTCAATTAATTTTAATATACAAGTTCCTTCCAGTCCAAGTATAGATAAACAAAAGTGGATATTTATTCAAACATGTAGAGGCTAAATGTCATGCTATATTAAACAATTAATGGATTACTGAAGAAATCAAAGAGGAATTTTAAAAATACTTAGAGACAAAAGAAAATGAAAACATGACAATTCAAAATCTAGAACACCCAGCAAAAGCAGTTCTAACAGGGGAGCTTATAGTGACAAAAGTTTACCTCAGGATAAAAGAAAAATCACAAATAAACAACCTAACCTTACACCTAAAGCTAACAGAGGAAGATGAACAAATAAAATGCAACATTAGTAGAAGGGAAGAAATAAATATCAGAGCAGAAATAAATAACAACACAATAGAAAAGATAATGGAACTTAAAAAAATCTAAATTAAAATGGGTCTTTGAAAAGATAAACAAAATTAAAAAAACTTTTAGTCAGACTAACTATGAAAAGAGAGAGAGAGAGAGAGAGGGTCTAAATCAATAAAATCAGGAATGAAAAGAGGTTATAACCAACACCACTAAAATGTGCATGTTCCTATGAGATGGCTATGAGCAGATACACACCAATATGATGGACAATCCAGAAAAAATGGATAAATTCTTTGAAAGACACAATCTCCCAAGAATGTACCAGTAAGAAACAGAAAATATAAACAGATCAATCACCAGTACTGAAACTGAATCAGTAATTAAAAAACCCCCAACAAATAAAATTCAAGGGCCTGATGGCTTCACAAGAAATTCTACTAAACATTCAAAGAATTAACATGTGTTCTCCTAAAAATATGTATAGGAACATAATAGACACAAAAGAGCCAAAGCAATATTGAGAAAGATAAACAGACCTGGGGAAATCAGGTTCCCTGATTTCAGACTATATTACAAAGGTACAGTCATCAAAACAGTATGGTACTTGCACAAAAAATAGACACATCAATCAATAGAACAGGTAGAAAGGCTGAAAATAAACGCACAACTGTGGTTAAGTAGTCTATGAAAAAGGAGAAAAGAATACACAATGGACAAAAGACAATCTTTTCAATAAATGGTATTGGGAAAATTGGACAGCTACATACAGAAGAATTAAATTAGAACATCTGCTAATAACATCTACAAAAATAAACTCAAAATGGATTAAAGACTCATTTGTAAGACTGGATACTATAAAACTCCTAGATGAAAATAGTCAGAACACTGTTTGACATAAACTGCAGCAATATTTTTTTGGTATCCATCTCTTAGAGTAATGGACATAAAAATAAACAAATGAAATCTAATTAAACTTAAAAGCTTTTGCATAGCAAAGAAAACCATAAACAAAACAACAAAACAACCTACAGAATGGGAAAAAATATTTGCAAACAATGCCATTGACAAGTGATTAATCTCCAAAATACACAAACAGCTCATGTTGCTGCTGCTGCTGCTGCTAAGTCGCTTCAGTCATGTCTGACGCTGTGCGACCCCATAGACAGCAGCCCACCAGGCTCTGCTGTCCCTGGGATTCTCCAGGCAAGAACACTGGAGTAGGTTGCCATTTCCTTCTCCAATGCATGAAAGTGAAAAGTGAAAGTGAGGTCGCTCAGTCCTGTCCAACTCTTAGTGACCCCATGGACTGCAGCCTACCAGGCTCCTCCATCCATGGGATTTTCCAGGCAAGAGTACTGAAGTGGGGTGCCATTGCCTTCTCTGACAAACAGCTCACACAGTACACAAATAAAGCAAATAATGCAATCCAAACAAATAAAAAAAATGTAATAAAACAAATAAATAAAACAATGCAATCCAAATAAAATAAATAAATAAATTCAAATAAAACAAAATAAATAACTACAAACAAAACAAAATAAATAAATACAAATAAAACAAAATAAATCCAAATAAAACAAATAAATACAAATAAAACAATGCAATCCAAAAATAGGCAGAAAACCTAAACAGACATTTCTCCAAATAAGACATATCGATACTGATGGCCAAAGGCACATTAAAAGATGCTCAAAATTGCTAATTATTAGGAAAATGCAAATCAAATTTACAATGAGGTATCAACTCACACTGGTCAGGATGGTCATCATCAAAAAGTATACAAATAATAAATTCTGGTCAAGAAGCAATAGAACTGGACATGGAACAACAGACTGGTTCCAAATTGGGAAAGGAGTATGTCAAAGCTGTATAGTGTCACCCTGTTTATATAATTTATATGTAGAGTACATCATGCAAAACGCCAGGGTGGATGAAGCACAAGCTTTTTGGTATCAATAAGCTCTGCTACCCAGATGACACTACCCTTTCGGCAGAAAGAACAGAATTAAAGAGCCTCTTGATGAAAGTGAAAGAGGAGGGTGAAAAAGTTGGCTTAAAAGTTAGCATTTAAAAAAAGAAGATCATGGCATCTGGTCCCATCACTTCATGGTAAATAGATGGGGAAAAAATTGAAACAGTGAAAGACTTTATTTTATTGGGCTCTGAAATCACTGCAGATGGTGGCTGCAGCCATGGAATTAAAAGACACTTGCTCCTTGGAAGAAAATCTATGACTAAACTAGACAGAATATTAAAAAGCAGAGACATTACTTTGCTGACAAAGGCCCAACTAGTCAAAGCTACGGTTTTTCCTGTACTCAAGTACTGATGTGAAAGTTGGACTACAAAGAGTGCTGAGCACTGAAGAATTGATGCTTTTGAAATGTGGTATTGGAGAAGACTCTAGAGAGTCCCTTGTACTGCAAGGAGATCAAACCAGTTGATCCTACAGTCCTGAATATTGATTGGAAGGACTGATGGTAAAGCTGAAGCTCCAATACTCTGGCCACCTAAAAGTGCAATGAATTGACTCACTGGAAAAGACCCTCATACTAGGAAAGATTGAAGGTAGGAGGAGAAAGGGACGACAGAGGATGACTGGATGGTTGGATGGCATCATTGACTTGATGGAACTGAGTTTGAGCAAGCTCCTGAGTTGGTGACAAACAGGGAAGCCTGGAATGCTGCAGTCCATGGGGTCACAAACAGTCAGATACGACTGAGCCACTGAATTGAACTGAACTGAATAAATGCTGGTGAGAGTGTGGAGAAAAAGAAACCCTGCCACTACACTGTTGATAGGAATGTTAACTGATGCAGGCACTAAAGAGAACAATATGGAGGATCCTTAAAAAACCTAAAAAAAGAGTAATTGCATGATCCAGCAATGCCCCTCTTGGGTAGATATTTGGAGAAAACCATAATTAGAAAAGACACAGCACACCAACATCCATAGCAACATTGTTTAGAACAGCCAAGATATAGAGACAACCTAAATGTCCATTGACAGAGAAATAAAGAAGATACAGTAATATACATAAACACAAACACAAACACACACATAAACACACACTAGAATATTCAGTTCAATTCAGTTCAGTCACATAGTCATGCCCAACTCTTTGCAATGCCATGAATCGCAGCAAGCCAGGCGACCCTGTCCATCACCAACTCCCAGAGTTCATTCAGACTCACGTCCATTGAGTCAGTGTTGCCATCCAGCCCCATCTCATCCTCTGTCATCCCCTTTTTCTCCTGCCCCCAATCCCTCCCAGAATCAGAGTCTTTTCCAATGAGTCAACTCTTCGCATGAGGAGGCCTAAGTACTGGAGTTTCAGCTTCAGCATCACTCCTTCCAAAGAAATCCCAGGGCTTATCTCCATCAGAATGGACNAGATTTGGGGCAGGAGGAAAAGGGAATGACAGAGGATGAGATGGCTGGATGGCATTACCAACTCGATGGATGTGAGTCTGAGTGAACTCCAGGAGATGGTAATGGACAGAGAGGCCTGGTGTGCTGTGATTCATGAGGTTGCAAAGAGTTGGACACGAGTGAGTGACTGAACTGAACTGAATGTTACTTATGTGATTGATGAGGACCTAGGAGAAACTATTTGGGCCTAAGTTAAAAATTTAAATTTAAGCTCCAGATGCAATTACTCCTTAGTACTTTAATTTAGGGGGCCTAATTTAAAAATTTAAATTTAACCTCCAGTAGTACTGATTAGGTAATATTTTATATGAAGCTATAAAATAATAATCAAATTGTCAATCATTTACAAATATAAGCAATATAGACATCACTATACTTTCTATTTTTTTTTTCACTATTCCTTAAACCATTAATGTAGGATGAGAGAAAAATTTTGACCATTGCTAACCAAAAATCTGCTTTAATCATTAACTTGTACAATAAACCTAAAACTTATTTCTCCAAGCTAGTATCGTACTGAATTTTTAAATTAATTAATTAATTGTTAGCAATTGTGATTGCTAACAATCACGTTGGTTTGTATTTTATCATGGACTTAACAATATATTTAGATAATTGAAACAGTAAAGATCAAATAGAAACAGCAAGAGATAATTAGAAAATTGTACTTTTATTATAAAACAGTCACAAAAAGAAAAAATTATAAATGCAAATACATATTGAAAAAAAAAAAATCAAAGTTCCCCTAACAACAAAAACTTCTCAGTACTTGGCTCCAGGATGTAACTTCCTCTTGTTATAAAGGTAGGAGTTTATATTTTTCCTTTTGATAAGAATAATTAACACAGGAAATTATTATATTGGCTTGTCTGTATAAATGGGTTAGACTTTTTCTCTCTCTGCATTCTCTACAGTAGATTGTGTATAATATGCATCATAGTGTAATTTAATCCATATTTGATAAATAGCTGTGAAAAGAAAAGAAGTGAAAAGCAAAGGGGAAAAGGAAAGATATACCCATCTAAATGCAGAGTTCCAAACAACAGCAAGAAAAGATAAGAAAGCCTTCATCAGTGATCAATGCAAAGAAATAGAGGGAAACAATAGAATGTGAAAGACTAGAGATTTCTTCAAGAAAATCAGAGATACCAAGGGAACATTTCATGCAAAGATGTGCTCAATAAAGGACAGAAATGGTATGGACCTAACAGAAGCAGAGATATTAAGAAAAGATGGCAAGAATACACAGAAGAACTCTATAAAAACGATCTTCATGACCCAGATAATCACGATGGTGTGATCACTCACCTAGATCAAGACGTGCTGGATTGTAAACTCAAGTATGCCTTAGAAGCATCATTATGAGCAAAGCTAGTGGAGGTGATGGAATTCCAGCTAAACTATTTCAAATCCTAAAAGATGATGCTATGAACGTGCTACACTTTAAATAGGCCAGCCAATTTAAAAAGCTCAGCAGTGGCCACAGGACTGGAAAAGGTAAGTTTTCATTCCAATCCCAAAGAAAGGCAATGCCAAAGAATGCTCAAATTACCACACAATTGCACTTATCTCATACACTAGCAAAGTAATGCTCAAAATTCTCCAAGTCAGGCTTCAGCAGTACATGAACCGTGAACTTCCAGATGTTCAAGCTGATTTTAGAAAATCCAGAGGAACCAGAGAACAAATTGCCAATGTCCACTGGATCATGGAAAAAGCAAGAGAGTTCCAGAAAAAAACATCTGTTTCTGCTTTATTGACTATGCCAAAGCCTTTGACTGTGTGGATCACAATAAAACTGGAAAATTCTGAAAGAAAAGGGTATACCAGATCACCTGATCTGCCTCTTGAGAAACCTGTATACAGGTCAGGAAGGAACAGTTAGAACGGGACATGGAACAACAGACTGGTTCCAAATAGGAAAAGGAGTACGTCAAGGCTGTATATTGTCACCCTCCTTACTTAACTTCTATGCAGAGTACATCATGAGAAATGATGGGTTGGAGGAACCACAAGCTGGAATCAAGATTTCTGGGAGAAATATCAATAACCTCAGATATNGGACATGGAACAACAGACTGGTTCCAAATAGGAAAAGGAGTACGTCAAGGCTGTATATTGTCACCCTCCTTATTTAACTTATATGCAGAGTACATCATGAGAAATGATGGGTTGGAGGAACCACAAGCTAGAATCAAGATTTCTGGGAGAAATATCAATAACCTCAGATATACATATGACACCATCCTTATGGCAGAAACTGAAGAGGAACTAAAGAGCCTCTTGATGAAAGTGAAAGTGGAGAGTGAAAATGTTGACTTAAAATTCAACATTCAGAAAACGAAGATCATGGCATCTGGTCCCATCACTTAATGGCAAATAGATGGGGAAACAGTGGCTAACTTTATATTTTGGACTCCAAAATCAGTGCAGATGGTGATTGCAGCCATGAAATTAAAATATGCCTACACCTTGAAAGGAAAGTTATGACCAACGTAGACAGCATATTAAAAGCAGAGACATTACTTTGCCAACAAAGGTCCGTCTAGTCAAGGCTATGGTTTTTCCAGCGGTCATGTATGGATGTGAGAGTTGGACTATGAAGAAAGCTAACTGCCGAAGAATTGATGCTTTTGGACTGTGGTGTTGGAGAAGATTCTTGAGAGTCCCTTGGACTGCAAGGAGGTCCAGCCAGTCCATCCTAAAGGAGATCAGTCTTGGGTATTCATTGGAAGGACTGATACTGATGCTGAAACTCAAATACTTTGGCCACCTGATGCGAAGAGCTGACTCATTTGAAAAGATCCTGATGCTGGGAAAGATTGAGGGCAGGGGGAGAAGAGGACAACATAGGAAGAGATGGCTGGCATCACCAACTCAATGAACATGAGTTTTGGTAAACTCTGGGAGTTGTTGATGGACAGGGAAGCCTGGCGTGCTCAGTTCATGCGGTTGCAAAGAGTTGGACACAACTGAGTGACTGAACTGAACTGATAGTAAAATTTATTCATTTTTTTCTTCATTTTGAAGGAAGGAGTTACTGGGTTGGTAGGTTACTTTAAGTATATTTTCTGAATAATCAATGTCTCACTTAAAATCCTGCTCTTTGCATCCAATCTCAAAGGCTAATTAATCTTGATAGGCTTTCAAAGACTTTGGTTTTGACACAAACTATATGATATACCTGTTTTAGGCAACTTTTTATCCAACCTATTTCCTGATAGTAAGGGGTCCTTTTGGGCCACAGGGGAAGGAGTTAAATCATTCTGAAAAACTCTGAAAAGTCTTCAAACATTTTTAATGTGTTTTTAGTACATCTTTTTAAACAAATTATCTCTAAATTTAATTATTAAAAGCTTCTTTAGTATGTACTTATTTACAACCTGAGTGACCTCAGGGTTTATAGTGCATTCTAATCTCCCTAGTTAGTCCCTTCATAAAGAGTTAAAGCCCTAAGTAAGTGCACTGAGAAATATTCTTCAAGCACTCCAGTACAATATAAAATAAAAGACAAGTTATATTAAATTTCAGTTAGACTCAATGCATGATTTTATTCATAATCACTAGGCATTATGGGTACATCCATCAGAAATAAAAACTATAATATACTTATATTCCAACATATTTTTGTATTGTACAAATATGTAACTTTTGCCTTTTATAGAAATATTTATTANTTCAGTTAGACTCAATGCATGATTTTATTCATAATCACTAGGCATTATGGGTACATCCATCAGAAATAAAAACTATAATATACTTATATTCCAACATATTTTTGTATTGTACAAATATGTAACTTTTGCCTTTTATAGAAATATTTATTATTCTTTCTTTTAATACAGTGGTATCAAGGATGGTTTATACCTTCATTTTTGGATACATACAATTCACTGAGGATAATGATGATGGCTACAAAAGTTAGATTAACAAACATCCTGGAATATCACCATTAAAGTGAGAGCAAAAAGTGTCATAACCTCACTCACATCTGTTAGGGGATGGCTATTAGTAAAAAGGCAGAAAGTAACAAATGCTGGTGGAGAGTAGAGAAAAAGGAACTCTTGTACACTGAGAAAGCAAGCAGTAACAAATGCTGGTTTGGGAGTGGAGGAAAAGGAAACCTTGTACACTGTTGGTGGGGATATAAGCCAATACAGACCTGTGAAATAGCATAGAGATTCCTTAAGAAATTACAAACAGAACTACCATAAGATCCAGCAATCTCACTTCTGGCTACAGATATCAAAAGGAAATGAAACCTTTATCTAAGAGTTATCTATAATCCCATTTTTACTGCAGCATTAATCACAATTACAGGGGTATGGAAACACCCTAAGTGTCTGTCAGTCTGTCAGTAGATGAACAGTTCAAGAGAATTTATACATGCACACACACTAAAATACGGTTCAATCTTAAAAAAGAAGGAAATCCTGTCATTTGCAGCAACATGGGTGAACCTGGAAGGCATTATGATAAGTGGAATAAGTCAATATAGAAAGACAAATACTGCTTGGACTCACATAGAAGGAATCCCCCCACCAAAAAAAAAATATATATATATAGAGAGAGAGAGAGCGAGAGAGAGTCCTAACTCATAGAACAAGAGAGCTACCAGGTATTGGAGAGTGGCGGAAATGGGTAGAGGTTGGTAAAAGTTTACATATATTTAGTTATAGGATGAATAAGATCTGAAAGTCTAATGTGTAACATGGTAACTACAATTGACAACACTGAACTGTATAATTGAAATTTGCTCCAAGTAGAACTTAGAAGTTCTCACTGAAAAAAAATAATAAGGTAAATATGTAAGGTGGGAGAACATATGTCAATTAATCTGATGAAAGAATCCTTTCACAAAGTATACATATATTAAATTATCTCATTGTATAATTTAAAATGTCTTATTTTTTTCATCAATTATATCTTAGTAAGTCTGAAAAAATTAAAAACAAATAAAAAAAAGGAAAGTACATAAAAATACTAGAAGAACAACATATAGATTTAAGAACTAAAATACAAGGAATTCTCTGGCAGTCCAGTGGTTAAGACTTTGTGCTTCCAATGCAACAGGTGTGGATTTGATCCCTGGTTGGGAAGCTAATACCCCATAAAGTGTAAGGTGTGGCCTAAGAAATACATAAAGTACTATGGAATGATGGGACTACATGTATGTTAGTTCAATTAGATAACTGAGTAGTGAATAATTGCGGGTTTTGCTTCACTTAAGGTCTTGGGTTTCAGAAATTTAAACTTACTAGCTAATTCTAAAGCATAATATATGTGAGAGTATTTGGAACAGTTCTTATTACAGATACAAAGAGATTTCTATATTAATATTTGTTTTTAAGAAAGATTTGAAGGTCAAGACCTCAGTACATACATCTTCGTACTTTTCTATGGATACTTCATTTACATATTTAGCACTCTAACAAGGTACTATGCTTAAAATAGTTGGCATTTGTGGGAAGAACTCTAATATATTTACATACCTTTTCTATATTTTGTCTTAATTTGTTTTCTATAGTCACTTTTGAAATGCCTACCATAGTACAAATATTCTTGCTGAAGAAGAAAACAATATCAACTAAAAGCATTTTTAGACAATTTGTTCCAACTGAATCCAACACAAAAATAAATACACAAAAACCCCAAGTTAAAGCCATGCTGCTGCTGCTGCTGCTGCTAAGTCGCTTCAGTCGTGTCCAACTCTGTGCGACCCCATAGACTACAGCATACCAGGCTCCTCAATCTCTGTGNATCCAACACAAAAATAAATACACAAAAACCCCAAGTTAAAGCCATGCTGCTGCTGCTGCTGCTGCTAAGTCGCTTCAGTCGTGTCCAACTCTGTGCGACCCCATAGACTACAGCATACCAGGCTCCTCAATCTCTGTGATTCTCCAGGCAAGAACACTGGAGTGGGTTGCAATTTTCTTCTCCAATGCATGAAAGTGAAAAGTGAAAGTGACGTCGCTCAGCCGTGTATGACTCTTCGTGACCCCATGGACTGCACAGCCTACTGGGCTCCTCCATCCATGTGATTTGCCAGGCAATAGTACTGAAGTGGGTTGCCATTGGGCTTCCCTTGTGGAGAGTACTGGAGTGGGGTGCCATTGCCTTCTGTGCAATAAGGCCATAGTCATTGCTTAAACTGCAGTAAAATCATCAGTATTTTCACAAAACAAACTAAAGTATAATAGTAAAATGCTTTCTTTCTTTTTTTTTTTTTCCTTTGGTAAAATCATCAGTGTTCTCATAATGGAAAATGTGACTATAACCACACTGAAGAAATAATGAAGAATCATAAAAATAAACTATCTTTACTATTTAACATTTTGTTGCTAGTAATCTAATGTCACAGAGATTATTTCATACTGCAGCCTAAAGTAATTCTGAATCTCCAGGAACATGCATTTATTTTTGCCCAATAGCAAGTCATTTGAATGACAGCACATCAAATTTTGGCTACATGAGACAATTGCTACTGTCAGTTTGATTGTTTTCTTGAATGTGGTATCAGTGAACACTGTTGAAACTCTGAAGCCAGAGACTAATTGTCCCCCTGTTGCCAAAAGTTATATGTTGAAACCTAATATCCAATGTCTTTCCCATTCTGTTGTTTTCCTCTATTTCTTTGCATTGATCGCTGAAGAAGGCTTTCTTATCTCTTCTTGCTATTCTTTGGAACTCTGCATTCAGATGCTTATATCTTTCCTTTTCTCCTTGGCTTTTCGCTTCTCTTCTTTTCACAGCTATTTGTAAGGCCTCCNGGGGGAGCCTGGAAGGCTGCCGTCTATGGGGTCGCAGAGTCAGACACGACTGAAGTGACTTAGCAGCAGGTCCAGGCAGGGGCTGGGACCACTTCCTCATGCTTTGATGTTCCAAAAAGAAAATGTACCACTGTGCTCATTTCACAACTAGCAACATTATGCTCAAAATCCTTCAAGCTAGGCTTTAGAAGCACATAAATCTAGAACTTCCAGATGTACAAGCTGGGTTTCAAAGAGGCAGAGGAAATGGAGATCAAGTTGCCAGCATTTGTTGGATCATGGAAAAAGCAAGGGAGCTCCAGAAAAACATCTACTTCTGCTTCATTGCCTACACTGTCTTTGACTATGTGGACCACAAGAAACTGGAAAATTCTTAAAGAGATGGGAATACCAGACCACCTTACCTGCCTCCTGAGAAACCTGTGGGGTCAAGAAGCAAAAGTTAGAACTGGACATGGAATGACAAGCTGGTTCAAAATTGAGAAAGAAGTATGACAAGGCTGTGTATTGTCACCCTGCTTATTTAACTTGTATGCAGAGAACATCATGGGAAATGCCAGGCTGGAATCAAGATTGCTGGGGGAAATAGCAACAACCTCAGATATGCAGATGATACCACTCTAATGGCAGAATGTGAAGAGAATCTAAAGAGCCTCTTGATGAGGGTGAAAGAGAAGAGTGAAAATGCTGACTTGAAACTCAGCATTAAACAAACTAAAATTATAGTATCCAGTCCCATCACTTCATGGCAAATAGAAGGGGGAAAAGTAGAAGTAGTGACAGATTTTATTTCCTTGGGCTCCAAAATCACTATGGACAGTGACTGCAGCCATGAAATTAAGAGACATTTACTCCTTGGAAAAAAAGCTATGATAAACCTAGGCAGCATATTAAAAAGCAGAGACATCACTTTGCTGATAAAGATCCATACAGTGAAAGTGACAGTTTTTCCAACAGTCATGTACGGATGTGAGAGTTGGGCCATAAAGAAGACAGGGTGCTGAAAAATCGATGCTTTTGAATTGTGGTGCTGGAGAAGACCACAGTCCTTTGGACTGCAGGGAGATCAAATCAGTCAATCCTTAAGGAAATGAACAATGAATATTTATTGGAAGGACTGATGCTGATGTTGAAGCTTCAGTACTTTGGCCAACTGATGCAAACAGCCTATTCATTGGAAAAGACTAATGCTTGAAAAGATTGAAGGCAAGAGGAGAAGAGGACAGCAGAGGATGATATGGTTAGACAGCATCACTGACTCAATGGACATAAATCTGAGTAAACTTCAGGAGATAATGAAGGTCAGAGGAGCCTGGCATGATGCAATCCAGGATGATGTCAACAGTCAGATACAACTTAGCAACTGAACAACAACGGCAACAGTTTGAGTGGATACAATTCTATTAGGTTCTCTTATCATAGTGTCTTGGAGTTCAAAGGAATTTTTATCTAATTTCAATTTTGTAAAATCTCTGTTAGCTAGTCAAACGACTTTTATCTGAACACCTTTAGGAAGTAGCTGGGGCCTATCAGGTGGCTCAGTAGTAAAGAATTCATCTGTCAACGGAGGAGATGTAAATTTGGTCCCTGAGTTAGGAAGATCCCCTGGAGGAGGAAATGGCAACTCAAATATTCTCTACTGGAGAATTCCATGGACAGACGATCCTGGCAGGATATAGTTCATGGGGTTACAAAGAGTCAGACACTACTGAGCACACATGTACACAGGAGGTAGGTGCTACCTAAGTTCTGTTGCAGTCCTCTTTACCCAAGGAAAAAAGAGTTATATTTTCAGAAATATGTAATTTTGCTCTGAGGAAGAAAAACATGTTTAAGAAACATATCTGTGGTTACAAACATAAAAATAATCACATAGACTTCTCAAAATTAAGATTATTTTTCAGAGTGAAATAATTACAAGTGAGGAAGTAGAACTCCCTTGTAAACTAGGGACAATATGATGACAGGAACATGAGAAGAGGGAAATGTAACTTTTTCTTCATTCATTCTGCCAGTAGCAGATACTCAGTCTGTAAGATACAACTAATTCCACTTGAATTCACAGGGGTTATAAGACTTCTTCTTATCAACATATTTGTTCTTTATCTGGTCTTATGTTGTCTAGCTAACTTTTGGACCACTCTAAAAATCAATTATGAACCTATTTTTTAAATTATATTTCCGATCTGCTATTTGGTCTGATTCATACAACACAGGGTTTTAAAAATTACTTAAAAATATATTCACGTTATCTTCCAAAATAAAAGGAAATAGAGACAGCATCTACCCTTCATAAGAATCAAAAACCCCAGCAAATCCATTAACAAAATACTTAGAAGATTTTTCTTTGAAGCAACTAAGGTTAAAGTCAAATGAGCATGGGCTCAAAATTCTCAAAAAAAGAAGGAATGCAGAAAATGATGGACTGTGACATGTTTACAAAGAAGTTCTTTCAATTAACAGAGTTCTTTTTCTTTTAGAAAATGTATGGCTTATTTAAAATATTAAGGGTTTTCCTCTTAGTACCTAAAATTATAGTAAAGATCATTGCCCTTTATTGTTTTAAGCTTTGCAAAGCTGACGCTCCAATACTTTGGCCACTTGATGTGAACAGCTGACTCATTAGAAAAGACCCTGATGCTGGAAAAAAAGACTGAAGGCAAAAGGAGGAGGGGAGCAGAGAATGGGATGGTTGGATAGCATCACTGATTCAATGGACATGAACTTGGGCAAACTCTGGGAGATGGTTGAGGGACAGGCAGGCTTGGCATGCTGCAGCCCATGGGGTCACAAAGAATCAAGACACAACTTAGCGACTGAACAATAAGTTCCTAACATTTCCCTTTACTTAATATAATTTCATCCTTTTTAAATTTTTTTCTTCACATTAAGAACTTTTTCAGTATATTAGCTCAACTCTGAGAGCTATTCACTGCTCTACTACTACTTCATGTCAAACCACTGATTAACTCTCACAGATACAGATGATGACCAGGTATGATTAAGCCTCCAATAAATTGCAACACCCACCAGTTCTTAGTACTAGTAGTACTGTCTCTGGGATCAATTTCATAACTTTTTATTTTAACACTTTATTCTATAATTCTGTGAGGGTAAAAGTATTTTCCAAAATAAGGCCAATCAGCCTGTCTGTAGTTTCACTCTAGGCCCCTTTGTGGCAATGGATTCTAAGTAACTATGTGTGGATCAAGTATATTAAGCCTTATTTAAAAGGACTAATAAATATACTATAGGCAGATTGATGACAATACATAATATACTATGCTCCTTCTGTTGGAGGTAGTGAGAAGAATCAATGAAAAAAAAAAAAAAGGTAAAATTTGACAAGAAACTGACAGGCTAAGTCAAGAAAGAAACATTGAGAACTTACACTTGGAGCACTGTCCTTGGATCTCCAACTTCACCCCCATCACCAATTGTCAAGGTATCATAGCCAATTTCCAGGTCGAATTCTTCAAAATTTATCTGGATAACCTACCAATGAACAGAAACAAGTATCTCAAATATATCTCATTATATATTAAAAGCAAACAAGAGAACAAAGGCATAAAAACATTAAAATGCCCTGCAGACATATTGTATATCTACCCATCCATAGCTATCTATATAAAAATTTCATACTATGACAGAAAATCATGTGAGAATATTTATAATGTTCAATCATTATAATTTTTATTTATAGTATCATGTCTTCTGTAATAATTTTTCAATGACATAACATAGTTTCTGTTTATAGAACATTCTTATCTGAGGAATTTGAATGTAAATCTAACTTGAGAAGGTTTTATAAAAAGCACATATAGGTGGAGAGTGGTTTACTATAAATAAAAATAAGCTAGCATGGAAAAGCATAGAGTATAAAAATTGCCACTAGATAGTAAAGCTTAAAAAATGTTAGAACTAAATTTGAACCTGGATCACTAAATTTAAAGGCATCAGGATTATTTTTTGGTAATAGAATCCCTCATTTATATTATATTTTGTCAGCAAAATTGGGAGCACAGTTCTTTGGGAGACATATTATATCATGATAAGCAATTTAATAATACCTCTTATCAAAATAGAATCATGTTCTTTTTTATTGTTTATTTACGTAAAAGTTCATATTTAATTAAATTGAAATTCGTAAATTCAGAACTCAATATAACATTTTAGAGAATAATTTAATTAAGAATCTGTACAGAAGAAATTACATAAATATTGTCCTATAAATACGTTTAGAGGAAAAAGTAATTTATAATAAAGTTTCAGAAGAGCTGAAGCTACAATAGTACTAGAGAAAAATGCCTTAATTTTTAAAAATTATTTAAAATATGAGAGCTTCCATATCCTATTTTAACTTTTTAACAAAACCTGATATTTTTAATTATGTCTATTTATTGATTTTTAAAAATTATTTTTATTAGCATTAATTAAAACATTTGTTTTGGTCATGTTTAATACAGAATATATAAAAACACAATTTTAAATGGCTATGATTTAAAAGAGGTTTGCCTATTCTACACTGAGTTAAATATAAGTACTCTCAATTAATAATTTCCTATTAATAGAGATNTTAAAAATTATTTTTATTAGCATTAATTAAAACATTTGTTTTGGTCATATTTAATACAGAATATATAAAAACACAATTTTAAATGGCTATGATTTAAAAGAGGTTTGCCTATTCTACACTGAGTTAAATATAAGTACTCTCAATTAATAATTTCCTATTAATAGAGATTAAGTTGTTCCCATTGCTTTTGCTATAATAAGCAACATGGTTATTTCTGGCTCAAATGTACAAGTGTACCTCTACATTAAGTGTGTACTTATGAGTAAAATTTGTGAGTAATAACAGTCAAAATTAAATTTAAAAATATTGTGCCATATGGTTTGAAAACTATCTTATCACTTTAAATGTCCACAACTTGTGTACATTCTATTTCATTAGTTCTACAAATCTAGAGGGTATAAAAAGTGAAGTTTTTTTTTTTTCCATTAGTAATCAAATTATCTTTTTATGTTTGCCATTTATGTTTCTTTTCAGGTTTTCTGAATCATCAGTACTGTCTTTTTCTGAAAAGTTTTCCATCATACAAAACCAAAACCTGTTACCATTAAGCAGTAACTCCCCGTTTTCCCTTTTCCCCCTTATGCTGGGAACTTCCAATATGCTTTCTAACCCTACAAATTTGCATATTCCAGATATTCTGTGTAAGTGGAATAACACAATATTTGCCCTTTCGTGTCTGATTTACTTCATTAAGCAAAGTATTCAAGGTTCATCTGCATTGTAGAGTGTGTATCAGAACTTCATTCCTTTTATGGTTAAATAACAGTCCATTTGTTTGTTGTTCAGTCATTCAGTTGTGCCTGACTCTTTGTGAACCCATATACTGCAGCATGCCAGGCTTCCCTGTCTTTCACCATCTCCTGGAACTTGCTTAAACTCATGTCCATTGCGTCAGTGATGTCATCCAACCATCTTGTCCCTGTCATCCCCTTCTCCCCCTGCCTCCAATCTTTCCCAGCATCAGGATCTTTTCTAATGAGTCAGATCTTCACATCAGGTGGCCAAAGTGTTGGAGCTTCAGCTTCATCATCAGTCCTTCCAATGAATATTTCAGATTGATTTCCTTTAGGATTGAAAGGTTCATACTCCCTGCAGTCCAAGGGACTCGCACGTGAAAGTGAAAGTCGCTCAGTCATGTCCGACTCTTCGCAACCCCATGGACTATACAGCCCTGGAATTCTCCAGGCCAGAAAACTGGAGTGGGTAGCCCAACCCACAGATCGAACTCAGGTCTCCCGCATTGCAGGCAGATTCTTTACCAGCTGAGCCACAAGGGAAGCCCAATACTACAGTTCGAAAACATCAGTTCTTCAGTGCTCAACCTTCTTTATGGCCCAACTCTCACATCTATACATGATTACTGGAAAAGCCATTGCTTTGACTATACAAACCTTTGGCAGCAAATTAACATCTCTTCTTTTCAATATGCTCTCTAGGTTTGTCATAACTTTTCATCCAAAGAGAAGCGTCTTTTAATTTTATGGCTGCAGTCACCATCAGCAATGATTTTGAAACCCATGAGACTGTCACTGTCACAGGAAATAAAGTCCATTGTACATTTATATCTAATTTGGTTTAACCACTATTCAATTGATGGACACTTGGCATGCTTCCATCTTTAACCTATGATGAGTATTGTTATTATGTAGATTGGTGTAAAAGTACCTATTTGAATATGTTTTCAATTATTGTATATATGCCTAGGGGTGAAATTACTGGGTCATAAATTTAACATTTTGAAGAACTACCAAGCTGTTTTCCAGAACTTTTTAACACTTAAAATTTCTACCAGGAATTCACGAGGATTCCAACTTCTCTATATACCTCACTGCTTTTTGTTTTGTTTTTATTATATCCATTCTAGTAGGTATAAAGTTGTAGCTTACTGTGGATTTAATTTCATCACTCTAATTAATGATGTTGAATATCTTTTCATGTACTTATTAGCCATTTGTATGTTTTTGGTAACTGTCTATTTGAGTCCTTCATTCTTTTCTTTTACCTCTTTTAAAATTAAGTCATTTGTTATATTGTTGCTGAATTGTAAGAGCTCTTTACATATTCTAGATATTAATTGCTTATTAATTGCCTATATCAGCTATATTGTTTGCAAATATTTTCTCCCATTGTGTGAATTATTTTTCCATTCTAATGATAGTGTGCTTTGATGCCTCACAAATTTTAATGTAATGAAGTCCATTTTTATTTATTTTTTGTGGCTGTTGCTTGTCTTTTTGTGTCATATTTAAGAAGCCATTGCAAAATCCTATATCATGTTTTTTTTTTATTTTTTCTTCTATGAATTTTACTCTTTAGGCACTTAAATTTAGGTTTTTGATCCATTCTGCTTTAACTGTTGCATACAGTACAAGTTGGAGAAGGAAACAGCAATCCACTCCAGTGTTCTTGCCTGGAGAGTCCCAGGGACAGGGGAGCCTGGTGGGCTGCCATCTATGGGGTCACACAGAGTCGGACACAACTGAAGAGACAGCAGCAGCATACAGTACAAGTAAGAATCAAATTTCAATCTTTCTGCATGTGGCTATCCAAAATTACAAGCACCATTTATTGAATCTCCTGCATTGCAGGTGGACTCTTTACCATCTGAGCCACCAGGTAAGCCAAACTACAAAAAAACCTCACCTTATTGCACTTTGCCTTATTGTGATTGGCAGATATTGTATATTTTACCAACTGAAGTTCTGTGGCAAACCTGTGTTAAGCAAGCCTATCATTATCATTTCCTTTAAAACAGCATTTGTATACTTTATGTCTTTGTGTCATGTTTTGATATTTATCACAATATTTCAAATGTTTTTATTACTATTACATTTGTTATGGTTATCTGTGCTCAGTGACTTTTGATGTTACTTTGAAATGGTTTTGGGTAGCTACAAACCATACTCACTTAAAATTGTAAACTTAAATGATAAACGTCAAATGTATTCTGATTGCTCAACTGACAGGCTCTTCCCCATCTCTATCTTTCTCTTTGAGCCTCCCTATTCCCTGAGAGAAAATAACATTGAAATTAAGCCAACTAGTGACACTACAATGGTTTTAAGTGCCCAAGTATAAAGAGGAGTCCCACATTAAATCAAAAACTAGAAATGATTAAGGTTAGTGAGAAATGAATGTCTACAGTCAAGACAGGCCAAAAGTTTGGCCTCTTGCATCAGTTGCAAGTTGTAAATGTAAAGAAGCTCTTCTTGAAGGAAATTAAAAATGCTAGTCTAATGTACACATGGATGACAAGAAAGTGAAACAGCTTTATTACTGATATGGAGCAACTTTTAGTGGCCTGAATAGAAGTTCAAACCAGTCACAACATTCTGAAAACCAAAGTCTAATTCAGAATAAGGCCCTAAACTCTCATCAAGTCTCATGAAGGTTCAGAGAAATGAGTAAGCTGCAAAGAAAAGTTTGAAGCTAGCAGAGGTTGGTTCATAAGGTTTAAGGAGAAAGAGCCATCTCCATAACATAGAGGTACAAGGTAAATAGCAGAAGCCGCAGCAATTATCCAGAAGATCTTGCTAAGACAATTAATGAAGGTGGTTACAGTAAACAAAAGATTTTCAGTGTAGACAAAACAGTTGCTTCTGTTGGAAGAGGAGTGAAGTGAAAGTTGCTCAGTCGTGTCTGACTTTTTGTGACCCCCATGGGTTATATACAGTCCGTGGAATTCTCCAGGCCAGAATATTGGAGTGGGTAGCCTTTCCCTTCTCTAGGGGATCATCCCAACCCAGGGATTGAATCCAGGTCTCCTGCATTTCAGGTGGATTCTTTACCAGCTGAGCCACAAGGGAAGCCTGTGTTGGAAGAAGACACTACTTAGGATTTTTATAGCTAGAGAGGAGAAGTCAATGCCTGGCTTCAACGTGCAAACTGACTCACTCATTAAGGGCATGGTGTTTAGTTGCTCAGTCATGTTCAACTCTTTGTGACCCCATGGACTATAGCCTGCCAGGCTCCTCTTCCAGAGGATTCTCCAGGCAAGAATACTGGAGTGGATTGCCATTTCCTTCTTGATGTTAAGGGTATAGGTAGCTGATTTGAAGCCAATATTGATCTACTGTTCTGAAAATCCTAGAATTCTTAAGAATTATGCTAAATCTATTTTGTCTGTGCTCTATAAATGGAACAGTAAAGCCTGGAAATAGCACACCCATTTACAACACAGTTTACTGAATATTGTTAGTCCACTGTTAAGACTTACTGCTCAGGAAAGAAAAAGATATATTTTAAAATACTATTGTTTATTGACAGTGCAGGTGGTCACTCAAGAGCTCTGATGAAACTATAAAACAAGATTAATGTTGTCATGTCTGCTAAAACAACAGCCATTCTGCAGCCCATGTATCAAGGAGTAATTTTTATTTTCAAGTCTTATTATTTAAGAAAAACATTTTATAAGGCTATATCTGACATAGATGGTGATTGCTCTGAATATATCTGGGTAAAGTAAATCCTCTGATAGATCTGGGTAAAGTAAATTAAAACATTTCTGTAAAGGATTTACCATTCTTGATGTCTTTAAGAACATTTGTGATTCATGGGAAGAGCAAAATATCAACATTAAGTTTGGAAGAAGTTGATTCCAAACTTCAGTGGAGGATGTCACTGCAGATGCGATAAAAACACCAAGAGAACTATAACTAGAAATTGAACCTGAAGATGGAACTGAAATGCTACAATTTCATGGTAAAACTTTATGATGAGGAGCTGCTTTTTATGGATGAGCAAAGAACATGATGGAATCCCTTCTTGGTTAAGATTCTCTGAAAATTGTTAAATGAAAACAAAGAATTTAGAATATGAAAACTTATTTGATAAAGCAGTAGTAATATTTGAGAGGATTAAGTCAATTTTGAAAAGTACTGTGGATAAAAATTCTATCAAACACATTGCCTGCTACAGAGAAATCACTGGTGAAAGGAAGAGTCAATCAATGTGGCAAACTTCAATACTGTGGTATTTTAACAAATTGCTAATAGTAGTCTCTAATGATCCTTTGTATTTCTGTGTTGTCTGTTGTGATCTCTCCATTTTCATTTCTAATTTTATTGATTTGATTTTTCTCCCTTTGTTTCTTGATGAGTATGGCTAATGGTTTATCAATTTTATTTATCCTTGTTGATTTTTGCTATGGTCTCTATTGTTTCTTTTGCATTTATTTCTGCCCTAATTTTTAAGATTTATTTCCTTCCACTAACCCTGGGTTTCTTCATTTCTTCCTTTCCTAGTTGCTTTAAGTGTAGAGTTAGGTTATTTATTTGATTTTTTTCTTGTTTCTTGAGGTATGTCTGTATTGGTATGAGCTTTCTCCTTAGCATTGCTTTTACAGTGTCCCACAGGTTTGGAGTTGTTGTGTTTTCATTTTCATTCATTTCTATGAATATTTTGATTTCTTTTTTCAATTCTTCTATGATTTGTTGGTTATTCAGCAGTGTGTTGTTCAGGTTGGAATTTTTAAAAGTTTTTCTCCGGTATGGCCGAAAGCAAAGGAGAACTAAAGAGCCTCTTTATGAAAGTGAAAGAGGAGAGTGAAGAAGTTGGCTTAAAGCTCAACATTCAGAAAACTAAGATCATGGCATGCGGTCCCAGCATTTCATGGCAGATAGATGGAGAAAGAGTGGAAACAGTGGCTGACTTTATTTTTCTGGGCTCTAAAATCACTGCAGATGCTGATTGCAGCCATGAAATTAAAAGACGCCTACTCCTTGGAAGAAAAGCTATGACCAACCTAGACAGCATATTAAAAAGCAGAGACATTACTTTGTAAACAAAGGTCCATCTAGACAAGGCTATGGTTTTTCCACTGGTCACGTATGGATGTGAGAGTTGGATTATAAGGAAAGCTGAGCGCAAAAGAATTGATGCTTTTGAACTGTGGTGTTGGAGAAGACCCTTCAGAGTCCCTTGGACTGCAAGGAGATCCAACCAGTCCATTCTAAAGGAAATCAGTCCTGAATATTATTAATTGGAAAGACTGATGCTGAAGCTGAAACTCCAATACTTTAGCCACCTGATGTGAAGAGCTAACTCATTTGAAAAGACCCTGATGCTGGGGAAGATTGAGGGTAGGAGGAGGAGGGGACAATAGAGGATGAGATGGTTGGGTGGCATCACCGACTCAATGGACACGGGTTTGAGTGGACTCTGGAAGTTGGTGTTGGACTGGGAGGCCTGGCATGCTACAGTTCATGGGGTCACAAAGAGTCGGACACGACTGAGTGACTGAACTGAACTGATACTGTAAACATAACTATTATATACACTACAAAATGAAACAAAATAAAAAGCTGTGGGACTCACTTTACTATAATATTTGTTTTATTTAATTAAAGCTGAACACACAGTATCTCCAAGGTATCCCTGAATTCTCTCACCATTGAATGGTTTTGGCACCTCTGTCAAAGACTAATTGATCATGGATGGGAGGG
This sequence comes from Neotragus pygmaeus, assembly GCA_006410875.1. Taxonomy (NCBI): domain Eukaryota; kingdom Metazoa; phylum Chordata; class Mammalia; order Artiodactyla; family Bovidae; genus Neotragus; species Neotragus pygmaeus. Next base: position 760,072 of record SJYV01001803.1, read on the forward strand.
TTTAGTTCTCTGCTCTCTTAGCTTTGTTTATCTGAAAATATCTTGATTTCCCCTTCCTCTCTGAAGGGGTTTTGACAGGCAGATACAGGATTCTTGGTTGACAATTTTGTTTTCATTGTTTAAAGATTTTGTTTTCCTTGTGTTTCAGCATCTTTTCTTCTTTTAGAAATCAACTGTTAATATTTTTAGGATTTCTTAAAGAGTCACTTTTCCTCCACTGCTTTCAAGATTCTCTTTGTTTTATCCTTCAACAATAGGACTATAATATGTTTAGGTAAATGGCCAACATCCGCTGGATCAGTGAAAAAGCAAGAGAGTTCAGAAAAACATCTATTTTTGATTTATTGACTATGCCAAAGCCTTTGACTGTGTGGGTCACAATAAACTATGGAAAATGCTCAAAGAGATGGGAATATCAGACCACCTGACCTTCCTCTTGAGAAATCTGTATGCAGGTCAGGAAGAAACAGTTGGAACTAGACATCGAACAACAGACTGGTTCCAAATAGGAAAATGAGTACGTCAAGGCTGTATATTGTCACCCTGCTTATTTAACTTCTATGCAGAATACATCACGAGAAATGCTGGGCTGGAAGAAGCACAAGCTGGAATCAAGAATGCCAGGAGAAATACCAAAAACCTCAGATATGCACGTGACACCACACTTATGGCAGAAAGCGAAGAGGAACTAAAAACCTCTTGATGAAAGTGAAAGAGGAGAGTGAAAAAGTTGGTTTAAAGCTCAACATTCAGAAAACAAAGATCATGGCATCTGATCCCGTCACTTCATGGGAAATAGATGGGGAAACAGGGGAAACAGGGTCAGACTTTATTTTTCTGGGCTCCAAAATCACTGCATGTGGTGACTACAGCCATGAAATTAAAAGATGCTTACTCCTTGGAAGAAAAGTTATGACCAACCTGGATAGTATATTCAAAAGCAAAGACATTACTTTGCTGACTAAGGTCCGTCTAGTCAAGGCTATGGTTTTTCCTGAGGTCATGTATGGATGCGAGAGTTGGATTGTGAAGAAGGCTGAGAGCTGAAGAACTGATGCTTTTGAACTGTGGTGTTGGAGAAGACTCTTGAGAGTCCCTTGGATTGCAAGGAGATCCAACAAGTCCATTCTGAAGATCAACCCTGGAATTTCTTTGGAAGGAATGATACTAAAGCTGAAACTCCAGTACTTTAGCCACCTCATGCGAAGAGTAGACTCATTGGAAAAGACTCTGATGCTGGGAGGGATTGGGGGCAGGAGGAGAAGGGGATGACAGAGGATGAGATGGCTGGATGGCATCACGGACTCGATGGACGTGAGTCTGAGTGAACTCCGGGAGTTGGTGAAGAACAGGGTCACGTTTCCAGTGCAGGGGGCTCAGGTTCCACCCCTGGCCATGTTACTAGATTCCACATGCCATAACTAAAGATACCATGTGCCACAGTGACTATCGAAGGTCCTGCCTCAACTAAGACCCAGCACAGCCAAGAAATAAAATAAACCCTAAAAAAAAAAAAAGAAGAAGAAGAAGAAGAACA
>SJYV01001803.1:761701-839805 GCA_006410875.1 Neotragus pygmaeus
TGATGCTTTTGAACTGTGGTGTTGGAGAAGACTCTTGAGAGTCCCTTGGATTGCAAGGAGATCCAACAAGTCCATTCTGAAGATCAACCCTGGAATTTCTTTGGAAGGAATGATACTAAAGCTGAAACTCCAGTACTTTAGCCACCTCATGCGAAGAGTAGACTCATTGGAAAAGACTCTGATGCTGGGAGGGATTGGGGGCAGGAGGAGAAGGGGATGACAGAGGATGAGATGGCTGGATGGCATCACGGACTCGATGGACGTGAGTCTGAGTGAACTCCGGGAGTTGGTGAAGAACAGGGAGGCCTGGCGTGCTGCAATTCATGGGGTCACAAAGAGTCAGACACGACTGAGTGACTGAACTGAATGAATTGAACTAATCTTACTCATGAGGGCTTCACTGTCTGGACCTCCCAAAGTCCCCACCTTCTAAGACCATCACATTGAGGAACAAAAGCATTCAGATCACAGCAAGAACTCTCTCAGTCTTTGAAAATTGGCTCAGTACTGGGATACTCTGTTAACACCTATCCAGATCATTTACAATTTTGTCTTGGCCTTCACCTGCAGCTGGCATTAAACATGTAGATCAACTAGTGGTGAAAGCTAGGCTCTGTTCAGGTCTTTCTGAGCATGTGTCTTATAGTGGGCATGCATGTTACTATCTAAATTCCATCAGATGTTGGAGGGCTTTTGAATGTCCAGAGTTCCCAAAGAAACTCTGTTATTTCTAGCAATGCACTCAGGGTGGCTTGCTTCACTATGTGTTTAGTTATATTTAGCAGTAAACCGATTTCTACTGGGGCTTAAGCTGTGAGAATCCTGAAGGTCTTAAATTGGGTATAATTTATTTCAGTTTCTGCTAACTGGATACAAGGGTCACTAATAAGCTGGTGTCAGTTTAACATCATTTGAAGTTTTTAACTGAATGCTGAGGTTTCAAGTTCAGCCTCTTGATCCAAAGAGACTGGGCCCCAGTCTTATTATCCTAATTCCAGAGACTTATTGCCATTTGCCACAAGGAAAACCAAGCTTTCTTTCCGTCTCCAAGCTTTCTTTCCATTTCATCACCTACTTTCATTTCAGTTCACTTATTTTTATTATATATGCATGATTGTACTTGTGTTTATATGGTATCCAGAATAGCTTTATTGGTTTCCTTTATTGTGAACCCTAATGCATTGAAAAATGTTTTTCTTGTATTACAGTGGGAGGCCCTTTCAGAGTACCTCATCTGTCATCATTTGAAAAGAGAAATCATATGATCCACTTTATGTCAAGTCATTTCACAATAGAGCCATGTTGCTGCTGCTAAGTGGCTACAGTTGTGTCCAACTCTGTGCGACTCCATAGATGGCAGCCCACCATGCTCCGCTACACCTGGTATTCTTCAGGCAAGAACACTGGAGTGGGTTTCCATTTCCTTCTCCAATGCAGGAGAGTCAAAGTGAAAGTGAAGTTGCTCAGTCGTGTCCGACTCTTCGTGACCCCATGGAATGCAGCCTACCAGGCTCCTTCATCCATGGGATTTTCCAGGCAAGAGTACTGGAGTGGGTTGCCACTGCCTTCTCCACATAGAGCCATGAGAGAATTGCATTTAAAATCAGGGAATGTCTAGCATTATATGATTTTAAAAGTCTAATAAGCTAGCAGATACAAAGTAGGAATTTAATAAGTGATTGATTGGTTGATTGCTATTTCTATGCCAAATGCTTGATAGTCATTATCATTTAATCATGTCCTACAAATTTTGGACACCTATTTAATGGTAGATTTTATTTTCCCTGAATTTTAACTGAGATTCATGCATGTATATATGTAATAATGAGAACTCTGCTTCATTTTAAATTAAGTGATGAATTAATTACTAACTAATATTACTAATTAATATACTTTCAGCTAAGAACTTAACAATTGAGCTGTCACTGAAATTTCAAACACGTATAATTCTTGAACTGTTTCAATGACACAGAATCACTGAGAAGCTAAAATTCTGACTGAATTTGTAGAACACTTTCATTTTAGTTTGATTCTTGCAAGCTTAGTTTTTTTTTTTTAGCTTTTTTTTTTTTTAACTTTATTCTACTTTACAATACTGTATTGGTTTTGTGATACATCGACATGAATCCACCACAGGTGTGCACGAGTTCCCAATCCTGAATCCCCCTCCCACCTCCCACCCCACATTGTCTCTCTGGATCATCCCCGTGCACCAGCTCCAAGCATCCTGCATCGAACATACACCTGTGCCTCATTTCTTACATGATAGTATACATGCTTCAGTGCCATTCTCCCAAGTCATCCCACCCTCTCCCTCTCTCTCAGAGGCCAAAAGTCCATTCTATACATCTGTGTCTCTTTTGTTGTCTCACATACAGGGTCATCATTACTATCTTTCTAAATTCCATATATATGTGTCAGTATACTACATTGGTGTTTTTCTTTCTGGCTTACTTCACTCTATAATCGGCTCCAGTTTCATCCATCTCATTAGAACTGATTCAAATGTATCCTTTTTAATGGCTGAGTAATACTCCATTGTGTATATGTACCACAGCTTNCTTTCTCTTTCTGACTCACTTCACTCTGTATAATAGATTCTAGGTTCATCCACCTCATCAGAACTGACTTGAATGTGTTCCTTTTTATGGCTGAGTAATATTCCATTTTGTATATGTACCACAACTTCTTTATCCATTCATCTATTGATGAACATCTAGGTTGCTTCCATATCCTAGCTATTGTAAATAGTCCTGCAATGAACAATGGGATACATGTATATTTTTCAACCCTGGTTTCCTCAGGGTATATGTCTAGGTGTGGGATTGCTGGGTCATATGGTGGTTTTATTCCTAGTTTTTTAAGAAATCTCCATACCATCTTCCACAGTGAATGCATCAACTTACATTCCCACCAACAGTACAAAAGCATCCCCTTTTCTCCACACCCTCTCCAGCATTTATTGTTTGTAAACTTTTTGATGATGGCCATTCTGACCAGTGTGAGGTGATATGTCATTGTGGTTTTGATTTGCATTTCTCTAATGGTGAGCGATGTTAANACCAACAGTACAAAAGCATCCCCTTTTCTCCACACCCTCTCCAGCATTTATTGTTTGTAAACTTTTTGATGATGGCCATTCTGACCAGTGTGAGGTGATATGTCATTGTGGTTTTGATTTGCATTTCTCTAATGGTGAGCGATGTTAAGCATCTTTTTATGTGTTTGTTAGCCATCTGTATGTCTTCTTTGGAGAAATGTCTGTTTAGGTCTTTTCCCCACTTTTTGGTTGGGTTGTCCATTTTTCTGGCATTGAGTTGTATGAGCTGCTTGTATATTTTGGAAATTAATCCTTTGTTTGTTGTTTCACTTGCTTTTATTTTCTCCCATTCCAAGGGTTGTATTTTCACCTTGCTTATAGTTTCCTTTGCTGTGGAAAAGCTTTTAAGTTTAATCAGGTCCCACGTTTACTGTTGTTTTTATTTCCCTAACTCTAGGAAGTGGGTCATAGAGGATCTTGCTTTGATTTATGTCATCGAGTGTTCTGCCTATGTTTCCTCTAAGAGTTTTATAGTTTCTGGTCTTACATTTAGATCTTTAATCCATTTTCAGTTGACCTTTGAGTATGGTGTTAGGAAGTGTTCTAATTTCATTCTTTTACATGTAGCTGTCCATTTTTCCCAGCACCATTTATTGAAGAGGCTGTCTTTTCCCCATTGTATATTCTTGCCTCCTTGGTAAAAAAAATAAGGTACCCATAGGTGCATGGGTTTATTTCTGGGCTTTCTATCTCATTTCATTGGTCTACATTTCTGTTTTTGTGCCAGTATCATACTGTCTTGATGACTGTAGCTTTGTAGTATAATCTGAAGTCAGGAAGGTTGATTCTTCCAGCTCCATTCTTATTTCTCAAAACTGCTTTGGCTATCTGGGGTCTTTCATGTTTCCATATGAATTGTGCAATTTTTTGTTCTAGTTCTGTGGAAAATGCCTTTGGTAATTTGATAGAGATCACATTGAATCTGTGATCAGATTGCACTTTGTAGTATAGTCATTTTCACAGTATTGATTCTTCTACCCAGGAATACAGAATATCTCTCCATGTGTTTATGTCATCTTTGACTTCTTTCATCAGTGTCTTATAATTTTCTGTGTATAGTTCTTTTGTCTCCTTAGGTAAGTTTATTCCTAGATATTTAATTCTTTTTGTTGTATTGGTGAATGGGATTCCTTAATTTCTCTTTGTGATTTTTCATTGTTAGTATATAGAAATGCAAGTGACTTCTGTGTGTTGAATTTGTATCCTGCAACTTTGCTAAATTCACTGATTCAGTTCAGTTGCTCATTTGTGTCCAACTCTTTGCGACCCTATGAATCGCGGCACACCAGGCCTCCCTGTCTATCACCAACTCCCAGAGTTCACTCAGACTCACGTCCATTNTCATAACTATCACTGTCTCCATCATTTCAGTTCAGTTCAGTTCAGTCGCTCAGTCATGTCCGACTCTTTGCGACCCCATGAATCGCAGCGCGCCAGGCCTCCCTGTCCATCACCAACTCCCATAGTTCACTCAGACTCATGTCCATCGAGTCAGTGATGACATCCAGCCACCTCATCCTCTGTCGTTCCCTTCTCCTCCTGCCCCCAATCCCTCCCAGCATCAGAGTCTTTTCCAATGAGTCAACTCTTTGCATGAGGTGGCCAAAGTACTGGAGTTTCAGCTTTAACATCATTCCTTCCAAAGAAATCCCAGGGCTGATCTCCTTCAGAATGGATTGGTTGGATCTCCTTGCATTCCAAGGGACTCTCAAGAGTCTTTTCCAACACCACAGTTCAAAAGACTTCTCCATCATTATGTTTTATAAAGTCCCATGGAAATTCTACTTAGTTATATTCTTTATATCATTTACCCACAAATTTATTTAAATATTAACACTGTGAGTCCTGGGCTCAGTGCCACACATGCACTGCTTTATTTGAAACCTAAACCTATATGTAATGTTCATTTATATATTAGTTTGGCCACTCAGAACCTGAACCCCCTATCATTTGTAGACTTAGGATACTTGGTAGGAAGCACAATATACTCCCAATATTGTCAGATGTTATATTCTCCTTCATTGACTCCATTCAGACTTGAGACTTAAGCTCCCCAAACCATGGATTCTGGCAGAGGGTGGCAAAAGCAGAAAACATCCAGCTTTAGACGCAATGGTAGTTGTTGTATGTAATGGCACTGATGTCCTAGGGCAGCATTATACAAGAGGGAAAAAAAATATTTCCACAAATTAGAACCAGAAGCCATATCAGATGATGAAAACATTCTAGTGAGGTAAAATGAGTACTGCTACATTCCAGGTTGATCAAGGAGCTCATCCCCCTTCCACAGAAGATAATCTTCACCAACCTCCTTAACCAGCAGGATACTATATTGTTCTATGAGCCAATGACCTCTGAAGCTAAAACTATCATGGATATCACATTTGTTGGGGATTTCATGATAACTCTCTTTTGGCTATAGGTTTCCAGAAAATGAGGAACTATAATTGGATATAATGGAAAAGCCAGGACAATACTTGGAGATAATAGACTTATATGTAAGTGGCTAACATTTTTTTTTCTATTAATGAAGGCAGTATTTTTTCATATAAAAAGTTTTTCAAAGTGAATGTAAAGAAAGAAGTACAGATAGGGATGGATACTTGATAACAAAATGGGTGAATTGTGGCAGAAACTATTGTTTATTCAACAGCCATCTTACTTGTTCATTCCAGACCTTTCTCTTCCAAACAGGACATTGATTTTGTTCAACCACCTATCTTCCCATTTATATCCTCATGCTTTAGTGACTTCTGACCTCATATTAAGTTCCATGGAATGGCTGCTAATGAGTCTATGCCAATTTTAGCAGTTCATCTGTCAGGGGTAAGAGTAGATATTACTAGGTGACCTAATTCTGGTTAGTGGAAGGTGAGAAGCAATCTTCTTGGAGTGTTGGTGGGGGTTAGGGGGGTGTGGGGAAAATATTCCTAGGAGATCAAATGAAATACAGAGAATCAGTCTGCTTTGGAGGTGACTGGATCTGCATATATTTGAGGACAAAGCTAACAAACAGAGATGCCCAGAGCCAGGAGATGAATGTTATTACTGTATGCCTGAGGCTTACATACATCTAGACAGAATGTTGTGCTAAATAATTTATTTCTTTACTATTTAAACCATAGCTTCCACATACTTAAAACATTCTAGTGGATACACTGGAATATTCACTTGTAAGTTTTAAAAAATGCCTTGCCCAATAACTTGTCTGTGTTTATTTAGCCAACAGTGATAGGACAAAATTCAATCTCAGACTTGCCTGATGTCACAATTCAAGTGCTCAAACTTCACACTATTCCACATTTGCATAATAAAGATCTGTAACTTAAGAAATACTTTGTCAGCCAAGTATCTGATATATAATAACATAACCTCTAAGTAAGTTCTTTGATGTTGCACATATGCCTCCTGTCTAAAAAAGTGATGGCAAGGAAAGATTATGTCTAAAATCTGACAAGTACAAATATATCAATTCCTTGGTGAAAAATATAGAAAGCATGGATTAGTATAGTTATTTTATCTTCCATTATAAAACCTGTATTTTTAGGCATCAAAATAAATCTGGAAGCTGTTGAAATTTCTCAATATTTCTCTAGTCATCAGCTGGCTGTGTTGGCTAATTTGTACCAATATGATTAGTTCAGTTGAGTTCAGTCACTTAGTCATGTCCGACTCTCCGCAACCCCATGAACTGCAGCACGCCAGGCCTCCCTGTCCATCACCAACTCCTGGAGTCCACCCAAACCCGTGTCCATTAAGTCGGTGATACCGTCCAACCATCTCATCCTCTGTCATCCCCTTCTCCTCCTGCCCTCAATCTTTCCCAGCATCAGGGTCTTTTCCAATGAATCAGCTCTTCACATCAGGTGGTGCAATCAAATTAACCTTTGATGATATTTACCAAAACAAATTAATGATGCTTTAATAGTAACACCAAGTTAGTCATATTAGTGAGACAACATAACATAGTTAAGGGCACAGGCAAAGCTGTGGATTAAGTTTCTCTCTGTCATGGAATGTTATATGATTTGAGGGAAGTCTCATAACTATAAAAGAGAATTTATAACTCATAATTTCTAAGGTTGAAGTAGGTGTTAAAACAAGCTTTGAAAACAGAACATACTATGGTTCATATACAGTATGTCTTTAATAAATGGTAGTTATTATTAGCTAATCATAAAATAAATGCTCACATCTGTTCAAAATGGATCTTGAGAATGAAGTTCTAGTTTTGGCAACCTTACTATGATTCAAAGAGTAGAGTTTTTCCCCCAGATCTACACTGCTAGAAATTTATATTTTCTAGAAGCAGCTTTTCTCTATTATGTTCATTTCAGAATGACTATAGGTCATTCTATTATTAACAAGTATAATTCCTACCAAGTGAGGAAATTCAGAATGTACAAAATATACATAAATATAAAATATACAATGTGTAAACTATGATTTTAAAGCTTAAGGTATGCAATGTCATATAACATAATCAATTTGACATCTAATTAAAAGCATTTCCTTTTTCATAAATGTTTCAGACCTTGGTAATCACAGTCCAGTTTGGAGACAAGACATAAATAAGATAAATGCAATATCCTATGCTAAGTGCTTTGGAATATGGACATATAGGGTTACATGGAGCAGAGATGAGAGCCACCCAATCTGTTTAAAGAATAAAGTGGAAAGATTTCCTCCAGGAGAGAACCCCCAGGTAGTACAAAAGAAGGCAAAGATAAGAAGTGGAGAAGAATGTTGTAGAAGACAGCAAGAAAAATGTCACAATAGAAAGAAATACTCCATTAGTTTCTATAACACAAACTGTGAAATAGGAAGTGATGAAAAGCAAGGCTAAAAATGGAGGTAGGAACTATATGATGTTAAGGACCTCTAAGTTTATCTTATAAATGAGGAGCAGCAAATAACGAGTTTAGAGTGTTGACAGGGTTTTATTTGCTGTTCATATGTTCACTTTGGCAGTAGGAACAATTTGGATTTGAGTGGAGTTGGGCTGGCAACCGACTCCAATATTCTTGCCTGGAGAATTCCTATAAACAGAGGAGCCTGGCAGGCTATAGTTCATGGGGTCGCAAAGAGTTGGACACAACTGAATGACTAAACATTGGACAGCACAGGCCGAGTTAGAAAAGTTGAGAGTATAAACATGAGCTGTAAAAATAGGGGAGAGGAGTGAAGTCATCTAGACTTTTTACCCCAAATAAAAATAATTGAAGTGATTTCCCCCTTTTTATCTTTTTACAAATATAGCACTTGTGAAAAGCTCACTAAAAAAAAAAATTCTATGCTTCGCAGGATTATTTTATCCAATTTTATAGGGCATTGTCTAATTCAGATGAATCAGAATATGTGACACATTTATTAAAACATCATGTATTTCAGGATTTCCCTGCTGGTCCATTGGTTAAGAATCCACATGCCGATGGATGGGACATGGGTTCAATCCCTGTTCCAGAAAGATTCCACATGCCGCAGGACAACTAAGCTTTTGTGCCAAAACTATAATTGTAAAAATTAAAATAAAACATATAAATACCAGTAGACAAATCTTTAAAAAAAAATCATGTATTTCAGAATAATTCTCAGATTTGACTGTTTTGTGATATGTATTGTATGTAATATGTACCACATGTGTACATGTAAAATCAGTGTTTACTAACTGTATAGTTAGTAACCATCATAATTTTTGTAAAAAAGGAAATAGACAAAGGTAAATTTAAATGAAATTTGTGAAACAAGTAAATATTGTAAGATAAAGAGCTTCCATGGTAGCTCAGATGGTAAGGAGTCTGCCTGCAATGCAGAAGACCCGGGTCAGGAAGATCCCCTGGAGAAGGAAACGGCAACCCACTCCAGTATTCTTGCCTAAAAAATCCCATGGACAGAGAAGCCTGGCAGGCTACAGTCCACAAGATCACAAAGAATCAGACACGACTGAGAGACTAACATAGAAGGTTTAAATATTACACATATAAATCTAGCATTTATTTGAAACTAATTTTATTTTAGAGGAGAAAATTAATCTCTTATATTTTAGAAAGATTATACATTATAATATTATATATCTTAACACAGAAGATATATTCCAAAATTCTGGACTAGACTTTTCAAAAACGAGAATGCCAGCCTAGGGAATTCTCTGGATTCATCCACTTTTTGCCAACATTAGGTTAATAGTTTCAACTCTTAAAAAGGCTCATATTTTAGAGATAAGGGAAGAGAAGAGTTTGGAAACACAGTAAGATATTGATGAGTTGATAAAAAGCTTTCAGCTTTGTTTTATTTTTTTATGTCTTTTGTATCTGTGCACTGGTTTTCTTCTTTAGGGGAGTGCTGGTATGTAGCAATGACAGATTAAATATGGTACTACAAATGTTTCACTTAAGGGAAGAAACTATATAAAATGAAAAATGTATCAAATATTAAACATATAACACAACAGTACAAAACCATTAGTTATTTTCTATTATTTATTCATGCTTAGCTACTGAAGGATATAATTTAAATTTCATAATACATATAAATGATCAGCTTGGAGTTACAAATTTTGAAGAAAGTACTGGCAGAAACTGCTATTGGTTTTTAGGAGGATATTCATTACAAATTTGTGTATGTTAGATGGTACACACAAAAAAATAAAAATGAGTATGGCTCATTAAAGTCAATGTGGTAAGAAGTGCTATTTTGGTATTTAGGCATCATGCTTCTCATTACATTTTTGGATGGATCTCAGAGGGCCCTATATGATCTGGGCTTTATTCTCCTCTAAGGAAATGGCAACTCATTCCAGTATTCTTGTCTGAAGAATTCCATGGACAGAGGAGCCTGGTGGGCAACAGTCCATAGGGTCACAAAGAGTCAGATACAACTGAGTGACCCCCCACCCCCGCTACACACACACACACACACACACACACACACACACACACACACACAGCATCTATTTCTTTTATTTTACTCCTTACCTGTATGCCACAGGACTCTGTCATCATTTTAGTTTCCAGAAGACTGATATCTTCACAAGCCTTTATAAACACTTCTGCTTTTCTCTTTTGCATCACTAGTCCTTTCCATCCTTCAATATTGGATTAAATCTCATTTGCTTATAAAGATACTCACTGANACAGGACTCTGTCATCATTTTAGTTTCCAGAAGACTGATATCTTCACAAGCCTTTATAAACACTTCTGCTTTTCTCTTTTGCATCACTAGTCCTTTCCATCCTTCAATATTGGATTAAATCTCATTTGCTTATAAAGATACTCACTGACTGTTCTAAGCAGCCTCCCTTTTACTTCACCCAGAGTGTTTTCTTCAAGTTGTGACTGCTAATTTCCACATTAATTCTTTTATTTTCAATTTAAATCACTAGCTGGAAACTTCCTAAGGGCAAATAATTTGTTGTTTTAATTTTTTAAATCTATTGTAGCCCCAGATTTCTAGTCAATGAAATTGCAGAATTTCCCAGGAAAAGTTCAGGATTTATAACACTGATTTTTATCTGGCCACTCCCAATATATATGAAGTCTTACATGGTTGCTTTCAGATGCTAGAGGTCATCACAGAAGAAAGGTATAGCTATCACATCCTACATTTTCAGATTTAGGATGCTCCTCCCTTCTATATATATATATATANCCACTCACCTTTGCCTCATCAGGGGGATGTTGATGCAGTTGGCAGCTGCAACGGCTGCAAAGGGCACAAATCTGCCAACCAGTGGGGGAAGATGCTGGGGGAGGAAAGGTGTCACTGAGTGGCCCTAAGGGCCATGGGGTGCCGGGGAACTCTGAGGAGAGTCACTGGGAGCCTCTAGGTTGGGTGGAGGAGGGAAAAGGGAAGAAGGAGGTAAGTAGAGAGCGAATGGGGGGCATTTACCTTGGTCAGGGATTTGAGTCCCAGGGCCGTGGCCACAGCCCCGGTGGTGGCACTCACATACGCCGTTCCCAGCTGCCTGTGGGTGGAAGAGCCAGGAAATGAGGTAGAAATGAACAACCCAGCATGTGGCTCTTTGCTTCAGGGACACACCAAATCCTCAGTTACAGGCGTGGGAGGCTGACCTCACTGCAGAGAAACGTCTCCCCTGCTCCAGTGTAGACCTGTCTGGAAGCCCCAATCCCTCCACTTGAAGAGGATTGGGTCCCCCAAAGCATAGTCTGGCCTCGCACCATCAGTCAGGCCAGGAAAGTGAGTAGGGGACTGGCTGAGAGGAGGGCGTTGAGCCATGGGCTGCACAGGCCCGGGAGGACAAGAAAGAGAAATGGAGGGCCAGGAGAAGAGCCCCTGGGGCGAGCTCTCACCCCACAGTGATGGGAGCGTCACCACTGCGATTGGAGTAGTTCACGACGGCATTGAAGGACTGATTCAGCCACTGCCAGAACACCACGGTTGGGGTCTTCCTGAGGGAACAAAGGCACTTATTTCCACAGTGTCCCACATCCTTGGACACCAACAATAAAACCCCAAAGGTTATCTCCAAACCCTCAAGAAGGGCCCCGGTGATGACCCCAGAACCTGCTCTGATGACCTGTGCATGACCCTCCTTACACAAACACACCTGAGCTTTGAGGAATGGAAGAGATTCTAATACAAGCTATCAGCCACCCACTATTTTCTGCCCAAACTGGCCCAGAGATCATCAGGTTACCCTCTAGCCTGAACAGAGTACCAGGGAGGAGACATACAAGATAGGACCTGCCTGTAGAAGATGAGCATGCAGCCAGTGATGGTCATGTTCATGGGCACCTGCGCTGACATGCGGCCAATCAGGACCACCTTTTCTCCCGTGTCTGGATGGAAGGCAGAGTCGTACACGTACTTGGCCCTCCACAGCTGGTCCTCGGTGAGCCCTGGCGTTATCACGCCAGCCCTGAAGAAGTTGGCAAGGAGCTGACAGGCAATTCTAGGGGACAGATCCACCCTCCCAAGCCCTGCCCACCCAGCTCAGGGGTGATCTTGGCAGAGGACCAGACACTCTGGCTCCCAATCTCAGAACAAACGAGCTCCTTGTCTCTGGGGGAGAATCAAATCTTCCAGAAAGAGGGCTCCTATTTCTATTTCCCTTCTGGCCACACAAAGAGGGGTGCCCTTCTGTTTCTGTCTAATGCTAGGTCATGGGTCATGGTGGTTTCCAATGGGTCAAAAATGGCTGGGGTGCTCTGAGAGTTTTTCCTCTTGGAAGCAAGGAGGCTGCCCTCCTAATTTCTTGGGACTCAACTTTGAGCCCCTCCATCCTTGCAGAGGGTGGCCCAGAAGAGGAACAGGTCCTGTAGAGGGTTTGTGAAACAGAACAGCCCCCTACCCATAAGTATCAACACCACCTCCTCTACCCAAACACCCTGAAATCCTTTGGGCTGAAGTTCTGTGTCTTAGTTGTCAGTGATTCTGACAGACAGAGTCAAGGAGTGAGGAGGTGGAGGAGTAGAACAGGGTCTCGCTCAAATGAGAGGAGATAGGTACAAAACGTACTGTATGAACAGCAGGGCAGTTCACCTGTAGTTCTGCACGATGTTCCGGGAAGCTTCCAGCTGTGCCCCAGACAGCAGCAGATTTCGGGGGTCCGTCACGGTGAAGAAGTGCCGGGCTCTGCCTAGGAAAGTGCTTTGGTCCCAGCGAGGTTCCTGGATATTGATATCTAAGGGCAACTCACCCATTTTCTGCAGGGCAGGGACCAAAGTCAGAGGACACCAAGGAGGGGGTCCAAGGGCTCCACATGGGGGATACTTGGGGAGAGACTTTGGTGATGCTGCCCTGGTCCCTGGGCCTATTGCCAGTCTTTCTAGAGCTCAAGGTAACTCCAGATAGGTAAGCAAGCGGGCAAGAAGCTGTTCTCTAGGCAATGTTCCAGCCCAGGGACCTACAGCCACTGGAGGAGGGGGCAGGAGAGAACAGAGCCAGGAAAGCAGATGTCCTTGTGCTCTGGCCTGCTGCAGATTTTCATGAGTGAGGATTTACACGTGTGTGCTTGACGTGAGCAGCAACTAATCCCATGCAGCTACTTTTGTGCTCTACATGCACAAAAATGCAGATTATATGCATCATACATCCACATTCATGTCAGCTTTAGGCCCCAGTTGCTTTGAGACCTACATACAAACACCCAAGGCTGTTTGGAAAAATGGCATAAGCTGTACCACACCCCAGGCCCTAAATGGAGGAGAGCAAGGGCTCAACAGCTCCAGGGCTCACCTATTCCAGGTCTCAAACAAGGGACTGCTGCCAGCCAGCCAGTGTGCTTGCAGGCATCCACAAGCTCTCTCTCCAGGCCCATCTTCCTCAACCACACTGAATTGCCCAAAATCCTCCTTGTTCCCCAGGTGGGCAGGGCTGGCATGGACACCCACTCACCTCTTCCTGAGCCACCTGCCTCTAAAGGAGCAGGATTCAGTAAGTGACCCCTTCACTCGGCATAGAGAGGAAAGCCTGAAGCAGCCATCTGGCCATGTTGGGCAAAATCCTACAAAATGACTAATCCTCTCCAACCACACTTCCTCACAGGCAGACACACCCTCCCCTCTCACACACTCACATTCACATACTCACACACAGAGACACCAGCATACTCGCTCTACACAGATCTGCAGACAGGGTGAACACAGCCTGCACACCAAAACCGTTACTTACACACACACAGAGCCTACATCCATCAGCTGCAGACACTTGAAGGTGTGACCACACAGAGCCCCACCCTAACACTCCCTCCCTAACCAACCTCCCCTGTGCCCCATGAGGCGAAGATACTGAATCCTATAGGACAGGGGCAGCTTCCCTTTCTGACTCCCAGCCCTCAACCCTCTACTCCCCTGACCCCCGAAACCCACCCGGCACAGCGAGCACTCACGCTCTCCTAGGCTCCTGGGCTCCGCGGTTCTGCAGCTCTCAAACTCGCCTTCCTCTGCGCGCTTCCCCTCCCACCGCACCCCGCCTTCACATCCATCATGCGTAACGTCACGCGTGACGCTCACCGGCTTGAGAGGCGGGGGCTCCGCCCGATGAGGCCAGGGATTGGCAGGGCCTGGGGGCGATGAGTGTCATTGAGGGCGACGCCCCCAGCCCTGGCTACCGAGACCCAGCCCTCCGCAGCCTCCCAGAGCCAATCCGGGCTCGGGAATCAGTCCTGGCCGCGGCCCAGCGCGAGAGAGGAGGGGAGGAGCGGCCCGGTTTACTTGCATTCCCTTGGCTGGCCTCGGGAGGCACCCGGCCTCTGCCCAAGGGGTCTAGGTGTCCCCGGAGAAGGCAGGCGGCGCGGAGGGGCATCCTCTGACGGTGCGCCCAGAGGGACTCGGGTTACCTCCAGGCTTGTTTACTTGATGGTACCTTGGCCGTGGCCTTTGCCTACTTGGTCCCCTGGGCTCCTACGCCGGTTCCCATAAGGTCCTCTCGCAGTATCTGGACATTCTTACCCGCTCACAGTCCAGTTCTGCTCGCGCCTGTGTCCTTTCAGTGCCCGCACCTTTCCTCCTCTGTATCTTCTATCCTCCCCTTTGTAACCTCTAGCTCCGCTGGGTCCCCAGTTTCCTTATGACTTCAGTCCCTATCCCTGCATCACAGACCCTGGCCCCTGGCTCTGTCCCGGAGGTGAAGCATCAAGCAAGTGGATCAGACATTCTTCTTCCTTCTGGTGGCCCGAAACCAGCTTCCCTGCTATGCATCCTTTCCAGAACTGGAAGGCCAGAGAGACACTTTCTGACATAGAAGGATGGTGCATGTGAAAGCAACGTTCAAACACACACACATGCACACAACTCAGTCATCATACAAAACATCCATGCCGCAAACTGAGGCTCCAGCTCGAGCTGCTGCCCACTGCAGGTTCACGCCTCTCTCTGCCCAGGTGACATTCCCTCGCTGAGGCCTCAGGGATGACCGCAGAGAGGTGGCAATTTCATGAGCCCTAGTAAGTAGCTGGTTCGGCCTGGAAACGACGCGGTTCTAGGCTCGCCTGCACCGAATCAGTAGCGGGAGCTGGGCGAGCCGAGATCCAGGCTTTAAGTTCATAGTGCAGGATGGGGTATCAGAACTCGAACTGGAGCGGGTAGAACCCATCGGCGCCAGCCCTGTTTACAGACGGCATCCCCAGGCACCCAGGAGAGGTGGCGGGAGGGAGTGACTGGCGGCCTTCCCAGCCAATGGGAGCCCGAGGCTGAGAGGGCCAGCCCTATTCCTGCAGACTCGGCGGGGCGTGGGCAGGGATTCCCGGGCCGCTGCTCTCTTCGCGCCCGCAAGCGGGCGAGGCCGGCGGCTGCCGCAAGCGCGAGCAGGTGAGGGGGGACGGGAAGGATGGAGCCCGGGGGTGGGCTGCTGCGTTCTAGATTCTGGAACTGCTATGCGGGATTTGGCCTGAGGTTTTGCGTGGGATGTTGTGGGATTCTCAGCAGCAGGTCCCGTCCCCAAGGTTGGGAGAGGTTCATGCACCTCTTTAGACCCAAGGGAAGGGGGGACAGAGGAGACTGCAGCCTGGGGCTTGGAGATCTCTGAGGCCCTTGGCTGCAGCTGTCCCAGGTTCTGGAGGCCCCAGCCCCTGGGACTGGCCCCCAGCCCACATACACAGGGGAGGTGGTGCAGTGAACTGTCCCGGCCCAAATCTCTCGCAGTGCCTGCAGCCCTGCTACTAAGTCACTCCAGTCTGTCCGACTCTGTGCGACTCCATAGACGGCAGCCCACCAGGCTCCCGGGTCTCTGGGATTCTCTAGGCAAGAACACTGGAGTGGGTTGCCATTTCCTTCTCCAATGCGATAAAGTGATGTCACTCAGCCGAATCCGACTCTTAGCGACCCCATGGACTGCAGCCTACCAGGCTCCTCCATCCATGGGATTTTCCAGGCAAGAGTACTGGAGGGGTGCCATTGCTTTCTCCGGCTTGCAGCCCTAGGGCTGGCAATAATCCCATCTCCACTCTCTCAACCTCTACTGAGGACTGGAGACCTACCTGAGTAAATGACTCAGCTGAGAGCAGGAACAAGGGGTAAAAGAGAGGTTCTCACCCACCTTGTGGTATAAATGGCTCCAAAGTCCACGATGGTGCCTGAAATGGGCAGTTCTCTAGCCAGGGGTGGCAGAGGTGAGAGACCTAAGGGTTGAACAGGATGCTCAAGCTGGGGGGAGGGTGTGGAAGTCCTGGGGGGCAGCAGGGGCAGCATTTACACCCCTTCCCCAATCCTTGCTCTCCCTGTGCAGGCCTGGAGCACACACTCCTGAGAAGCAGCAGAGGTTGGGGGCTCCCAGTCCTTGAGACCCTGGTTGGCACAGAAGGCTCATGGAGCCCCAGGCCTGGGGGCCCCTCCTCTTGAGGGTCAGCAGGTTCCTTCTGGACCTGCAGGGTGCTACCCCAATCTAGCCACCATGGCACATGGTTTTGCAGTGGGCTTCGACCCGCTGGGTCTTGGAGACCTAAGCTCCAGCTCTCTGAGCTCCCTCTCCTCCCGAGGCCACCTGGGCAGCGAGTCAGGCTCCGCAACGCGATACCTGCTGAGAAAGCAACGGCTGCTGAATGGGCCCCCCCGTGGAATCCGAGCCTCATCGCCCATGGGCCGAGTCATCCTCATCAACTCCCCTATCGAAGGTGGGGGCAGGGCCGGGAACTATCAGAGTGGGCAGGGGACAGCAGGCTTAAGTAGGTGAAGGGAGAGCCAGCGTGGGTGGGGGAGTCCTAGGGATGCAGGGAGAGAGAGGGCCTTTGGTAACCCATAGATTCTTCCTCATCCTTTTGTCATCTTCAGACCGGTTTTTTAGTGTTGCAAGATTGTGGAGAGGTCAGAGCTGGGAGGTCTGGGCATGGAGGTGAAGAAGGGATGTGTGGTATGCTAGCCCCCAAGTAAGCAAGGCCAAGTATTAAACTGGCCCCCTCCCTCCTGTGAACTCTTCCTTTCTCCAGGCTCATTTGAGTATGACTTTGGGGGGATGGGACGGCATGGAGAAGGACATTCTTCATCAACCTGCCCTTTGTGTGCCCAGCTCTATGCTGGGCTGTGGGAGTCAGTGTCCAATGGACAGACAGAATTAAAGGCTTCAGGTGCAAAGGATGGAGAGAGAGGTAGACTGGAAGATGCTCCAGAGAATTGGGAGGAGTCGAGGGTCACCACGGAGTCCCAGGTCTGGGCCCCGAGGGAGGGGGACACCTAATCTTATGCAGTTGCTTAGTGCCATTTCATGGCACACCTATCTTATACCAGCTCTCATTAGGTCCTGAGGGGAACCTACAGAGAATTAAGTCTCAATTTTCACCTTCCAGAAATTTCCAGTGTAGCAGGGCTTGTAGACTGAGCCATGGTAGCAGCTGGTAGTAGGGTAGAGATATCACAGGCAAGGTTGAAATGGAAAGTGTGGAATATGGCAGGTGGGCACTCAGGAGATAGAATGGTTCAGTGACAGGTGTGAGGCGACAAAAAGCCGGTGAACCAGGCGGAATCTTGCCTACCAGCAGGGGAGGGGGCCTCCCTGGGCCTGGGCTTTCCCTGAGCAGAACCAGGTAAGTATCTCGAGCTGCCCTCCTCTCTCAGCCAGCAGAGCTCCCCTGGCTGGCTCTCAGACTAGACTTTTCAGACCCTGCTCTTCCCTCTGACCTCACTGGGCCCTGTCTGTCCCCTGCCCAGGCCATTGGGTGGAATATGCTGCTCAGAGAGCAGGCTTTCCCACACCAGTGGCCCAGCACACTCACCCCCATCGTCCGCCATGCTGGCCCCACTTTCAGGTGAGCAATAAGGCAGTATGTCACTCTGGGCATGGAGCTGGAGTCCCCAGATGAACTAGGAGACACGGAGGAGCAGAAGGGATGCACTGCAGTACAGCCCTTGCAAATCTTATCGTATTAGAATTTCACCTATACCTCCCCCTGCACTCTCCATGCTCGACTCTGATGCACACTGTCCCTCTCAAGAGCCTCTTCCAGCAGTTCCATGAGTGCTCTCTCCCTCCCCCCATGCGCCAGTGCAGTCAGGAGAGCAGCCTCCCTTAGCTATGATGGAAGGACTAGGGCATCAATCCAACCAATTGGTCTGTCTGAGTTGGGAGCCTGTGAGCTCAGACCTACCCAGGGATCGAACCCAGGTCTCCTGCATTACAGGCAGACGCTTTAACCTCTGAGCCACCAGGGAAGCCCACCTGAGCACAAACATTCCCCAACTCACCACAGGCTGGAGCCCCTCCCCCATGTTATTTTATATGTTATTATTTAGACCCTTCCAGAGGCCTAACATAACTGATGAGGGAGACGCAGTAGAAGGGTGAACACTGCTACCCACATTGTCCTCGAGAGTTCCCACTAGCTCCTCAAACTCGTNCCTGAGCACAAACGTTCCCCAACTCACCACAGGCTGGAGCCCCTCCCCCATGTTATTTTATATGTTATTATTTAGACTCTTCCAGAGGCCTAACATAACTGATGAGGGAGACGCAGTAGAAGGGTGAACACTGCTACCCACATTGTCCTCGAGAGTTCCCACTAGCTCCTCAAACTCGTTGGGTCCCAGAGAAATGGCATTATCTTTAATCCCAACCAGCCCCTTCTTCTTGCTCTCCTAACTTATTCATTTATTCATTATTCTGCTTATTATTTCATTCATCAAAAAAAGACTTAGCAGGAACTTCCCTGGAGATCCAGTGGTTAAGACTCCATGTTGCCACTGCAGAGGGCATGGGTTTGACCCCTAGTTGAGGAAATAAGATCCCACATGTTGTGCAGTGTGGCCAAAAAAAAAATTTTTTTAAAGACTTAGCAAATATCAAGCACTGTGCAACATACTGGGGAATACATTGGTGGAAAGAATTACTAAGTCCCTACCATGATTGACTTCCCTTGTGGCTCAGATGATAAAGCATTTGCCTACAATGCAGGGGACCCGCATTTGATCCCTGGGTCAGGACGATCCCCTGGAGAAGGAAATGGCAACCCACTCCAGTACTCTTGCCTGGAAAATCTCATGGACAGAGGAGCCTGATAGGCTATAATCCTTGGGTTCACAAAGAGTTGGACTCAACTGAGCGACTTTACTTTTTCACTTTATCATGATTGAAGTTATAGTCCAGTGAAAGGAGAGTGAGAATAAATAATATTACAAATGAGCAAATAATGAGAAAGGATGGTAATAATCTTAAAGGTATTAATTTGGATGATAGGATAGAGTAGTGGTTATCAAACTTCAGAATACATCAGAATTGCCTGGAGGCTCATGAAAAAATTACTGGATCCCACACTCAGAGCATCTGATTCAGTGGGTCTGCTGTAAAACTCCAAATTCACATGTGTGATAACTTTCCAGGGGCTGCTGATGCTGATCTGGAGAGCTCTCTTTGAGACCAATTTTGAGACTCCCTGGGAGGAGAGGGAGGGGCCTTTCTTCAGCAGAATCTTCCAGGGAGTCTTCTCTGAGAAAGTGGCACCCGAGCCTGGAGGAAGTGGAAATAGGAGGTGGCTTTACGAAGGTCTGGGCAAGAGCACCCCAGGCAGAGGGGACACTGAAAGGACTGGCTGGGGAGAGGAACAGGGAGGAGGTCAGTGTGGCCCAAGGTCTTGAGGCCAGGGAGGGTGGCCAGGGGTGAGTGTTGAGAGGTGGGCAGAGGGAAACCAAGGAGGGCCTTATTGGGCATGGAAAGAATGTGGAGCTCCTTCTAGAAGCAGGGGCAGGCAAAGAGGCTTTTAATCAGGGCGAAGGCATGACTGTGTATAGAATGGGTTAAAGGAGACAGAGGTGAAAGTGAGGAGATAGTGAGGCTGCTGGGTATCTGGAGAGCTGCCTGGTGGCAGGGCTAGGGAGCTGGAGGTAGAGAAACTTCCCTCCTCAGGGGCCCCAAGCTTCTAGGCTCAAAACCCAGATTTTGACATCCCCCTGGCCCAGGGAGCTGGCTCTTTAGGAGGGAATGAAGAGAAAGAGAATCAGAGGGCAGGAGAGCAAAAGTCTCCTTGTCTGGGCTGAGAGGGTCCTGGGACCTGTGCAGATAGAATCAGCTAGGAAGCCCCAGTGCCTCTCATGCCTCTGTCCAGCACTGCTCCTGCCTACAGGCTGCCCTTGGGGATTTCTTCCAGAGCCACTCTGCTCATGCATTGTAACTTGATTTCTCTTAGATCAAGTGTATGTGTGTGTGTGTGTGTGTGTGTGTGTGTGAGAGAGAGAGAGAGCGAGAGAGCGAGAGAGAGAGAGAGAGAGAGAGAGAGAGAGAGATTTCCCCTCTCAAACACCCAAGAACTCTCACCTTCCCACCTGGGACCCAAGTTACCCCTCCAGTCCCCTCACTCTTCTCTAAGCAGAAGACCACCTCTGAGCCTTTGCTCACTCCATCCCTTCATCAGTGCCTTTCCCTTTCCCTCCACCCACCCAAATCCCACCTTCCAAGAAGCCTTCCCCAATAGTTCTGGTCCCTAAAGTTCCCCTCCTCTGACTTTCCCTGTCACTGATGGAGAGAACCACTTCTGTGCTCTAGGCACATACGAAGGCGTGGTGGTGTTTTGGGTTTCTCTCCTCATGTAGTCAAATAGCTCCTAGAACCCTCACCTCCAGAATCACAGAGCCTACAAGGTAAAAGGAGCCTCTGGGATCCTTCCACAACATCCCAGACAGGGATTTACTATCAGCTTGTATGCCTCCAAATAATGAGCAATTCACTATCTTTCATGGAAAATTCATTCCACTGTCTGCCAGCTAAAGGTTTTAAAGAAAGTTTTCCCTTATTAAATCTCTTCCATATGACTCCACTGTGTGGAGTTCTTGGTTCTGCCCTAGGGGTTACACAGACAAAAATATCTAATGCCTTTTATAGAATAGTTCTTCAACTATTTGAAGATAGGCTTGTCTCTGCTGTAAGCCAGAGAGCCAGGATTCCCTCGACTGTGCCTCATAAAATGGAATCTTTTTCATCCATCTGACTTTTTTAGAATTTGGCCTGTCCCAGTGAGTATGAGAAGCTTAGTAAGGATTACACACACACACACACACACACACACACACATCACACACCCCTACATTATAAGGGAAGGAAAACAGTGTCTTCTAGCATGGAGTCCTGTCCTGCCTGCTCCCACACACTTCCTGCCATGATCTCAAAATCACTCAGAGAAGACTCAGAAATTAACTGCCTATACCCACATTTAGGGTCCTGGATGGCTGTGCCCAGCAACCCAGCCTTTGCAGGCCCCAAGTTAGGGGACTCAGGGACCCTCTGTGTCCAGAATGGGCAGGGGAGTCATGCCCATGTCCCCACCCTCATCAGCCAACAGCGATGAAAGTGACATCATCCATGCAGTTCGAGTGGAGAAGAGTCCAGCTGGGAGGTTGGGGTTCAGTGTGCGGGGCGGCTCTGAGCACGGCCTGGGCATCTTCGTCAGCAAAGTGGAGGAGGGGAGCAGTGCAGGTAAGTGGGACCCCACGGGTGAAATCCTGGCTTAGGATGCGACCCCCTACTTCGGTGGTATGCAGAGCTGTTGGCAGGGATGAGAGGAGAGGACCCTCAGTTTTGGAGGAGCTGATCCAGTGGGGAGATGAAAGGGGATAATGAATAGGTCCTTGGCCCCAAGGGCTGATACTCAGACCCTACCTGGGGATCCCAATCTCGTCGAAGAAGCTGTATCCCAGGGAGCTTCAGGGATGGGAGAGGCTCAGCCTCAACCTGGGGGACTTCTCCCCAGGGGCCCCTGCCCACCACCCCCTCCCCTGATACAGAGCAGGCTGGCTTGTGCGTGGGGGACAAGATCACCGAGGTGAATGGGCTGAGCCTGGAGAGCACCACAATGGGCAGCGCTGTGAAGGTGCTGACTGGTAGCAGCCGCCTGCACATGATGGTGAGACGCATGGGCCGCGTGCCAGGCATCAAGTTCTCCAAGGAGAAGACCACATGGTGAGCAGGCCTGGCCTCCACCCCCAGCCCACCAACCAGAGCCGTGGTGGGAGAGACCAGAGCCCAGGGCTTCTGCACTTCCCATCCCCTGGTACCGGAAACACAGGGATCTAATGGTCTGATCTTGAAATGAGAAAAGCCTGTGTCTTTCCCCCAGCCCTCCTCGCAGCACTGCTGTCTCAGGCCCCAGTGACCCTGCCCCTCTATGCTGTAGCTGCCGCAGACCTGGAGACAGGGCAGTAGCTCTCTCCCCAGCCCAGGGAGGATTTAAAAGGGAGCCTGGCAGTTCTGTGTGTG
Organism: Neotragus pygmaeus; assembly: GCA_006410875.1. NCBI lineage: Eukaryota > Metazoa > Chordata > Mammalia > Artiodactyla > Bovidae > Neotragus > Neotragus pygmaeus. The sequence continues at coordinate 783,934 of SJYV01001803.1, forward strand.
CCTAGTAAGTCACTTCAGTGGTGTCTGACTTTTTGCCACCCCATGGACCACAGTTTGCCAGGCTTGTCTGTCCGTGGGATTCTCCAGGCAAGAATACTAGAGTGATTTGCCGTGCCCTCCTCCAGGGGATCTTCCTAACCCAGGGTTCAAACCTGCATCTCTTACGTCTCCTGCATTGGCAGGCTGGTTCTTTACCACNTGTTACAGTGTGTCTTTTACCTTCTTTCTTCTTCATCACCTCCCCCCAACTCCAGGCTGGAATATGTGACATATTATGCTAAGACATTAGCACAATATGCTAATACATTACATATATGCTAAGACATTATACTAGAACTGGGGACAAAGGTCATTCCTTGGGATATGAGGCAATAGTGAGTTAGCTGATGTCCCTGAGAAATTCCTAGAGCCGAGCAACTACATACCTTAGGCCACATATCTACCTTGCTTCAGTCCCTCTTGTTTTGAGTTTTCTTTCACTGTCAGCTGGACCTAATCCTAACCTGTAATTTTATGTATCCTAGTGATTTGTGCTTCGTGCTCAGTTGTGCCTGTCTCTTTTGTGACCCTATGGAAAGTAGCCTGCTAGGCTCCTCTTTCCATGGGATTTTTCTGGCAATAATACTGAAGTGGTTTGCCTTTTTTCTTCTCCAGCGGATCTTCCCAGATCAGGAACTGAACTCACATCGCCTGCATTGCAGGTAGATTCTTAACCTGCAGAGCCATTGGGGAAGCCACATGTATCCTGGAACTCCTAAGCAAAAGTTTTTGTCCAGAGATTCATTTTCCTCTACTATGCAATCCTCAAAAGACTTTATTTGAGTGCATAAAGTATACTAATTGCTATCATTTATATACTAAGACATCACTTAATATTTATGTGTAATTGTTATGCAGCACAACTCTGATTATGCATATTATTTAAAAACAATTACAACAATGAGGCTCAGGATCTAGGGGACACTGAGCAGTTAGCAGTGGGAGAAGTAGTAAAAATAAACAAAAAACTAAATATTATAAATGTAGTTTGCATTTTGAGTACTATGTTTCTTTTTTGGGGTAAGAATCAGAGATATTCCTATCCATGGATTGTAGTCCACCAGGCTCCTCTGTCCATGGGATTTTCCAAGCAAGAATCTTGGAGTGGGTTGCCTTTTCCTCTTCCAGGGGTCCTTCCTTACCCACAGATAGAACTCAGGTCTCTACACCTCCTGCATTAGCAGGCAGATTTTTTACCACTAGGACCACCTGGGAAGCCCAGGAAAAGCTAATATACATGTAAACAACCCAGTGAGATTTTTCACTTGAGAATATCTAATCAGTTCCTTCAATAAATATTCACTTGAAAACTTTCACATGAAAGCTACTATACTAGATGATAAGAATGCAAAATTCAAACATTTTTCTTTTTGCCCCTTAGAGCCAAACTAAAGAAAATGTATAAATAGACAGATAATTACAATATCAATAGTATACAGATAAGTGCAATATCCATAGTGAACTAGTATGCAGGGTAGGATCCTAAGCCAAGCTAGGAAGGAGAAGAGGAAATGCTCTCATGAAAAACTGAAACATGAACTGGATCTTAAAGAATGGACAGGAAAAAACAGGGTGACAAAATTTAGTGAGATGCAAACAGAGTAGAAGTATGTATTCTTCAAAGGGGGAGCAGCATGTAGACAGCTCTGGTAATGCAGTGGCATAAAGTATGTTGGGGCATGGGCCTAGAAAAGTAACAGTAGTTAATTAAGAATGGCAGTGGATTTGTCCATGAAGACATATAGATGTATTTAAATACCTGACCAAGAAAGGAGCTTATCATTTGGTTTTAGAATAGAATACCACACTGAATTTGTTAATAGATTTAGAGTGCTGTGCTTATTGCTCAGTCATGTACAACTCTTTGCAACCCCACGGACTGTAGCCCACCAGGTTCCTCTTCTCTCTGTTAGATAGTTAGAATAGGAAAAAGGAGTCCAGAATGGCAGTGGCTAAAAGACAAGGAAGAGAAAAGTCTGTGAAAATAGAACAAAGGAAGGTCTGAGGACAGAATGAGGGCCTCAGGTAGAACAAACAGCACTCCTGGCTGGCCCAGTTTACATAGGACAGGCCCAGGGGGAGGAAAAACATATAAAAAGCAGAGCCAATGGGCCTGGGGCCTGGGGCCTCTCTCTCTATCTCTTTCTCTCTCTGTCCCGCTGGTAAGCTCTCTCTCTGTCTTTATCTGTTTCTCTTTTATGTATGTGTCTTTTGGGTTGGCGTGCCCTCACGCCTTGAGGATGCATTTTCCTTTATTTTCTAAATAAAACAGTAAACATGGAGCTGTAACGTTGTCCGAGAGCTGTGATGCGCCGAGGGTTTAAACACCCAATGCTTCAAATTTTTGTTGTGACGAGACAGAACCAAGGAGATTACACTCCCCTGACATCTGTGGTGCTGTGGGGGACTCTCCAGGCAAGAATACTGGAGTGGTTGTCATGCCCTCCTCCAGGGTATCTTCCCAACCCAGGGATCAAACCCAGGTGTCTCACCTTGCAGGCAGATTATTTTCCATCTGAGCCACCAGAGAAACAGAGTAGGCAACAAAATGAAATGAAGATTCACTAGTTGGGAAGCTGGCGGAGAACTCAAAGGAGAAATAAAGGAAATGTGGGTGACAGATTTAAGCAACATTGAAGTTCATTAATTACCTGTAGTGAATTCACTGGAACCTATATTTAAATGTATGTAGGAGAAGGCAATGGCAACCCACGCAAGCACTCTTGCCTGGAAAATCCCATCGACAGAGGAGCCTGGTAGGCTGCAGTCCACGCGGTTTCNCAGAGAAACAGAGTAGGCAACAAAATGAAATGAAGATTCACTAGTTGGGAAGCTGGCGGAGAACTCAAAGGAGAAATAAAGGAAATGTGGGTGACAGATTTAAGCAACATTGAAGTTCATTAATTACCTGTAGTGAATTCACTGGAACCTATATTTAAATGTATGTAGGAGAAGGCAATGGCAACCCACGCAAGCACTCTTGCCTGGAAAATCCCATCGACAGAGGAGCCTGGTAGGCTGCAGTCCACGCGGTTTCGAAGAGTCGGACATGACTGAACGACTTCACTTTCACTTTTCACTTTCATGCATTGGAGAAGGAAATGGCAATCCATTCCAGTGTTCTTGCCTGGAGAATCTCAGGGATGGGGGAGCCTCGTGGGCTGCCGTCTATGGGGTCACAAAGAGTCGTACACGACTGAAGAGACATAGCAGCAGCAGCAGTGAAAGGTGAAGACTATAGAATGAAAAATGTTCAGAACAGTGAGGAACACTAAATTTTAAGAAGATAGAAGAGGAAATTCAATAACCAGAAAAACCTGCAGAAGTAGGAGAAAATTCAGGAAATCAGAGAGTATTTGGAAATCTAGGGAAAAGAGAAAGTTTCTAGGAAAAGAGAAAGTTTCTAGGGAAAGAGAAAGTTTCAAGAAGTAGGCAGTAGTCAATAATGTCAATTACTCTGTACCTATAGCTTTCTTTGTCCTTTTACTACTGTATTATTGTTTAAAATGTGTTTTTATTATAAAATATAACATATGTATTATTGAAATTTAACACAGAATTTTTGTTAGCATAATTGTAAAGGGGAAAAATAACTGCAGTCGTCTATCCAGAAACACTATTTTTTAACACTTTGAAATATTTACTTTGTTTTGATTTTATTGATATTTGTTTATTTTTATATGGCTATTCATTGTATTTTCACAGAGTAGTTAATTTAAAAATATTTCAAATAAACCATTTAGATAAGAAGTCAGGTCTCCATGGTAAGGGTTGAGAATAGTCAAGAAGTGTACAAGTATGATTCAGTCAAGAGGAAAAAAATTCAAGGATGGGATGTCCTATAAATGATGATTGCAAGCCATTTATTCTAGCTTGGGGTATCTTCTAGAGTTGTGTCTCCCTGACTGCCATACTAATGTTTATACTAAGATCTTTGCTTTACTCTTATGCTCTTTCCCATTCATGACTTGGTAAGACTGGCTTTGATTTCAATTTATCCCTGAACTACGACCTCAGGTTTGCTCCCATTAGTTTCTACTTAACTGTAGTGAACACTCTAAGGTCTCTGTCCAGATCCCTTTGGATGCTTCTTGTCTTTTGTTATCTGTATGCTATTTTCTCTACTCATTTGCCTTTACATGCATATAGCTATAAGTTTTCTGAAAAATGCCTTTGGTTGACAAAAACAGCTTTGTCCACATGAGCCCTGTGATTGTGGGATATGGAAGTAAGACAGCCCAGGACCCTTGTTTTGTGTTGGGACAAACTCTTAAGTACAGTTTACACTGAGTGGGATCATACATGACTTGGATTTTGCCTGAAATTGCATTGTTGCTTAACTTCTTTCCAGTCCTGCTTCTTCCATCCCCTTAATAATTTCCTGGACACACAGTCTTTTTTTTTTTTTTAATTTTAAATGGAGGCTAATTACTTTACAATATTGTCGTGCTTTTTGCCATACAGTCACATGAATCAGCCGTGGTTGTACGTATGTTCCCCATTCTGACCTTCCCTCCCACCTCCTCCCCATCCCATCCCTCATGGTCATGCCAGTGCACCAGCCCTGAGCACCCTGCCTCATGCATTGAACCTGGACTGGCGATCTATTTCACATATGATAATATATATGTTTCAATGCTATTCTCTCAAATCATCCAACCTTCGCTCTCTCCCACAGAGTCCAACAATCTGTTTTTTACATCTGTGTCTCTTTTGCTGTCTCACATATAGGTTTATCATTACCGTCTTCTTAAATTCCATATTTATGCATTAGTATACTGTATTGGTGTTTTTCTTTATGAGTTACTTCGCTCTGTATAGTAAGGTCCAGTTTCATCTACCTCATTAGAACTGATTCAAATGCATTCTTTTAATAGCTAAGTAATATTTCATTGTGTATACGTACCACAGCTTTCTTTTCCATTTGTCTGCCAATAGACATCTAGGTTGCTTCCATGTCCTGGCTATTGTAAACAGTGCTACGATGAACACTGGGGTACACGTGTCTCTTTCAATTCCTGGTTTCCTTGGGATTGCTGGATCCTATGGCAGTTCATTTCCAGTTTTTCAAGGAATCTCCACACTATTCTCCATAGTGGCTGTACTAGTTTGCATTCCCATCAACAGTGTAAGAGTGTTCCTTTTTCTCTGCACCCTCTCTAGCATTTATCATTTATAGACTTCTGGATAGCAGCCATTGTGACCAGCATGAGATGGTACCTCAGTGTGGTTTTGATTTGCATTTCTCTGATAATGAGTGATGTTGAGCATCTTTTTATGTGTTTGTTAGCTATTTGTATGTCTTCTTTGGAGAAATGTCTGTTTGGTTCTTTGGTCCATTTTTTGATGGGTCACTTATTTTTCTGGAATTAAGCTGCAGGAGTTGCTTGTATATTTTTGAGATTAATCTTTGTCAGTTGCTTCATTTGGTATTATTTTCTCCCATTCTGCAGGCTGTCTTTTTACCTCGCTTATAGTTTCCCTCATTGTGCAAAAGCTTTTAATTTTAATTAGGTCCCATTTGTTTATTTTTACTTTTATTTCCATTATTCTGGGAGGTGGGTCATAGAGAATTCTGCTATGATTTATGTCAGAGAGTGATTTGCCTATATTTTCCTCTAGGAGTTTTATAGTTTCTGGTCTTACATTCAGATCTTTAATACATTTTGAGTTTATTTTTGTGTATGGTGTTAGAAAGTGTTCTAGTTTCATTCTTTTACAAGTGGTTGACTGTTTTTCCGAGCACCACCTATTAAAAAGATTGTCTTTTCTCCATTGTATATTCTTGCCTCCTTTGTCAAAGATAAGGTGGGCACATAGTGTTAATATTACTTGCATATAAATCCTTGTCTTGGGTCTGTACTTTGCAGAACAGACAGCTGCAGCCTTCAGGAAAGTGACACTTTCCATGCCTAGCTGAGGTCTCAGATCTGGCACTGAAGCTTGGCACTGGTCTGCAAACTACAACTATTTGGCACAAAGAACTAGTGCTTGCAAATGGGCAGGCTAAATGAAGTGGCAAAAGGCTAGCTGTCATGATGGAACAGTGACAATATGGAAAAACATTGTTATGGATGGAAATCAAGGGTGTTTTCTGATGCCTGAAGAGTTCCTGGGGAAGAAAATTGAGTGTGTGTTTTACAGATCTAAACAAAAATCATGGGCTTAAATGCCATAGTGAATATGTGAATGAAATATTTCATCATCTTAATTACTTTATCATATAATAAAATGATCCTTCAGTTCTTATTTGAAAAATAAAGGAAAGAAGGAATGATTTGCATGGAAAGGGATATCATCCCCTCCTAGAAAACTAAAAGTTGTCCTTTACCTGCATTTAAGTTTGGGACAGATGTCCATGAAAAAGTAAGAGAAGAAATTCTCATCTGTGATGTCACTTAAAAGAAACAGAAGTCCGTGTAAAGATAGTATGAAATGCTATAGTGAAAATTTATCAGAACTATATGAAAAATCATACCTTATAATAGCTATAGAAAAATAATATAAAGGAATAAATATTATTTAATATATTGCAAGTATAAATAGCATTTGTGCTTCCCTGGTGGCTCAGATGGTGAAGAATCCACCTGCAATGCAGGAGACCCAAGTTCTATCTCTGGGTCAGAAAGATCTCTTAGTGAAGTAAATGGCTACCCATTCCAGTATACGTGCCTGGAGAATTTCAAGAGAAACTTGACAGGCTAAAAGTCCATGGGGGTCATAAAGAGTAAGACATGACTGAGCAACCAACACTTTCACAGATAACATTTATTTATAAAGCAATATAAATATCAACAAAATATTTGCTTTCCATTGTATACTAATTTTAGACTATGCTGGATTGAAATGCCTAATAAATTTTCACATATTTTATATGCATTGTTACCCTAATTAGTGATTTCATTTACACAACAAATGTTAACAGGAACACACTATGAGCTCAGTACTTTTCTTATGTTTAAATATCCTTATGTTAATATATGACTTAAATTTACAAGATAATTCCCAACATACAAAGTGGTGTTTGGGGTTATTAATATTAATTTGTGAGAAGCTCCAACATTCCTTTGATATGGTAGGTGAGGGAAGATTATTCCTATTTTACCGGATGAAGAAACTGAAAGTCACTTAGGTTGATTTCATATCTTGGTTTTCATAAATAATGCTATAATGAACAAAAGGGTGCACATATGTTTTCAAACTAGCATTTTATGTTCTTTTGAAAAAATATCCAAAAGTGAAATATCTGGGTCATATGGTAGTTCTCTTAGCTTTTTTCAGGAACCTCTACACTGTTTTCCATAGTACCTGCATAATTTTACAGTCATATAAATAGTGTATGAGGGTTCCATTGTTTCCACATTTTCTTTGACATTTATTATGCCTTGTCTTTTTGATAACATCCATTCTAACAAATATGCAATAATATTAATATATCATTGTGCTTTTTTTACTTGCATTTCCCTAATAGTAATGTTAAATATCTTTTCATGTTCCTATTGACCATTTATATGTATCCTTTGGAAAAATACACATTCAGATCCTCTGTTCATTTTTCTAATGTTATTTTTTTATTATTGAGTTGTATGAGTTCTTTGTATATTTTGGATATTAACTCCTCATTTGCAAATATCTTCTAACATTCAGCAAGTTGTCTTTTCATTCTGACAATGTTTTCATTCAGCTGTTTTGAAGCTGTTAGTTTTATGGTGTCACATTTTTTCATTTTGCTTTTGTTTCCTTTGCATTATGTGGAAGACCTGGATCTGATCCCTGAGTTGGGAGGATCTCTTGGAGAAGGGAACGGCTACCCACTTCACTATTCTTGCCTGGAGAATTCCAGGAACAGAGAAGCCTGGCAGGCCACAGTCCACAGGGTCTCAAAGAGTCAGAAACAACTGAGTGACTTCCACACCACAAAAACATCATGAAGACCACCATCAATAAGATTACCGCATACGTTTTATTCTAGGAATTTTAACAGTTTCAGCTTATACATTCAAGTCTTTAATCTATTTTGAGTTTGTGTGTGTGTGTTTGTACACTGTGTAAGTTAGTTGTCTATTTTCACTCTCTGTATGTGGTCTGTCCAAATTTCCCAACACTATTTATTGAAAGGACTGCCCTTTATCCTTTGATCCTTTGTCTAAGATTGAGTGCGTGCGTGAAGCTGCTCAGTAGTGTTCAACTCTTTGTGACCCCATGGACTGTAGCCCACAAGACTTTTCCATCCATGGAATTTTCCAGGCAAGAATACTGAAGTAGGTTGCCATTTTCTTCTCCCATGTCCTAGATTAGCTGTCAGTATAAGTGTGATTTATTTCTGGGCTCTCAAATCCATTCCATTGACCTCTGTGTATGTTTTTTGTTCCAGTGTCACACTGTTTTGATTATTGTATATTTGCATTATAGTTTGAAATCAGGGAATTTGATAGCTCCATAATTCTTTCTCAAGATTGTTTTGGTTATTTCAGGGTCTTCTGTGGTTCTATACAAAGTTTAGAATTGAAGCTAATCCTTCATGTGTTTGAACCATATAGCTTCTTTTGTAAGTGGAGATTTTTTCAATAAAAATGTACTATAGTACTACATTCTGTCTTCTCCCTGATGGATGAGGATAAGAGGCTTGTACAAGCTTCCTGATGGGAGGGACTATCTATAGATAAAATTGGCTCTTGCTCTAGTCTTGCTCTGATGGGAGGGACTATCTATAGATAAAACTGAGTCTTGCAGGGCCATGCTCAGTAAATCTTTAATCCAATTTTCTGCTGATGAGTAGGGCTGTGCTCCCTCCCTGTAGTTTGGCCTGAGGTAGGTAGCCCAGTAGGTTATAGGCTCCATGGTAGGAATAATGGAAATGTTCTCCAAGAGGACTTATGCTAGCATGCTGTACCTTTCAGGACTGCTGCTGCCAGTGCCCCTGACCCACAGCAGGCCACATCTCCACCCAAGACTTTCAAACACTCACAGGCAAGCCTTGTTTAGTCTCTTTGGGGTCACTGCTTCTTTATCCTGGGTCCTTGTGTGCACAAGGTTTCATTTATGCCCCCACCTCCCACCAACAACAGTCTCTCTTTCCCTAGACCTGTAGAAGTTCTGTAAATCAAATCACGCTGACCTTCAAACTCAGATTCCCAGGGAATTCCCTGTGCTTTTGCTGGATCCACAGTTTGGGAACTCCATTGTGGGACCTAGAATTTTGCAACAGTGCGAGAACTTCTTTGAAATAGCTGTTCTCCAGTTTGTGGATTGCCCCCTGGCCACAATATGGTGGGACTAATAGTGATCTCCTCCAAGAGTACTTATGCCAAAAAGTGTGGCATGTGGTCAGATATGCAGATGACACAACCCTTATAGCATAAAATGAAGAGGAACCAAAGACCCTCTTGATGAACTTGAAAGAACAGAGTGGAAAAGCTGCCTTAAAACTCAACATTAAAAAAACTAAGATCAAGGTACCTGGCCCCATTACTTCATGACAAACAGATACAGAAACAATAGAAACAGTGACAGACTTTATTTTCTTGAACTTCAAAATAACTGTAGGCAGTGACTGCAGCCATGAAATTAAAAGATGCTTGCTCTTTGGAAGAAAAGCTATAGTAAACCCAGACAGTGCATTAAAAAGCAGAGATATCACTTTGCCGACAAAGGTCAATCTAGTCAAAGCTATGATTTTTCCAGTAGTCATGTATGGATGTGAGAGTTGGACCATAAAGAAGGCTGAGAACTGATGCTTTTGCAATGTGATGCTAGACAAGACTCTTGAGAGTCCCTTGGACAGCAAAGAGATCAAGCCAGTCAATCCTAAAAGAAGTCAACTCTGAATATTCACTGGAAGGACTGATGCTGAAGCTGAAGCTCCAATACTTTGGCCACCTGATATGAAGAGCCAACACATTGGAAGACTCTGATGCTGGGAAAGATCAATGGGCATGAGGGGAAGGTGCTACACAGGATGAAATGGTTGGATAGCATCATCAACTCAATGGACATGAGTTTGAGCAAACACCAGGAGATAGTGGGAAGACAGGGAAGCTGGCCATGCTGCAGTCCATGGGGTCGCAAAGAGTTGGACACTAACGGCCAATTGAACAACAACATAGTACTAGAGTTGATTCATCTGCAGATAAGAAACCATGGTACAGAAAAGTCTGACTGTAAAGTTATATGTACATTTTCAATTGTGCAGCAGTTAGCACCCCTAGTCCCCATAATGCTCATGGGTAAATGCATGTGTTACAGCTCTGTGAAATATGTAATTGTTATTTATAAGCACTGCATTGAATCAGTAGATTTATTTGGGTAGTATGGACATTTTAACAATATTAATTCTTTCACTCCATGGGCATGAAATATTTTTCCACTGTATCTTTTTCAATTTATTTCATCGCTGTCTTATAATTTTCAGTATATAAGTCTTTCTGGGCTTCTCAGGTGGCTCAGTGGTAAAGAATATACCTGCCTATGCAGGAGATGCAGGGGACATAGGTTTGATCCTTGAATTGAAAAGATCCCCTGGAGAAGGAAATGGGAACCCACTACAGTATTCTTGCTTGGAAAATCTCATAAATAGATGAAGTTGGTGGGTTACAGTTCATGGGTCACAAGGAGTTGGACATGACTTAACAACTAAGCATCCCCCTTGCCCCCATAAATGTTTTTTACCTTTCGGTTGAATTTACATCTTCATATTTTATTTGATGTCATTATAAATGCAATTATTTTCTTAATTTCTCTTTCTGATAGCATGTTATTAGTGTATACATACACAGCATACTTTTATTGATTGATTTTGTATCCTTTGATTTGCCAATTATTAGTTCCTTTTTTTACTGGAGTCTTTAGGCTTTTCTATTTGCAATATCAAATCATCTGCAAATAGTGACAGTTTTACTTCTTTTCCAATTACATGACTTTTATTATTCTTTTACTCTTGCTTAGTGGCTGTGGCTAGGATTTACTCTTGCTTAGTTGCTGTAGCTAGGATTTACAGTACTGTGCTGAATAAATGTGGTAAGGTTGGGCATCTTTGCCTTTTCGTGATTTATAGGAAAAGCTTTCAGTTTTTCACAGTTGAATGTGATTCAGTTCATTTCAGTTCAGTCGCTCAGTCATGTCCAACTCTTTGCGACCCCATGAATCGCAGCACACCAGGCCTCCCTGTCCATCACCATCTCCCAGAGTTCACTCAGACTCATGTCCATCGAGTCAGTGGCCATCCAGACATCTCATCCTCTGTTGTCCCCTTCTCCTCCTGCCCCCAATCCTTCCCAGCANTTTTTTTTTCAGGTAAAAAGTTGAGGGAGGTAAGCATAAGGTAAAACAAAGGATTTCTCTAGGGGCCCTGCAATATTCCACTTAAAGATAGAGGAGTATTAATATTTATGTTTGTGACAAGATAAAAAGAATTGCTTTTATAGGGTGATGACAATCTAAGTAACTTTTTCTTTTCTAGTATTATTTTTACACTGTTTTACAATACAACAATATTTTGTAAATAAGAAAGAACTTTGAATTCAAGTTCACATATATATTGTCCAAGGCATGGGAGGTTTCCAGCAAGGTCTTCTCTCCAGCCTGGCTTGAGTCACAACGTCTCCACCGAAGTTTCATATTACATTTGCCTGCAGGTTTTAGAGCTCTTCAGAACAGAGACATGAAACAAGACTCTGAGATGATCCTTCTGTGCATCCCAGAGAGAAAGTAAGTCATCCAGAAGGAGAGATGGCTGTGCCTTGTAAAACTGAGGTCATGAAATTCCATCAGGACAGCCAGGGATAGAGAACTCACTATACATACCATCAAAAATGGTTGATAAAGTGAGCTGAATGAAAGAGTGACGNGAGAAAGTAAGTCATCCAGAAGGAGAGATGGCTGTGCCTTGTAAAACTGAGGTCATGAAATTCCATCAGGACAGCCAGGGATAGAGAACTCACTATACATACCATCAAAAATGGTTGATAAAGTGAGCTGAATGAAAGAGTGACGTTCACTAGAGGTGTTTTCCTGGTTTCCCTGAGTTGTTTCTCAACTGGGGATGCCTAATACTTTTAAAGAGGATAGGGAAGAAAAGTGGGATGACATGCAAACTAGAACACTCAATTCAAATTTAGGTATCCCAGGAGTAGCAAGGAAATATTTAATATATAGGCCATGGAGCTTATATAAATACAGTTTTTAAAAATAAATTTCAAAAATATTTGAATAATTTTTGACCACCAGTTTATATTAACTTCCCTCAAACTTATGCTTTCCCAGCTATTTCATTTCTCTTCCTCTCAGTATGAGTGCACTAGAAGAACACCAGCATTCTGTTGAAGCAAAAGTAGTATTAAAAGCAGTCCTATAGAGAATGACGTTTATGAAAACAAAATCCAGAGGACTTGGGAATTGAGGCTTAGGCAGCTTCGGGAGACACATTGGTTTCCCTTGTAGCCTTTGTGATTCCAATTTCAATTTTTGTAATTCATTTAGCATATTAAGGTAATGGGAGGATTACAACTAGAGTTTTGTAATGCATGCATGCTAAGTCACCTCAATCTTGCCTGATTCCTTGCAATTCTATGAACCTTAACCCCCCAGGCTCCTCTGTGCATGGGATTCTCCAGGCAAGAATACTGGAGTGGGCTGCCATGCCCTCCTTCAGGGGTTCTTTCTGACCCAAGCATCGAACACACATCTTGTATGTCTCCTGCATTGGGAGGCGAGTTCTTTACCACGAGTGCCACCAAGAACCCCCTTAAAGGAACATTAAAATGTGTGAATATCATGGAATTGTAGAATAATAGAGCCAGATGGTCTAGATTCAAAATCTCAGCTCTTCCCCTCACTAACTGCATGGCCGTGGACAAGTTACTAAACCTCTCTGTGCCTCAGTTTCTTCATTTATAAAGTTGGGATAGTAAGTTCAGTTCAGTTCAATCGTTCAGTAGTGTCCGACTCTTTGTGACCTCATGGACTGCAGCACACCAGGCTTCCCAGTCCATCACTAACTCCTGGAGCTTGCTCAAACTCATGTCCATCAAGTGGGTGATGCCATCCAACCATCTCATCCTCTGTCATCCCCTTCTCCTCCTGCCTTCAATCTTTCCCAANATTTAAGGTTATGTGTCTATGAAGATTTCAGTGGATTCTTACTAGGTGCTAGTTGATTCCATTATTCCTGAGCAGAAGGCTGTTTCTCAGCAATCCTGGAGAGCCATCTGCTTCTTCAGGGCGCACAGGTCTGGGAGGACTGCTTATGTGGTAGGTGAGTGGATGGAGCTGTGTAAAACCAATGCTAAAAGCACTGAAGCAAGATTAATGGGCTCATCTCTGACAACAGTGTGCTGATGGCTGTCATTGCTGGGTCAGCCACACAGCACATTGTCTTTATATTAATTTCTTTATAATCTGTTACTGGCGCTTAACACAACACTGAAAAGAAACAGCTCTGATTCAGCAAAATAAAGCTGCCAATGAATTCAGCCTCCTTAAAATAAGTTAAAGCTCAGAAAACAAATGTAGCAGAAATATTAAAAATTTGGATTCTGGAGTCCAGTTGCTTATATTCAACACTGATTTTTGTTTGCTACCTGCATAGACAGTTCAAAAGAATGAAATTGTTAGTTATATCTTTGGAAATAAAAACCCATAGAGGTAGATTTTGGTAAATTCAACAAATAATGTAACTGTGGTATCATACTACTGATCTTTTGTAACTTAGAAATAGTACATGTTATGCTTTCTCCTATTTTTTGGTAAGTTATATCTTTGAATCATTGATATAACATTTTTTTCTCTCTGTCCCTCTTTTTAGTTTTTTTACCAACTTGTAATTTCTATTTTATTTTGTTATTTTTAATTAAAATATAGTTGATTTAAAATGTTATGTTAATTTCTGCTATACAGCAAATGATTCAGTTATACATATATATTTATCTTTTTAATATTCATTTCCATTATGGTTTGTCACACTTTACTGAATATAGTTCCACAGTAGGACCTTGTTGTTTATCCATTCTATTTGTAATAGTTTGTATTTGCGAACTCCAAACTCCCAGTCCATCCCTTAGCCCCTCCCCCCCATAACATTTCCTTATGGTGCAGATTTATGTAATGTTACTTTTAATGTTGAGTTATAATACCAGGAACTGGATGAATGTGTCTTTGTTCAGTCTCATTTTTCATGGCAAAGCTGCCTAGATTACTTGTACATGCGGTACTTTCAATAAAACTGTGCAAAAGGAACTTGTGCAAGTTTCAACCTGGCCAATGAGATCTTTTTGGAGATCTCTTTGAGAAAATGATTGCTAAATACATAGAACCTGTGGGTAAGTGTCTCTTTGTTGCAGACTAAAATTTGAGCAATAGATCATTTCTTATGTGATTACTTCCACATCCTTTTCCTTAACCTGCAAAACTTAACAATCAATGAGAGAAAATAACAGAGTAGAATATTTTTTATTCATGTGCTTAGTGCTCAATAAATTACTTGATTGATGTTTTCATCAATTTTTGTCATTCAGATACTGGTAGTATGTGTATATCAGTTATTAGAAACAACTGTATTTGTGGAGGATTTTTATTATTAGGAAATAACATGAAAAACTTTTGACTGTTGCTTAATGCAGAAACTTTATGTATTTTTAAAATTCAAATATAGCCATTGATGTGCCATTTTACAAGTCTACTCTTTATTCTTAAGAAATACCATTTATTTTTAATTTTCCAGACCCTAGGTTAAGTAGAACTGTGATATTCAAAGAAATTGATCTCCTTGGTTCCACAATTTTCTCAACTTCTCTTTTCCAGAGATCTTACACTCTGTACTTCCTTAACCTTTTTTGTTTGTTTATTGTAATTTTCTCATTTTTCTAACTCCCTTTTCTTTTGTTTTTCTGGTGAAGATGCCTGTTTTTCTTTGCTTGAACCATTCTGTGTCTGACCACCCATCTTGTACAACCCCTTTTCACCCAACTTTAATAATAACAACAGAAGCAATCAAAAATAGGCTGAGAATACTACTACCTTTAATTATTAATAGTATGGGATAACCTTTGTATAAAAATCATGTTCCTGGAAGTGAAAACAAATGGTCCTCACAAGCCAGTCCTTCTCTTTTCCATTTTTCTGTTGAACTGAATATCTGAAAAAGATACAGTATATCTTTGGTATGGCTTTCCCTTCCCACAGATTCCATCTTATCAGATGCCTAAAGAGAAGATTGATGTGGTAATTTAATTACTAGTTTTCAACCTCAAGAAACCTCAGATTTGAAAAAAAGTACATGAAATTGTGAAATAAAGGCAAAAGTGATTCTTTGAATAATTAATTTTGGTTACCTGGAACATTAGGATAAGGGCCCATGGACACTTCCTAGGTGAATCTTGACTCTCCTTTTTAGCAGATGTACAGCCTTGGGGGTGTTCTTTAATCTCTTTGACTGTAGTTTCCTCATCTGAAAAATGAGGATCAGAACAGTACCTGTCTCACTGGGTTTTCTAAGTATTAAGTGAGCTAATACATACAGAATGTTTAGAAAACACTCTATAGTAGTTGTTAACTCTATAGTAGTAAACTAGTCATATAGTGGGTGTTTACCATAAATTAGGTTAACAGTATGTTGAATAAATAAAAAATAATGTGAACTCTATTGGAGTTCACAAATAATGGAACTCTATTTTCTATTGGAAAAATGCTCAGCATTTTTCTTTAATTGTGAAACATACTATATTTTTTTAAAATAGCAGACTTAGCTTCATAGCCAATTTGAGAGGAAAGTATAGAGACATCCTTATGTATCCCTGGTTCCCACACATGCATAGCCTCCCCCATTATCAACTCCTGCCAGAGAGGTATGATAGATGAACCTGTATTGACACATCATAGTCACTCAAGGGCCTTCCCCAGTGACACTAGAGGTAAAGAACCTGCCTGCCAATGCAGGAAACATAAGAGACTCAGGTTCAATCCCTGGGTTTGGAAGATCCCCTGGAGGAGAGCACGGCAATCCATTCCAGTATTCTTGCCTGGAGAATCCCATGGGCAGAGGAGCTACAGTCCATAGGGTCTCGA
This sequence comes from Neotragus pygmaeus, assembly GCA_006410875.1. NCBI lineage: Eukaryota > Metazoa > Chordata > Mammalia > Artiodactyla > Bovidae > Neotragus > Neotragus pygmaeus. The sequence goes on from SJYV01001803.1 coordinate 800,032, forward strand.
AGGGTCAGACATGGCTGAAGCGATGTAGCACAGCACAGCACAATCACTCAAAGTCTGTAGTTAACTTTAGGGTTCACTCAGTGTTATACGTTCTAAGACTTTAGACAAATATATAATGACATGTATCCATCATTATAGAATCAGAGTATTTTCACTGCCCGAAAAGTCCTTTGTGTTACACCTCCCCTCTCCACCCCACTCTCTTTTTTTCTGGTTTTTAATTTATTAAAATGTCCAATTTTTTTACACATTATTAACACATCATGCTAACTTCTGGAGATACATAGGCAAAATCCCTCTTTTCCTGACGCTTACAGTTGAGCTTGGCCCTTTAAAAATGTAAAGATAAATAAATGTAAAGATAAAAATGTTAATCAGAGGTGGGGTCTGCCTTTAAGGAGCCTTGTCTAGATGGGCATGTGAGATATGCGTAGATAAAACTTTGAAACAATATATGTTTAATAGCAATTATTAAATGAGTTAAGAGGGATAGATATACAATGAGGTGGGAAAAATGAAAACAAAAGAATTGTTTCCAAAGTAATTTGAGACAGGAATGGAACTAGAATTTTTGCCTCTTGATTTCTCTGTTCCTTGATTAGTTTGCTTTCTAGTGTATCTGTTTTGGTTAACCAGCACTGTCTATAGTGAAACAGGACGAGCAAATGTGGATTTTATTTCTGACATAAGTGTTGCAGTGATACAATAATATATAAGAAATTATTTCTCACCTGTGCCTTCAGAACAATAGATGTCTTTTTAGCTTAGTGTATTAATTATAGAAAGTATCATATTACATGCATTTTATTTGCCATGGTTATAAGTTGCTAATTCCTCCTATTTTTATCGACCTTAAGTAAATACTGTAAATTTTTAAATTGCTCACTAAACAGAGGCAAAAAGAAAGAAAACAAAAAACAACTCAAATATCATGAGGTATTGTCTTAGTATTAAATCTGAACTGAAGAATAGTACACCTCTAAGAATATAATTTTCTCCACTCTAGAAATCTGACCTGTCTTGAATGTGTAAAACTAAATTCTGCTTTGGGATTAAATCCATTAGTTTCTTAGTGAACAGTGAGGTTGTTACCAAATGAGGCAGGCAAACATAACTTCCAAAACTATTAGTGGAAACCTAATCTGCTGTTTTCCATTAACTGGGTGCACATCATTAATCACAAAAATGATGCGTGATGAAAACTACAGGGGTTTGGCCTGAAATTGGAAAGTGATAATATAGCAGAACATGCCTTTTTTTTTCTCACCCCCTAATTCACTGAGAAATAAACACTGAACTTTTGCAAGCCATTTTCTTCTTAACATTTTCCACTGGTTNGAAAATTCAAGTAAATCAATAATGAAAAATAATTAAACTTAGCAAATTAGACATCTTATTGAACAGGAGATAATCACCACTTTGTTCTGTAAACTATAGGTAATTACTATCACACAAAAAAAGTTCTATCTCAATACAAGATTAATACAGAACATCTGTTCCATACTTTATAATGAATTTGATGCATGTTAACTTAGTATAAGATACTTATGTCTTAGGGTGAGATATGTCATAGTAAGTAACCTACATGTTATATGATACATAACATTGACTTTTGCTATCTACGTGATCTTAGACAAATTATTTAGCCTCTTTATTAAATGCAGACATGAAAGTATATTTTCCTATTAAGGGAATTTTTAAAATTAAATAAATCATTAAAAGTACTGTGAATGACACTTGGCATGTTGCTAAATGTTCAGTAAATGTGATTTTATTTTTCAAGTAGTTCTTGATTTTTTTCCCTCAGAAACCCATAATTTTCTCAGAAAAGGTATTCAATAAATAAAATTTGTTGATTTGAACTGAATTGATGACATGGGTTGGATGACTAAAATGACTTCCTTTGTGCATATGAAGGATTGGATTTAGTGATTTTTTTTTTCTGGGTTTATACATATAGTTTAGGGAAGGCTAGGCTTATGACCAGGTTCTTATGACTCATAAATCAGGGCTCTTCCATGAGGCAAGTCTAATTTACCACTGAGTTAATTTTTAAAACAACTTTGCTACTCTTGTGATTTTTTTTTTATGAACATAAAACCCAAAATTTTCTGGAAAATAACATATTCTGTATCTAATAACTAGTTGACATGTTTTAAGTACCTACTAACTCTACTAAGTACCCTGTATACATTTACTTCTCATAACACTGAAAAATATGTTCTTATTATCTACATTTCAGAGAAAGAAACTGAATTTCAGAGAAGTTAAATAGCTTGATCAGAGTTGTTAGTTGTTAGTTGGCAAGTTCTAAATCAATATTTGAACTACAAATTCGACCCAGTTTTATGGGTTCTATCACCAACCTTTTCTTAATCTAACCAGAAAAGATATTACAAAATCTGAGACAAATTTTGATTCTTCCTATGTAGGTCCTTGCTACATACCCTTAGGAGGAGAAGCAGGATGGAGAGAACAGGAACAGAAACCTTGCTAATCATTCTCTGCTTTTTTGTTCATTCAGCATTATAATTTTGTTTGAGTTCTATGGTATATATGTATTTAGATAGATTACTAATTTTAGTCAAATAGACAATACAACCTTTAGAAATCTCCAAATAATGAATCTTCTATTAGTGTAGAGCACATTAATAAACTTTATAATAAAGAATAGCTGAGTGATCTGTGGCAATAGAGAAACATTGAAAGGAAAATCAGCTATGTATAAAAACAGAATACAACTGAATGATAAGACAGGTAGAAAGATGTGAAGTGATAAGTCATTATTTATGGTATCTTTGAAAAATAAATATATTTACAAATTGCAAAAGCATATTTTAGAAAACATTTGTTTATAATTCTAATGTATTCTTATTATACGTTAGTTGAAATAAAATTACAGTATGTAATTGTTTTTCTTATTTCTCATATAAGTGTAGGTTTTATATAATGTATAGGTAGGAAATATTTCAGAAATCATACTTCAGCTATGAATTTTCTTTATTGCCCTTTCCCTCATGATTTCCTTGCTTTTGTCTTTATGATCATGCTTTTGCACCAGAGATGGTTTTCACTTACCTTATTTGTATTCACTGCTGTGATGACCCAGACACATTGTGCATTGCTGTCATATTGGAATGGAAAGTTGGGAGACGTAAAGGTTCCACTTGGTCCTTGAAGATTAGAGCCACATGTCTTCACTAAAAGAGAAATCACATTTTAAAAGGTGAGCATGTGCCACATGCAAAATCACAGCATTAAAATATCTTGCAAATAGACTTTAAATTCAAAATTGCACAATAGTAACCACATTGAAATATGTATAACAACATTCTAATACGACTTATTAAAATGAGAGTGGTTTTTACATCCTGAAGTTCACAAGTCATATTTTAAACATTAATTAAAAAATAGTTATGAATAACAGTGTGAGGCATGATAAATTGTTCTATGACTGCAAATAGGTTAGTTTAATTAGAGAGAGGTCATATTTATTCAGTATTGTGTTAACAAAATTCTATAAAGAGGAAGAAATAAAGCTTTGGATTGATTAAGCAATCTAAATAGTGTTTTTCTTTCTATTTATTAAGTNTCTATGACTGCAAATAGGTTAGTTTAATTAGAGAGAGGTCATATTTATTCAGTATTGTGTTAACAAAATTCTATAAAGAGGAAGAAATAAAGCTTTGGATTGATTAAGCAATCTAAATAGTGTTTTTCTTTCTATTTATTAAGTACACTAGGACTCATAATAGCATAATACCATAAAACTTGTAGTTAAGCCATCAATATTAAAACTACTTTTTCTGTTCTTAGGACTGTGAACTGGGCCATTCAGACTGCAAAAAAAGCTACACTAAAGTAATTTTAACAAATAGCTACAAAATTTGTGTTATAATACTTCTTCAGTTTTCTAACTAATCTCTCTTCTAGTTAACCAAAGAGTTACTGACCACACTGTATCTGGGGCTTGACTTCCTTCTTGAGTGCCACAAAAGTTTCTAGGTGGTATTACTTTTGATATGCAATTTTTGCCTCATTCCATTAAAATACTGCCTAAGTCATCTTTCCCCCTACCCAATACATCAAATGTAATTCACTGTATTTTTAAATCATGTACAGTTTAACATAGATTTTTCATATGCACATATGGCTTTACATACAGTCATTTTTAAGTTCATTTAATGGAGGTCCCCAAAGTTATTTTGATGTGTCCAAGATCTTCAACTAGTAACTAATATAGTTAAGATTTGAGCTCAGATCTTCCCACTCCAAGTCTTCTTTCTATCATGAAATGTGTGTCTCCCCTAGTATGTTAAAAATGTAATTTTTTACTAGTTTTTTTTTTTTCCACCCTTTAGCTCATATTTTAGCGTAAATCTATTTTTGACAACTTTCTGGTGATTCAATGATTATTTTTATATTTTGTGTTTGTTTGCTTGTTTTTTAATTTTATTTTACTTTACAGTACTGTATTGGTTTTGCCATACATTGTGTATGATTTCTAAATTTTGAACAATATAAATGCTATTTTATAAAAAATAATTAATTATATTTTTCCCTCAACATTAATTACCAATCTTTGCTTTTTCAATTTGCTACCTCCCTCCTTGTAAGTCTCCCATGCTCACTACTCCATTTTCTTCTCTCTTATTCAATTTTCAATTTCCAATTTCTGCATTATTAATACTTTGGCTGATTTTAGGCTACCAAAGTTCTATCAAGGCCTTACAAAATTTCTGATGCCTCACAAATTTTTTTCCTAGATTTATTGAGACATATTGATATATAACATTAAGTTTAAGATGAACAACATGAAGACTAATTAACATTCCCATTACCTAACATAATCAGCATTTGTATGTGTGTGTGAATGTTTAGTGAGAATGTTTAAGATCTATTCTCTTATTAACTTTTGAGCATGTGATACAGCATCAGTAACTACAAATCACCGTACTGTATATTATATTTTCAGAAGTTGTTCATCTGATCAACTGGAAGTTTTCTCCCTTTAACCTAGCACCTCAAGACTCACTTTTAAGAACTGCTATTCTACCATTGGACAATTGCATTCATTTCCCATGCTAGTAGGCAATGGTTAAAATCTTGCATGCTAGGCTTCAGCATTAGACCAACCAAGAACTTCCAGATGTCCAAGCTGGGTTTAAAAAATGAAGAGAAACCAGATATCAAATTGCCAACATTTGCTGGATCACAGAAAAAGCAAGAGAATTCCAGAAAAACATCTACCTCCATTTCACTGACTATGCCTTTGACTGTGTGGGTCATAACAAACTGTGGAAAGCTCTTCAGGAGATGGTGAGGGACGGGAGGCCTAGCATGCTGCATTCCACAGGGTTACGAAGAGTAAGACCTGACTGGGCAACTGAACAACAATAATATTCTACTCTCTGGTTCTGTGAGTTTGTCATTTTTAGATTCCACATTGAGATCATTATACTGCAACTTCTTTTAAGTCTTCCATGTTCACTAGTCTATGTTTTCCTTCACATTGCCCCCGCCCCCTGTTTTTAAACTTTATTGGAGTATAGTTGTTTTACAATGTTGTGTTAGCATCCACTGTACAGCAAAGTGAATCAGTTGTATGTATATATATATCCCCTCTTTTTAGACTTCCTTCCCATTTAGGTCACCAAAGAGCATTGACTAAAGTTCCCTGTGCTATACAATAGTTTCTCATTAGTTATCTATTTTATACATGGTAATGTGCAAATGTCAATCCCAATCTCCCAATTCAAATCCCATACCCAATTCATACCAATTCATAACCTTCTTTGGTTAAAACAAAATATGGATGCTCAAAATCTATGGCAGCACTCAACATTACCTCAGAAGTTCTAGGTAATGCAATAGAGTTGGAAAAATTTTGGAAAACACTACAAAATTCAAAAAAACAAAAAGTATCATTTTTTAATTAAACGTGCTATTTGCCTACTTAAGCTCAAGAAAGTTAATAATGTACCTACAATTTATACTACTTTATATTTTAGTCACATAAGCTTCCTTTGAAGAAGAAATGCATGTGAACATATAAAGTTCTCTTTTATAACTGTAACAGTCGGCAATTCAAATTGAAAGATCAAATTCACACAAGCAACAAAGTGAACATGTAATTTTTAAAAACATATTTGGCAAGAAAGGTAAAAGTCTTCCATTAAAAGAAGCATAAAAAATTTCAGAAGGAAATGAAATAAAACCTGTATAAGTACCAAGACAGGTTGTGTTCTATGTAAGAACCCATATAACTGGAAAGAAAGGTTGCATTCTGCATGGAAAGGCTTTTTTTTCACAAAAATGTTAACATCCTGATTTTAGAGATTTAAAATGAATTGATACAAATTATCTAATTTTCATATATTCTATTTATCTATGATTATCTTAATTCAGTGTTTTTGACAGTTATTTTACAATATTCAATGTTTTATTCATATGTCACCTATGTTTTTAAAAAGGTAGAGAATAATGGTTAATTTATCATTTTCCAGTTTTGTTTTGGAAGTGAAATGAGCTTATATTATCTGTAAAGAGGATAATGCTGTTTCAAGAAAATGATATATGTATAGTAGGAGAAACCAAAAAAAAAAAAATCAACCCTAGCTTCTCTATCAATATACTGTAGTCTTTTCTTCCCTCAAGTCAAGCACATACAGTTAACTATGCTTGGAAAAATATCTACAAAAAAGGTTAAATACAATGAAATATGATTTGGTTCAACTGTAACCTTCAGGCATTTAAATTTGTGCTAGATATAATGTTTCAACTACTTGAGCAAGACAAGCAAAAGTTTTATTTTCTGGTTGAGTAAGAAACATTCAATTCACAGGTTAAATATTATTTTTGCATGCAATATACCAACTGGATCCTGTCTATAGTTGTCTCTGAGTATGCTGAACCCTGAAGTATCTCTTTTAGTCTCTCTTCCAGAATCTTTTTTTTTTTTTGTAATATTGAGGGACTTTGTTGATCTTGTTCCAACATATTCTCAGGATTTGAACATTTTATAAAGCTCCTTCAACTCACTTACTTGCAATTTCTACAACACACCAAGGATATTTGCACTTTAAGACCTTAGTACTTGTTGTATTTCTCACTTTATATAGATTTCTCCTCAAAGAGTTCTTAATAGTCTGTTCTATCTGAATAATCTATCTAAACTTTGATTTTTAACCTTCATATACAATTGTACACATAGATATCCATATTTATGAAAAGTATATACATATACAAATGTGTACAGACACACACATATATACAATTGTTTACTGTCTCTTTTCCTTATTAGAATGATAACTTCATGAGACCAAGGACTCGTTTTGTTCACCATGGTGTCTCCAGTGCCTAGAACAGCATGTGGCACATAGTAGATATTCATTAAATATAGGAATGAATGAATGAACCCATGACTAAAATAATGAGAGTAACAACAAAGATTTGATTTTGTTTCTGACTGGTATCTCCCCACTACTCCCCAACCCATCTGGCTTTTGGATATAGTGGCAATTTAAGCTACCATCTTTTTGTAGATATTCTCTTCCACAAATGTTTCACTAACAGCTCTGTGAACAAGTAAGTTCTCCAGCTCTGGGCTTCCCTGGTAGTTCAGATGATAAAGAATCTGTCTGCAATGCAGGAGGCCTGGGCTCAGTTCCTGGGTTGGAAAGATCCCTCAGAGGAGGGCATGGCAACCCATTCCAGTATTCCTGCCTGGAGAATCTCCACAGACAGAGAAGCCTGGCAGGCTACAGTCCATGGGATCACAAAATGTTGGACACAACTGAGCATAGGCTCCTGCTCTAAGGCTGTCCCTTGGGTATGCTGGAAGACTTCTAGCAAGTAGTAATTCTTTGATATGAGGGGTATGATATAAGGGGTATGATATGAGGGGTATGATGTGTCTTTAACAGAATCATTAGGATGAAGTCCAAGTAGCTTTGTAGTCTGTGTATCTTCACTATCCCTGCCTCTTCTACTTACTTTGTGTTCACACTTGAGCAAATCCAAACCACCTGAATACCATTATTTCACTTGTAAACTTAGTTAAACTATATCACCCACACCCTCTGACAGGCATACAGTGACTTTACAATTATATTATGCATTTATCTCTGTGCTCTTAATGGCTTCTCCAAATAAGTGCAAAGAGGTTAGTAGAGCTTGGATGTTATGTTGTTGTCCAATCTCAGTGATATAGTCTTATTGTTATTAAAATGGTTTGATGGCATATAAAACATGGAAAATTGTGTTTTTATATAAATTTATTTATTTTAATTGGAGGTTAATTACTTTACACTATTGTATTGGCTTTGCCATATATCAACATGAATTCACCACAGGTATACACATGTTCCCCAAAACGCAATGTGAATTCAGATATATTTGTAGTAATTCTCTTTTATTTCACCTGTAGGTTAATATTGTGATCTTACCCTAGCAGAAGTATTTCCATTTATATCTTTCAATATCTACAGTGATCTCTTTGGTCATTATACAGGGATGTGACACATAGTGTTAGATTATTTCTGAGAATAATATGACATCGGCCATGAAATAAACTATTTTTTTAATGCTACACAAGAGGTGGTAGACAAAGCAGGTGATATTAATTTTAACTTTGTAGAGTTTCTATCACTTCTAGAAATTCTAACTTGTAATTTGGAAAACTGGATGTTTTAATAAGGTATGATGATGAACACATATAACAATGAATAGGCACGAACTGCCCAAACTTTGTGAGTTTTATCAAGTCAGAACAGCTTAGACTATGTGAGATGTACCAACAAAAAACTTACTTTTTTAGGATTTCTGATGGGGCCCTTTGAGGTATAATGATAAATATTGCTAGGGAAAAACCTAAAATGACTAAAACTGAATGTGTTTGGTATTTAATGATGAACAACTTCTAGTATTCAGTGAGAAATGAACATGGAGAGACATGCTGTGGTTCCTTCCCAACATGAAAAGGAACACTCCCTGATCTCACAGAGGTAAACTATGGTTAAGTATTACTCATAATTTCCTTCTAACATGTATCATGGAGATCAAACCAGTCCATTCTAAAGGAGATCAGCCCTGGGATTTCTTTGGAAGGAATGATGCTAAAGCTGAAATTCCAATACTTTGGCCACCTCATGCGAAGAGTTGACTCTTTGGAAAAGATCCTGATGCTGGGAGGGATTGGGGGCAGGAGGAGAAGGGGATGACAGAGGATGAGATGGCTGGGTGGCATCACCAACTCGATGGACATGAGTTTGAGTAAACTCTGGGAGTTTGTGATAAACAGGGAGGCCTGGTGTGCTGCGATGGGGTTGCAAAGAGTTGGACACGACTGAGTGACTGAACTGAACTGAACTGAATCTGTCTTTGCCCAAACACCACCAGTGGTAATTCTCTTTTTACTATCTGTGCTTTGCAACAAAGTTGATAGCTTCTGTTTTTATCATGAGATTAAAGCATAAAGTAGGGCTTTTATTATATTGATTTGATTATTTATTTTCTTTCCAAAAAATCTATCTCCTGGGACTAAGACCCAGGAGAGAAAAAATAAAATGGGGATAATACCTCACTGAATAATAATTTTATAAATGTAAATTTCTGTTGGATTTCATGGTAGTGAAGTAAGCAAATGATATGTTATAAATAAGAAGTATTTGATGTTGGGTGCTTGAAAGAATCAGACTTATTATAGTTTTAGAAATTTTAGTAAGAATATAGCACTTAAACCTTTTTATGTCCATGATATAAACTGATATTTAGCTTATATTGTAAGCTAATAGCAACTGATGCAATATAAAATGATAACACAATATATTGCAATAAATGATAACACAATATATAATGCAATATATTAATGTCACAATGCAAATTAATATTTTTATTATTTACTAATCAAACACATTCCAGATCTAAAAACACATACGACTGAATAGTTGAGAACTTTTGTTCAGAGAATGTAATCATCAAATTGTTCACTGAAAATAAAAAAGAACTTTCAAATTTAATGGATTTTTTTTAGATGCTGTATTTTTAACTAATTTGTGAAAGCTGAATGCTGTATGCTAATTATTCTGAAAATTCATGTATTCCAAAAACGTCAAGTGAGTGGATATTCTGCTTGATATAGTGCCAGAGACTGAAAATGGCAAGATAAAAAAGAGAGTCAAGGTCTCTGCCCTCATAGAGTTTATAGTCTAGAAGAGAAGAGAATTACTAAACTAGGAGATAACACTGGATTTACAAGATACTACAGGGAGGCCTGGCATGCTGTGATTCATGGGGTCGCAAAGAGTCAGACACGACTGAGGGGCTGAACTGAATTGAACTGATGGGCATAATAGACCAGGAAGGGTTACTGAAGTAGATAACAGATCAGGAAAGATTACTAGGAAGTAACATAGAAAAATAATTGTTTTACTTCTATGTTTTTTGCCCCTTCCCATCTAGTAATTTGGCTTTTTTTTTTCTCCAATGGCTTTTATAGGAACCTATAAAAAGCAAACATAAGAAAATTGATGGTGAACTTGTATATAACAAGGTACTTGTTTTTATGTAACACTTTTTGAGACATTATCTTTTAAAATTAATATGTGATCATTATTATTAGAGATAGTTGAATGGAAATGCTTCAGGGATAATCTAAGGAAAAAACAAACAACCCATGTTGGCAGATATATATGTTTTAAATATAAAACAACCTATAAAATTGCCAACATCCACTGGATCATTGAAAAAGCAATAAATTCCACAAAAACATCTATTTCTGCTTTATTGACCATGCCAAAGCCTTTGACTCTGTGGATCACAATAAACTGTGGANCCTAGACTTGGTGGGGGGGGGGAGGGGCGCGTGGTGGGCAGAGCTCTTTTTCTCTTCTTTGGTGTCCTCTCTTACCTCGGTGCTATATCTTTGCATTTTAGTTGTACGTGGACTTCTCTCTTTCCTCAGCCAGGCTGATATTTTCTGGAAGGCAAAGGGAGAAGGGCTGCTTTTTAGGTGTGGGTCCCTACAACAGTCCAGAGAAGGGGCTGTAAATGTGCTTTGAGATAATGAATAGATGAAAATTTCCTACCTAAGAATGACACTTGTCAGCATGGGTCAGTAGTCTTGAAGTTCATATCTACATCAAGTAGGTTGGATTTATATCATCTCAGAACAAAAGGCCTAGGAAATCGGTCCACTGTCATGACTTAGATGTATTCCAGCTGCATATTTTTCTTTCTTTTAAAACTCGGCAGTTTTTAGACATGTTTCCACATTGAGTGATTTTTATCCCTCCATTTTCTGGTCTAAAACAGGCACCAATTATTCTCTTTAATTAACTGGTTTTATGTTATTAATTGTTTCTAACTTACAGAAGTCCCACGAGACCCTTTATATGTTTCCAAATGAAGCCAGGAAGAAAAGTGCATTAATTATACACACAAACTCCTTTTGGCGAATTAAACATGATGCACAGTGAACATGAAATGGCTCGCCCTCCTGGGCTGTCAATCTTGTCATTAGTGATGGCTTGTATTAGTAGTATTGACATGGGCTTATCCAAATTGGATTCTGCAAAGAGTCATTTTAATTTTGCACAAATGTGAAAAGATGAAGTAGTTTGACGTGCCTTTTTTTCTTAACTCCCTCCGTTGCCGAGTGACTCGAGCTTCTCTGGTTGTGATACCAACTTCATATTTTATAGTGCTTGTAAAACACCAGATGTTTCTTTATCAGGCCACAGAGCAACTGTAGGTGAGTCTCACAGGTGGAGATATTGACATTCTGCAGTTAAATCAGGTCATGCCTCTTATCTGCAACCAGAAAGGGGCAGATCCTTTAGAGTTATTTACGTTTTTAAATATTTCTCTGAGCAGGGATAGGAACAGAGTTATGTCTAAGCCCCGNAAACTCCAATAATTTGGCCACCTGATGCAAAGAGCTGACTCATTGGAAAAGACCCTGATGCTGGGAAAGTAGAGGGCAGGAGGAGAAGGGGACGACAGAGGATAAGATGGCTGGATGGCATCACTTACTCAATGTACATGGGTTGGGGTGCACTCCGGGATTTGGTGATGGACAGGGAGGCCTGGCATGCTGTGGTTTATTGGGTCACAAATAGTCAGACACGACTGAGTGATTGACTTTGAGAACAATCAAATGGGTCAAGAAATTTAGATATTTAAGTTGGAAGTTATAGGAAGTACAAAAGATATATGAGTTCAAACTGAAAATAAACACTTTGAAAGGTATGAAAAATATTTTATAAATTAAAAATTAAAATGGAGGACTTTGTAAAATAGCAAATAAAATGCTCTGAAAAAGAAAAAAAATTGAAGAATTAACTTTTAACTGAGATCAGAAAAGATTTGCTATAAAAAATGAATAAAGCTTGGTAGAAATTTATTATCAAAGTTGACAAAGGAAAATAGGACAAATGAGAATTCCATCAGAACTAGTGTCTGTTCTCTTAACAGACATAAATAGGAATTGTGAAGTTTTCAGACAAATAATAAACAACTTTAAATAATGTACAACTATATGAGTTAAGTATCCAAATTTTAGTCTCTCTGTATCATATTTGGCATAGTTATTGAAGGACAATGTTCAACTATACTTTATCTTGCTCTTGCATTCTTTCTTCCTGGGAAGGGAACTCCTAATAGTTTGGAAAGCTTCACAGGAAGTTATTTTTATTATGAAGTGAAATCCTACATTAGCATTTCCTCTATAACAATCTAAACCCAATAATGTAGATTTAAGCAATGCCTTGAAATATGGTTACAATACTTTCAATATTTCTGAATCTCATTTTATTCTTGCTTTATTTGTTTAGTAACTATTTAATATAGTATACAATTTCATTACCTGAAAAATACAGAATTAATAAACTAAGATCTGTATTTAACTTCAAATAAATGAGTATAGAAACAGTTCTCTGAATCAATTAAAATTCTCATATTGTTGACTGTTAATCATGAAACACACACACTCATACATATACACATGCATCTGAAAGTGAATGATAAAACCTATTTAAACCAGTGCCTGGAATTGAATAAGTAGTACTTATCCCTGAATAAGTAGTTCAGCTCAGTAACACTTAATTGGACATCCTAGTCTCCATGTCTTCATGAGATGCTGATAAAATATCAGAAGTAGAGTAACATTTAGGACTAATAGAAATAGATCTGAGTGTCATCTGCAGAAGAATGAAGGTATAATCCATGTCTTCATTGAAAGGAAGCATATAAATATGGAATAATACTGAAATGAACCCAGAGCAGGGAACTAAAAAACAGAGGAGAGGCTATGAAAGGGACAGAATTATAATTAGCAAGAGGCAGACTACACAGGATCAGATAAATCTGATTAAAAATAAGCAAATGCAATTTCTATTAAAAAGGAGAATCAAGCACACAAATTTTCAAGACATAAAAGTTTTTTTTTTTTTCTTTCCTAGTTCTTGGATGTTAGTAATTTAATATAGTCATGAAGGTCATATTGACATATGATATGGCCTCTCCTAGAGGTTTGCAGCATCCCATTGGTATTAGGATGAGAGCACACATGGCATCAAGTCAGTGATTTTGATATGTGATTTATGTGAATTAACGTTTTATTATGCTTTATGATAAAAATAAAAGAAAATCCAACATAAACTAAGTTTATCAATAAGAGGGACAGATTAGGTGGTAGGATAGAATAAGATAAATTATCATGTACAATATACATAGAAACCATAGCATTCTTAAGGCCATCCAGTGAGAGAACAGGGTGGAAAAGAAATGGGAAGTTGGAAGAAAAGAAAGGAATAAGAATACAATGTGAGTAGGAAGATGGTATGTGGTGAAGAAGTCAGAGTTTAAAAAACCCTTGAGCAACTGGTAGGACAAAGAATTTAACAGGAAAGAGTATGTAATACTCAATTTCAAGCTGTTTGCCTACTTTTCATGTAGACAGCCCTCCATTTCAAATTATCCAGAAGATTAATTGAGCAAGTTATCACCAAGTTATCTTTCACCCGTATATTCAAAACCTGTTCTTATTTGCTTGTTTAGATAAAATTAGGGACAATGTCTATTTGAATTTATATAGAATGTAAGTTATTCAGAAAATCAGAAACTTTAAGACAGAATTAACTATTTGACAGTAAGTAGCCAGTTACTGTCAAGAAATTCACTGACATCTCAGAGAAGACTTTCAGTTCAGTTCAGTTCAGTTGCTCAGTCATGTCTGACTCTTTGCAACCCCATGAATTGCAGCATGCCAGGCCTCCCTGTTCATCAGCTACTCCTGGAGTTCACTCACACTCATGTCCATCGAGTCGGTGATGCCATCCAGCCATCTCATTCTCTGTCGTCCCCTTCTNGCAAACCCAATAGAGTATTGTAAAGTTAAATTTAAAAATAAATAAATAAATAAATTAAAAAATATATATTTTTAATTAAATATTTTTTCTTTCAAATATATCCTAAAACCAAACCAAGTGTTAATGTTTTCTTTGAATCCTATATATATGTCTTCATGAATTTTTAGGTGTTGCTGCTGCTGCTGCTGTTGCTAAATCGCTTCAGTCGTGTGTGACTTTGTGCGACCCCACAGACAGAAACCAGCCAGAACCCCTCTCCCTGGGATTCTCCAGGAAAGAACACTGAAGTGGGTTGCCATTTCCTTTTCCAGTGCATGAAAGTGAAAAGTGAAAGGGAAGTTGATCAGTAGTGTCTGACTCAGCGACGACCCCATGGACTGCAGCCTACCAGGCTCCTCCATCCGTGGGATTTTCTAGGCAAGAGTACTGAAGTGGGGTGCCATTGCCTTCTCCGTGTTAGGTGTTAACTGTGGCTATAGTTTAGCCCTTAATGTTACTGCTAGGAAATTTATAAAGTAGTTCAAAGCAGTCTTTTTTAACTTTATTATTTTCTGTTCCTCAATCTTTTTATTTATACCAAAAGGCTTGACAAATCCTTGGCTTTATGAAAACTCCATAACAGTCATCCAATTCCAAAAATTCTGCTCAACAAGTACATTATTCCTCTAAAGTGGTATCAAAGATTTTTATAAAGGAAAATGAGAGAAAAGAAAAAAAAAAAAAAAAGGACTGGGAGACTACTTGGAATTGAGTCAGTGAATCGTGAATCCCAGGAAATGAAAAATAATGATATACAAAAAATTATATTTCTCTATACAAAAAAACCACATTATTTAAAAATACTAATAATTATTTCAAGAAACAAAATATGACTCTATAGAAGGTCAGTTTTCAAGATCATTCACTGTGTTTACACAACTCATTCATATTCCAAGGGAACTAGTAGGTACAATGGCACTATTATATTAATTCAAGTGAAAGTTCTAAAAATTAGATATAAAAATTTTATATAATATATATAATACAAAAGTCTTGGCACAAACCTACCATAAGAGAAAGGAGAAATAATAAATCAGTCCTAAATTATGTAGACATTGGATAGAAATGGAAAATTAATCTATCCTTTGCTTGCTCTACTGAAAGAAGTTGGATGAAACTTTAAAAATCTGAGGTCCAGAAACAGGTTAAAATTTCATAAGGGAAACGTTAAGAAAGAGTTTTCACAGACAGATATGTTGACAGGTAAATTATCTTAATCAAATCTTTCAAAAATTTAAATTAGTAAAAATACAAAAGGCAAATATTTATTCAATTTTGAGAAGTGAAATATGAATGTGGAATATGAAAATTAGATATCAAATGCTGAAAGGTGTACAATTGATCACCTGGTAATTAAGTTGGGAGTGGGGTATAAAAAGAAGGGAGTATGTGGCTATCTGCAAACATTCCCAGATTAAAGGAGGAGGTTTCTACTGAAAAATGTTTAGACACATCTGAACTAGATCCAAGATTGCAAGTTCTCCCAATTTCTCAAGGGAAGTTTATGTGAAATCTTCATTTATCCAGTGTTGATAAATTTATTTATAATATATTGACCCATAATAGCCAAAAAATCCATAAGCTAATTCTGGACCCCTTACTTATAATGTCAATCACATATTCATTTTTGCATGAAATTAAAACAAACAGCTTATGATTTCAATTAAACAAAGGTGGAAAACATAATTGCAAACTATTTCAATTACTAGACTGCAACAAACTGTTTTAATACTGCTAATTGAAAAACATAATTTTAAAAATTGCTTTTAAAATGAAAATCTCTTAACCATTTATTTATTTTATTCTCCTCTTCAATGTCAGTTATTAAATTACAATTTTTATTTTAGAATAATTTTATGTTCATAGAAGAGATGTAGAAATCATACAGAAAATCTCCAAGTACATCTTACTCAGTTCCTTTTAATGCTAATATTTTGTACAACCATAATTCATTTATCAAAAGTAAGAATGTATCATTGGTATATTACTATTAACAAAACTCCAGACTTTATTTGTATTTCAAAAACTTTTAAAACTAATATTACTTTTTTCAATTCCAGGACCTAACCCAAGATAGCACATTACATGAATTTATGTTTCTTTTGTCCCTTCCTGGAGTTTTCCTGGAGACTCAGTGGTAAATAATCCACCTGCCAATTCAGGAGTCCTGACTTCAACTCCTGGGTCAGGAAGATCCCCTTGAGAAGAAAATGGCAATCCACTCCAGTATTCTTGCCTGAGAAATCCCATGGACAAAAGAATCTGGAAGGCTACCATCCATGGGATCACAAACAATTGGACAAGACTTAGCGACTAAACAATAAAATTATCTTCCTTCGATGTCATTTTAAATTAATATTTATATTTTGCCAACTTTCCACCAATGGGGTGTGTGCGTGTGTGTGTGTGTGTGTGTGAGAGAGAGAGAGAGAGAGACAGAGAGAGAGGGGCAAAGACAGAAGGAAAGAGAGACAGGATGAGAGGGAAAGAGAGAGCACACATGCTTTGAGCATAGAAGGTCCATATCCAAACACATGTTGTTGATGTTCAGTCGCTCAGTCATGTCCAGCTCTTTGTGAGCCCATGAACTGCAGCATGCCAGGCACCCCAGTTCTTCACCATCTCTTGGAGTTTGTTCAAACTCATGTCCATTGAGAAAGAGATGTCATCCAACCATCTCATCCTTTGTCATCCCCTTCTCCTCCTGCTTTCAGTTTTGCCCAGCATCAAAATGTTTTTCTAATGAGTCGGCCAAAGTATTGGAGTTTCAGCTTCAGCATCAGTCCTTCCAATGAACATTCAGGTTTGATTTCCCTTAGGACTGACTGGTTTGATCTCCTTGCAACCCAGGGGACTCTCAAGAATCTTCTCCAACACCACAATTCGAAAGCATCAGTTCTTACGTTCAGCCTTCTTTATGGTCCAACTCTCATATACATAAATGACTACTGGAAAAAGCATAGTTTTTACTAGATGGACCTTTGTTGGCAAAGTAATTTCTCTGATTTTTAATATGCTCTCTAGGCTAGTCCTAGCTTTTCTTCCACGGAGGAAGTGTCTTTTAATTTCATGGCTGCAGTCACCATCTGCAGTGATTCTGGAGCCCAAGAAAATAAAGTCTTTCACTGTTTTCATTGTTTCCCTTTCTGTTTGCCATGAAATGATGGAACCAGATGTCTTGGCCTTCGTTTTTTTTGAACATTGAGTTCCAACCTTAGAATAAATATGAGGATTAATTTCTGAGCTGACAAATCTTGGTGACTTGGGGGAAAAGGTGAAGTTAATAAGGTAGTAATATGTCATAGAAGTCCTGGCTTAAATCTGTCTGTATTGCAGTATTAGTATGTTTCTAGCCAAAAGAGATCCCTTTACAAGGCCATAATTAGAAACTCAAATAAATAAATAAATAAATGCTACAGGGTGTTTTAACCCAAACACAAGAAAATTCAGTGCTCTAGAGCATCTTCTACGTTGTTGACATTTTGGATTAGATAATCATTTATTTTTTTGTGGGTCCTGTCCCGTGCAATGTAATATGTTTAGCAGTATCTTTGTCTTCTCCCAACTAGATATCACTAGCATTCACCCCCAAGATGTGACAGTCAAACACTGTACCCTGGGACACTACCGAAAGTCCCACAGGTGGCAAAAATTTCCACTCATTAAAAACCACTGCCTTAGTGGGATATCTTTTGTTTTACCTAATCTCTCTTTGATTTTTTCTCACTCATTTGTTTCTTTTTATCCTATATTTTATCAATGAATTTTTGTGAAAGAGAAACATGGAAGTGAGGCATAAAATTCCACTTTCATTACAGTGTTGTTTAACAGAGTGTTTGGACACTCGAGAAAGAAATAAAAATCTTATTAATTTAAATCAAATTATTCTCCCCAGGTCTTTCCCATACAATTTATCTAGTCCTCATTCTTACGTTAGGATTTAAATTGGTAATCCTCTAAGAAGCCTTTCCTGATAGCCCCAATCCCAGTTCATCCTGAATAGAGTGCTCTTTTCATCTTCCAATTTTTTATAAATAATTTACTCTCTTCCACTATCTTTTTCCCCTCCGTATATTATAAGCTACTGAGAATGATTATCACATAGTATTTCTGATTGGCCCTGTAAGCAGTCAATAAGTATTTACTAAATGAATGATACATTCAGGCAACGGGGTCTTGATTGGGGCACCAAACTAAGGGATTTGTCATGATAAGGAGCAGAATGAGGGTTAATGGAAATGAACAAAAGCAGCCTCACGGGGGGGAAAAATGAGGCATATTATATCTGGAGCTGTCTGTGTGCACATGGTTTATACATTTACTTTGAGCAACTAACATCAATAACATAATCCATTCCAGAATGGAATATGATGAAATATTTGAGATAATGATATGTTTTTCCCTTAAAAAAATTGACAACACTTGAAATGTGTTTCTTACTCACTAAGACTCTTCGAGATCTCATGGAGTCTAGTGAGGATGAAAATAAAATCAGTTAGTAGAAAGAAAGAAATAATAAAGATCAGAGCATTAGAGAAGGCCTTTTGCCAAAGCAATCTACAGATTTAACACAATCTCTAGCAAAATATCCATAACACTTTTCTTAGTTAAAGAAGAAATAATACTAAAATTAACATGGGACAGTAAAAGATCCTAAATTGCCAAAGCTATATTTATAAAAAAGAACTAATTTGGAGGCATCATGCTCCCAGACTATACTACAAAGTTACAGTAATCAAAACAGCATGGTACTAGCATAAAAACCGACACACAGATCAATGGAACAGAATCAATAACTCAGAAATGAATCTCCATGCCTATGGTCAACCAATCTACAACAAAGGAGGAAAGAATATACAGTGGAGAAAAGACAGTCTATTCAACAAGTGATTTTGGGAACACTGGATAGCTTCATGCAAAAGAACCAAACCAGACTACTTTTTCACACCATATACAAAAATAAATTCAAAATGAATTGAAGACTTAAATGTAAAACCAAAGGAAATCTGACCAAAAAAAAATAGGCAGTAAGCTCTTTAACAACAGTCTTTATTGATATCTTTTTTAATATGTCCCCTTAGGCAAAGGAAACAAAAGCAATAAATAAATAAATAAGCAAATGGTACTACATCATCTAAAAAGTTTTTGCACAGCAAAAGAAACTACCAACAAAAGGGAAGGACACAACCTACTGAATGAGAGAAGACATTTGCAAATTATATATTTGACAAGAGGTTAATATCCAAAATATATAAAGAATTCATACAACTCAACATTAAAAAACCACACAATCTGATTAGAAAATGAACAAGGCCAGAAATAAACCCATGGAACTATGACAAAGGAGGCAAAAATATATAATGGAGAAAAAGGGTCTCTTAAGTGATGCTGGGAAAACTCGATAACCACATGTTAAACAGTAAGAGTAGAACATTGCCTCACACTGTACATAAAAATAAATGAAAAATGATTTAAAGATATGAATGTAAGTCCTAGAAGAGAACAAGGTGAACACTCTTTGATGCAGATCATGGCTTTATTTGTTGGATATATCTCCTAAGGCAGAAGGAACAAAACCAAAAATAAACAAAGGGGACCTAATTAAACTTAAAAGCTTTTGTACAACAAAGGAAACTACTGACCAATGAAGAAACAAACTCCAGAATGGAAGAAAATATTTGCAAATGATACAACTGACAAGGGGTAATATTCAAACTATATAAATCGCTCATACAACTCGGTATCAAAGCAAAATCAAACAACTCAATCAGAAAGTGGCAGAACACCTGAATGGACACTTCTCCAAAGAAAATACACAGATGGCTAACAGGAAAATAACAAAAGTTGGTGAGGATGTGGAGAAAAGAAAGTCCCTTACACTGCTGGAGAGAATGTAAATATGTGCAGCCACTACAGAAAACAGTATGGAAGTTCTTCAAATAGAACTACCATA
The DNA here is from genome assembly GCA_006410875.1 of Neotragus pygmaeus. Taxonomy (NCBI): domain Eukaryota; kingdom Metazoa; phylum Chordata; class Mammalia; order Artiodactyla; family Bovidae; genus Neotragus; species Neotragus pygmaeus. The sequence goes on from SJYV01001803.1 coordinate 820,393, forward strand.
AGTGGATCCAGAAATCCCATTTCTGAGTATATATTTAGAAAAAACAAAAACACTAATTCAAAACAATACATGCTCCCCAGCATAATCTATAATAGTCAAGACATGAAACTAACCCAAGTGCCCAGCAACAGATGACTGCATTAAAAAAGAAATGGTGTATATATATAAATATATATATATATATATATATTTATATATATACACCATTTCTTTTTTAATGCAGTCATCTGTTGCTGGGCACTTGGGTTAGTTTCATGTCTTGACTATTATAGATTATGCTGGGGAGCATGTATTGTTTTGAATTAGTGTTTTTGTTTTTTCTAAATATATACTCAGAAATGGGATTTCTGGATCCACTTATGGTAGTTCTATTTGAAGAACTTCCATACTGTTTTCTGTAGTGGCTGCACATATTTACATTCTCTCCAGCAGTGTAAGGGACTTTCTTTTCTCCACATCCTCACCAACTTTTGTTATTTTCCTGTTAGCCATCTGTGTATTTTCTTTGGAGAAGTGTCCATTCAGGTGTTCTGCCACTTTCTGATTGAGTTGTTTGATTTTGCTTTGATACCGAGTTGTATGAGCGATTTATATAGTTTGAATATTACCCCTTGTCAGTTGTATCATTTGCAAATATTTTCTTCCATTCTGGAGTTTGTTTCTTCATTGGTCAGTAGTTTCCTTTGTTGTACAAAAGCTTTTAAGTTTAATTAGGTCCCCTTTGTTTATTTTTGGTTTTGTTCCTTCTGCCTTAGGAGATATATCCAACAAATAAAGCCATGATCTGCATCAAAGAGTGTTCACCTTGTTCTCTTCTAGGACTTACATTCATATCTTTAAATCATTTTTCATTTATTTTTATGTACAGTGTGAGGCAATGTTCTACTCTTACTGTTTAACATGTGGTTATCGAGTTTTCCCAGCATCACTTAAGAGACCCTTTTTCTCCATTATATATTTTTGCCTCCTTTGTCATAGTTCCATGGGTTTATTTCTGGCCTTGTTCATTTTCTAATCAGATTGTGTGGTTTTTTAATGTTGAGTTGTATGAATTCTTTATATATTTTGGATATTAACCTCTTGTCAAATATATAATTTGCAAATGTCTTCTCTCATTCAGTAGGTTGTGTCCTTCCCTTTTGTTGGTAGTTTCTTTTGCTGTGCAAAAACTTTTTAGATGATGTAGTACCATTTGCTTATTTATTTATTTATTGCTTTTGTTTCCTTTGCCTAAGGGGACATATTAAAAAAGATATCAATAAAGACTGTTGTTAAAGAGCTTACTGCCTATTTTTTTTGGTCAGATTTCCTTTGGTTTTACATTTAAGTCTTCAATTCATTTTGAATTTATTTTTGTATATGGTGTGAAAAAGTAGTCTGGTTTGGTTCTTTTGCATGAAGCTATCCAGTGTTCCCAAAATCACTTGTTGAATAGACTGTCTTTTCTCCACTGTATATTCTTTCCTCCTTTGTTGTAGATTGGTTGACCATAGGCATGGAGATTCATTTCTGAGTTATTGATTCTGTTCCATTGATCTGTGTGTCGGTTTTTATGCTAGTACCATGCTGTTTTGATTACTGTAACTTTGTAGTATAGTCTGGGAGCATGATGCCTCCAAATTAGTTCTTTTTTATAAATATAGCTTTGGCAATTTAGGATCTTTTACTGTCCCATGTTAATTTTAGTATTATTTCTTCTTTAACTAAGAAAAGTGTTATGGATATTTTGCTAGAGATTGTGTTAAATCTGTAGATTGCTTTGGCAAAAGGCCTTCTCTAATGCTCTGATCTTTATTATTTCTTTCTTTCTACTAACTGATTTTATTTTCATCCTCACTAGACTCCATGAGATCTCGAAGAGTCTTAGTGAGTAAGAAACACATTTCAAGTGTTGTCAATTTTTTTAAGGGAAAAACATATCATTATCTCAAATATTTCATCATATTCCATTCTGGAATGGAATATGTTATTGATGTTAGTTGCTCAAAGTAAATGTATAAACCATGTGCACACAGACAGCTCCAGATATAATATGCCTCATTTTTCCCCCCCGTGAGGCTGCTTTTGTTCATTTCCATTAACCCTCATTCTGCTCCTTATCATGACAAATCCCTTAGTTTGGTGCCCCAATCAAGACCCCGTTGCCTGAATGTATCATTCATTTAGTAAATACTTATTGACTGCTTACAGGGCCAATCAGAAATACTATGTGATAATCATTCTCAGTAGCTTATAATATACGGAGGGGAAAAAGATAGTGGAAGAGAGTAAATTATTTATAAAAAATTGGAAGATGAANTCAGTCTATTTCTAGCTCTCAATCTGCCCAGGCATTTTCAGGCAGCATCTATGAATGTGAATGCTTCTTGTCTTCTCTCACTTAACATGAACATTCAACGATTCAATGTTTGCCCAAAAAAACTCCAAACAGACTTATGAGCAGGTGAACCGAAGATGGTTATGTTGGTCTTGTGGAAAAAAATTTTAAATTCCTCAAAAGAAAAAAAAAAAGTATTTCTAAAGTATTAATTATAAAGTCTCTATCAAATCCTTTAAAAAAAGTAATTTATAGTACAATATTCAAATGAGCTGAGATCTTACAGACTCTATTCCCCACCACCACTTTCTCCATGCTGTAATGGGATATATTTAAACATAGGTCCTCAGAACAGAAATCCTTATAATCAGGCTCAAGTGTTTCCCATGTAAGACTGCTATTTTCTGATATGCCGTGACACATCACCAAATCATCACTGCTGACAAAATGGAGTTGCCTTCCGAATATATTTATAAGTGTTAATGTATGTGAAATGAGCACAGTTTTAAAAAACACACAAAAAAGTACTTGTCGATTTTTAAGTGCACCATTTTTACAGTGTCATAGTAGTATACTGCAACCAGTTATGTCACTAATGGTTTCTTTCCCATTAAAATTCATGGGAGAAATAAAACATCAGTGACGTCCTTCCCATCAAAATGCATCAACTGACTAGCATTTTTACCATGTGTTTAAATTGCTATTATCTAAGATAGACTAGAGCTCTTTCAAAGGTTTTAGAGGCAATGATAATGTCTTTATTATAAGACTTTGGCACAGAGAGTTTAAAAAAAAAAAAAGGATGCTCAGGATTAAACACACAATACTGCAGGAGGCTCCTGAATTCAAGATGGTATTCAGTTTCCTGAAATTTCTACATGGTAACTTTTTAAGATCTATGTCCTCTTTAAATTTTTATCATTTTTCACTTTTAAAAAAAGCATATACTGAAATATTAAAAATTCAGCTTATATGATCTGCATAGATGCTCAATAATTGTTTGCTGAAAGGTAATGTCTGAGTTATATATCTTATTTTCTCATCTCTTAATAGATGTGTTTATTTTTGGAGGAAGGCTGTGGAAAGAAGGAGGTTAAAAAATTTACAGTATTAAAAAAAGCACTTAGTTAATGCATTTCTCCTCAGGATTTCCAAGAACAAAGGATGCTACATTATTTTATTATTATTATATTTATACTATTTATATCATTTATAAGAAGATTCATTTATAGTTTTGTTGTTTGAAGACACACTCATGTATATATGTGTGTGTATGTGTGTATGCATTTACACATACACATATAGCTGCTTTAATATCCACAACATTCTAGAGAGGAGAGCAGAAAAAGTATGATTTTACCATTTTTACAACAAGGTACTTCGTTTCAAAGACATACAACAAACATCCTCAGACTTCTAACTTCTGACCCAATAATCCTTTTACTCTTGCTTCTCAAAGTGTGATCTGCAGGGCAGTAGTATCAACATCACCTGGAAGCCTGTTTGGAATGCAGATTGTAGGCTCTAAACCAGACCTACTGAGTCAGAGTCTGCCTTTGTTAAGTTCCTCAAGTGATTATTCTGCATATCCAAGCTTGAGAAGCACTTTCTTCTGCCACAGAGCCTCCTTCACATGAAGTTCCCCATCAAATAATTAAGATTATTGATGGGACACATTCCCTACTCACATTTTATATCAGTATCTCTAGCTTTATCGTCTGAGAAAAGGAATATTTTAACAGGGTGATGTTTCTTGGTGATATCTCTAGCAATGGGCCATTATTCAAATGCCATGAAGCTTATACAGAGGAGAAGATCCTGCTTTCTCAGGTATCAGGTTCCATCTAGGCCAAGTGAACTCTGCTTAGCATGGTTCTGCTCTCTTTCCAACTGAAGCTAAAACTAACAAGGATGAAGTGCATCCAATCAAAGTATATAGAGTTTTAAGACGACATCCCTGGTGGCTTAGATGGTAAAGCGTCTGTCTACAATGTGCGAGACCTGGGTTCGATCCTTGGGTCAGGAAGATTCCCTGGAGAAGGCAATGGCAACCCACTCCAGTACTCTTGCCTGGAAAATCCCATGGACGGAGGAGCTTGATGCAGGTTACTGTCCATGGGGTCACAAAGAGTCAGGCATTACACTTTTCAAGACTAGTATAATTATGATATCATGCACCCAAACTGTTATATATACAACTATATGAAATGGGTTTAACTATTTCTGTTTTACACATCAGGAAACTGAAGCTTATGATTTGTCTGTGGTCATATAGATAGGGGTCCAAAATCACTGCAGATGGTGATTGCAGCCATGAAATTAAAAGATGCTTACTCCTTGGAAGAAAAGTTATGACCAACCTAGACAGCATATTACAAAGCAGAGACATTACTTTGTCAGCAAAGTTCCGTCTAGTCTAGGCTATGGTTTTCCCGGTAGTTATGTATGGATGTGACAGTTGGACTATGAAGAAGGCTGAGTGCTGAAGAATTGATGTTTTTGAACTGTGGTGTTGGAGAAGACTCTTGAGAGTTCCTTGGACTTCAAGGAGATCCAACCAGTCCATCCTAAAGGAGATCAGACCTGGGTGTTCATTGGAAGGACTGATGCTGAGGCTGAAACTCCAATACTTTGACCACCTCATGCAAAGAGCTGACTCATTTGAAAATACCCTGGTGCTGAGAAAGATTGAGGGCAGGAGAAGAGGATGACAGAGAATGAGATGGTTGGATGACATCACCAACTCAATGGACATGGGTTTGGGAAGACTCTGGCAGTTGGTGATGGACAGGGAGGCCTGGCATACTGTGGTTCATGGGGTCACAGAGAATTGGATGTGACTGAGCACTGAACTGAACTGAACTGGTAAGCGAAGTCAAATGCATTTGCATCTGATCCAAAAGTCTGTCCTTTTAACCAAAAAGCTACCCAACTTCTTAAATTAAGGTGAAACATTGTTCACTGTGTGGGATATGTGTGTGTGTCTGCATGTGTGTGTGTGTGTGTGTGTGTGTGTGTGTGTGTGTGTGTGTTTGGTTTCAAGAGCAGAAAATTTGGGGAGATATTATATACACTCCAAAAGCCTTATGATCTTTACTCATCTAGTATTGTACATGTTTATTAAATATGAACTGATATATGAACTAACGTCTATTTTCTCTGTTAGTTACTAATATTTGAAATTAATTTCTCTGTATTTATTTTCCCCATTAATATTATAGTACTTATATTATTAAGTATCCCCCTCATGTAACATGATTTCTCTGGATATACTATTTAACCTTGGTGTAGTTGAGTGAGTATAGTCAACAGGCTAGGAATGTTTTCAAACATTTTCTGATAGGTAAAAAATATAATTACTGCTATGAACGTATCAAAGAAAAGGCTATTCCATTACTTCAATACTGCATATTTTGATGTCTCTAGTGAAGATGGTGAGACCCTACCAAGACAATAAATGTTAATTTCATTTACTCATTCTGTAAAATAGGGGTGATTTGGCTTGCTGATAATGATTTTATTGAGATATCAAGACAAGCAATATACATTAAATGTTACTATCATTCAATAGAATTTTTTTTTTCTTTTACCATGTACACACTGAAAATATTACCTATGTATTATGACAAAGTGAACTATGGAACATTGATAACCTACTGTCAGCACCTTTGTACTTATTTTTTTCACTGCTTGGGTGACTGTTTCCTCAAATGACATATATATATATATATATTTATTTTTTCTTTTTTCTTTTTCAATTCAAGACACTGCTTAAATGACAACTAAGAGAGGGACTTCTCTGACCATTGCATGCAAAACAGCAGGCTATAAATCTCTTGATTTTTCTTCAAAGTATTTGTCCTGCAATTATCTTCTATTCCTATATCTGATTTATTATCATGAGTCACCTACCCTAGAACATGAGTTCTACAACCATTCCATACTATCTTCAGAGCCTAGAACAGNGCAAAACAGCAGGCTATAAATCTCTTGATTTTTCTTCAAAGTATTTGTCCTGCAATTATCTTCTATTCCTATATCTGATTTATTATCATGAGTCACCTACCCTAGAACATGAGTTCTACAACCATTCCATACTATCTTCAGAGCCTAGAACAGTGGCTTTTAAATAGCAGGATCATAGCAAATGTTTGTGGAATGAATGAATGAACTAAGTTTATGTACAGACATAGGAAAGTGAAAGTCACTCAGTCATGTCCACCTATTTATGTCCATCTATTTGTGACCCCCTGGACTGTAGCCTGCCAGGCTCCTCTGTCCATGAAATTCTCTAGGCCAGAACACTGGAGTCAGTATTTTTTTTTGCAGGTAGATTTTGTACTGTCTGAGCTACCAGAGAAGTCTAAGAGTATTGGAATGGGTAGCCTATCCTGTCTCCAGGGGAATCTTCCTGAGCCATGAATCGAACCAGGGTCTCGTGGATTGCAGGCAGATTTTTTAGCAGCTGAGCTACCAGGGAAGCCCACGTAGAGCCATAGGCAAGTAATTAATAAAAATGGCTCTACTACTACTTATATTAGCTAATGTTCTTAATTATATACCAAGAATTACATGCTTATATCAGCACACTCTCACAACAACCTGTGGGAGTAATATCATTAGCTCTGTTTTGCACATGAGGAAATTAAAGTTTAGACTAGACTAGATTAAGTTATCAAGTTTAAGTAAGCTCCAGGAGTTGGTGACGGACAGGGAAACCTGGTGTGCTGCAGTCCATGAGGTCGCAACGAGTTGGACATGACTGAGCAACTGAACTTAGAACTTAGATTAAGTTATTGATTCTCAACCTTGGTTACAAATTAGAATTATCTGGTAACTCTAAATATTGGTACTTGGCTTTCAGCTTTAGAGTTCTGATTTAAGTGCAATCTCTACACTTGTTGTTCAATTGCTCAGTTGTGTCTAATTCTTTGTGATGCCATGAACACAAAGGCACATCAGGCTTCCCTGTCCTTCACTATCTTCCACAGCATGTCCATTTAGTTGATGATGCCATCCAACCATCCCTTTGCCCCCTGCCCTCAGTCTTTCTCAGAAACAGACATCTCTACACTAAAAGGAACTAAACTAAAATCTCTAGGACTAGGGACAGGAAATCAGCATTTGTTTTAAAGTTCCCATGTGAATCTAAAGTATAATCATCATTGAGAATCTGTCACTGACTTTCAACAAATTTACTAAATTCTCCATGGTCAAATGTTTAGGAAGTGGTGGAGTGGAAATTCAAACCCAGTTTCTCTGACTTCTACCCAATGCTTCCTCTATATTTTACACAACTACTAAGGTAGAATGTGAGCTTCCCAGGTAGTACTAGTGGTAAAGAACTCACTTGCCAATGCAGGGCATATGAGATATGGGTTCAGTCCCTAGATTGAGAAGATCCCGTGAAGAATGACATGGCAAGCCACTTCAGTAGTCTTGCCTGGAGAATCCTATGGACAAAGGACCTGGAAGGCTACAGTCCATAGGGTTGCAAAGAGTCAGACATGACTGAATTGACTTATCCTGCATGCAAGCACGCAAGCACACAAGGTTTAATGTATGGTATTTTAGAACATTGTCACCTGCAATATGGGGCTTCCCAGGTGGTGCTGGTGGTAAAGAGTCTGCCGGGCAATGTAGAAGACAGAAGAGACATGGGCTTGATCCCTGGGTCGGGATGATCCCCTGGAGAAGGGCATGGCAACCCACTACAGTATTCTTGCCTGGAGAATCCCATGGACAGAGGAGCCTGGTAGGCTACAGTCCACAGAGTTGCAAAGACTCAGACATGATTAAGTGATTGAGCATGCACTCACACACTGCAATACTGCTGTGACTTTGAGACAATATAGATATATATCATATATCTATAATTGCATAATTTTAAGGATTGTGATGTTCTTACAACCAGTTTATTTGTCTTAAGTGAAAAAACAAACAAAAAACAGAGACCATTTACTGTCCCCTATTGCACTGTACTGTATAGGAGGCTTTATGGAGTACAATACAGACATAGATTCTATATGTTCTGACAATATAGGTGAAAGAACGGGCCCTTAAAACTGTTCCTTCAAAGACTACAATAATGTTTTTTTAAAAAAGAAATGTCTTACAAAAGCACTGTGATATAACTTGATAAAACAAAATAAAGGAGATTTCNCATAGATTCTATATGTTCTGACAATATAGGTGAAAGAACGGGCCCTTAAAACTGTTCCTTCAAAGACTACAATAATGTTTTTTTAAAAAAGAAATGTCTTACAAAAGCACTGTGATATAACTTGATAAAACAAAATAAAGGAGATTTCCAGTGCTGGTACACTGCATTTCAAGCCAAGTCTGAAAACTTAAAAAAAAAAAAAAAAAGAGTCTCCAGAGTATAAAATTTGTTTTTATTTTTTAAAACATGATTCCAAATATTTTTTATTTTATTTTTTTATTTTCCAAATTGTTAAGTTCTAAGAGATCATAACATCTTCAAGTGTGATAATGCTTTTAAACATGATAGGCTCAAGAGTGAGAGGTTTGCTTGCATGAGCAAGACTTTCAGCCAGATATATAGCTCCAGATAGCACCACAGCACTGCATTACACAGTGATAAATGACAGAGGCTCTGAAGTGAGGAAGACAGGTACTTTACCACCATCACCACCACAAAGAAGAGTATGAAGACAAAGGAGATAAGATAGAGAGAAATATTAGTATAGCACCTGATTCATATTAAATATTCAACTTTGGTTGTTGTTTTAGAGTTATCATGTGCTGCTTTCTAGAATTTAAAAAAAAAAGGATGTATTGGATGAATTCAAGTAGAATAATTACACAGAGGTAAAAGTCTGTTCATCTTAGTAGCTTTTTCTAATGTATTAATTGCTATGGAAGATATCCAGGAAACTAAGTACTGCATAACTTAGTTGGAAAAGTAAAGGATATGAATGAGAAATACAGTACAAACTAGCACATTAAAAGTATTTATGATAAACTAATACTCATCAATGCTGGAATGGAATAAATATTAGCAGCATTTGGAAGAAGAAATAATTATTTTGGTTGGAATGAAAAATAAGTTTTTTGATAAGGACTCACTTAGAAGGCTATTGAAGTAATAAGAAAGTCTACACTTTCCATTTATTTGTACCTTCACCTATTCAACATATTTTTATTTAGTGCTTACTACTTGCCATTCTGTCTTTGAAGTGCTCTGGTGATATAAAGGTAAATAAGACTCATACAACGTCTGATCACATGGAGTTTACATTTAATAAGAGATGTCAGCAAACAAATGGTTTATTATCTATGCAACATTATAAATACATGATCATTTTAGTTAATGATGTATTGCAGGGAGATACTTTTAAAATTTCATTATTATTTCCCCAGCTTTACTGAAGCATGATTGACAAATAAAAATTGCACATATTTAGGTTGTACAGCATGATTTTCAAGGTGCAAAACATGATCTAATATACATTTTGAAATAATATTGCAATGGAGCTAATAAACACATTCATCATCTCACAAAGTTACCATATGTTTTATGTGTGTGTATGATGAGAACATTTAAGATCTACTCTCTTAGCAACTGTATAGTGTAATAATAGTTATCAAAGAGCTATTATATAAAAGTTACATAAGTATATAAGTAGAGTTAATAACATCACATGTGACTAATAATTATTAAACTACTATATTATTAACTATAGTCACCATACTTTACATTAGAACTTATCTGATTGAAAAAAGTTTTTAAAGATGAAAGAGGATAATTAATATGAAGTAGGAACCTCAGCAATGGTGGCGAGGGGAGTCTAAAAATAGAAATTAATGAATAAAATGAACCAAATTATAAGTGCTTTCAGGAAAATTATTCTAGAAAGGGCATACTCCAAGAATACAATCCTGAGGAGAAAATTAGTTGATTTATTCTATAATCAAAAAAGATCACTTTTCAGAATATTGTGAATAAAGAAGAAAAGAAATGCAGAGAAAGAGGAAAGGAAAGAAAGGAAGGAATGGGCAGACATAAGATAACTGTCAAAGGTGGATCTGACCATGTCTGGCAATTGCCTGGTACTGGTGCTGAGGGAGAAAAGTTAAGGAGAAATGCCAAGAGTTCGAACCAGAATTATTTATCCATTGTGTGTCTTAGTTGCTCAGTCATGTCCGACTCTTTGGACACCATGGACTGTGGTCTGCCAAGCCCCTCTGTCCATGGGATTTTCCAGGGAAGAATACTGTAGTGCATTGCCAGGAGATCTTCCTGACCCAGGGACTGAACCCAGGTCTCTTGCATTGCAGGCAGACTCTGTCTGAGCCACCAAAACATTCGAGAAAAGGAGACTGTGGAAAACCAAGGTATTTGATTTCAAACAACTCAGACTGAAGATGGTGAGACATCATAGGGGCAAGAAGGAGATATGGTGCTTAGATGAAAAGTCGAGGTTAGATAGGTTTTAGAAGTAAAAAACTGACAAGTAATAAACAAATTCCTGAAAAAGCAGAGGATACAAAACAGATGCTTAAACATCAGTTACAAGTCAAAGAAAAAATAAGTGCAGAGATCACATCCATTATTGCTCAGTGTATTATCTGCAGAAACTAGTCTGATATGTCTGGCATATAGGATACACTAAAGCAAACAATGACGTATAAAAATTTGTAGACATTAAGATGAATACAATATATTTCAGTTAGCAGTATAGAAGGAAATCACAATGCCAAGATTTAAGAAAGTAAAAGGAGGAGACAAGTAGACTAGATGTTTATCTGTCAGGCTCTGTTTTGGCTCTAATGATCACATTATCTGACTAATTTATCTTGTGTCTCATCTGATTAAGAACTGAGAAAATCTGTCATTTTGGTAAATAATCTCCCAGATTGATCTGAACATAGGTATTAGTGGATTGATATGTTACTGTCTAGGAAAGGAGGTATTTTAATAGAGAATTACTGAAGATACAATACCTTTGTTGTGTGTGTATAGGAAAAAGGGAAGTAAGAATAGATAGAAAAGTGAGTGAGAAAGGCATAGTAGAGAGTAAGAGAGACAAATGCACTCTAACTAAAACATTAAAAGAATAATATGCAGATGCAAGAGGAAATTTTATTTCTATTATTATTGAATCTACAGGTTAAAAAACAAAAATGCTAACCAGATGGACATTGAGTGGCCCCCACTTTCAGTAATTTATTTATAACAAAATGGAACATCTCAAGTAAAATAGGTATCGCCTCCTATCCTTATATTTCCTAACCAAATCTATCCAAAAACAAATATTTGAATAAATATGAATTATTTTTCTCACTATTGTGCATAAATCACATTGTAATACAATTTTAAGCAATATTCCAGTATTAAATAACTTCATAAGTGTACATTCCTAAAGCACACACATACTCACACACAAATAGGAAAAAGCTATCAAGAACACAGTCACATCCTCTTTAATGCCTAAGGATGGTGATATTGCAGAAATGATTTCAAAGAAAATGTCCTTTTTATGCTTGAAGAATTCAATTTTCCTGCCAATAATATAATTATGCTTAGTTGCTGATGGCAATGGATATCTCTTGCTTTTGCATTAATCAAATTTAGCACATGGTATGCATTACTATTTTCACTTGTCACTGTGGTTCTTAAACCCAGTTTTATGCTACCTATGAATAAAAGTCTTTTGTTAGAGATTAGTGCTCTAGTGATTATTTTGCTTTTTAACAAAGGGAAATGTTACATTTAGACTTTCTTTACTTATTCTACATAATTTGAATAGTGCTTAAATGTCATAAAGCAACATAGTATACACACAACATTTAATGCAACATTAAGATAAAATAAAATTTTATCTTAATAAAATAAAAGTGAGACAAATTTATAACATTTATATAAACATATACATAATACAGATAATATATGTATAAACATGTACATAAACATATGCATGTGTATGTTTGTGCATACACGCATACAAATATTACTAATGGTAACTGAATGCAAAATTACAGAAAAAAGGGAAGCATTTTGGTAAAATCATATTATGCCTTACTATTATTTCATCACACATGAGATAATATGATCACTATAAGAAGACAGATCATATTTTCTTTCATAAAACATTACATCCTTGGCTATTGGACAACACTGTGGGAAATCCAAAAAGACAAAACTTGAAACGTTGGTTTTAATGTTTTGTATTCTTATTGTGTAATATGCAAAGTTTCAATTACTAACACTACATAAACTGAACTTGCTCTTCAAAGTGAGCAACAACATTAGTAAGATAAATGAACTTAATTTCAATTTAACATAGACAGAGCTCACAGTTTAGATAAACATGTAACATTCTTTAAAATATCAAAATGCAAAACTTTTGAATCTTAATTGCAGTACATTATATGGTCCAATGTACTCTACTTCACCACTCTCATCTACCTTATAACAATCAGAACACGAATCTTAAAATCATTCTGGACTATGAAGAACTTAAGAATTTTGTCTCTTCACTTACTAAACAATGATACAGAAACATACCATTCTTAGCTCTATTCTCAGATACCTGAGTAAACCGTCAATTTATCAGATTGCTTTATGTCATTTGAGAAAATACTGAATCTGATTGATCAAAAGCATATACACAGAAATTTATATTTTACATTGATACTTAAAGCAATGATTCTTCTAAGCCTTTTAGTCTTTAAAATTCTTTTAAAAAATCACTAAAGATTTCTTACTATGTATTCTTCTTTGTCCATACTCACTTAACCCAAAATTTTGCTCAATTGTCTATTGGATCTATATCTATGTTTACATTTATGGATAAATATTCTGATCAACAGCATTTAAAACAATTATTGGCTGATATTCATTTCATTGATCAGCATACTTTGCATTAGATATGGAAAGCTGTAATGTTTACTGAAATAAGTTATAGTAACTCCATATTTATAGCTATTTTCTATTTTGTCTCAAATGATACCAGTGGCTACTGCTTTCAAATTATTGCATTAGTAACACTTTCTGTGTCTATGGATTAGAAAATCATCAATCCACTTTAGAGCTATTACATAGTCATGGTCCATGACTCACGGCAGGTGGCTGAGGAGAAATTTAGTGCCCTCAGGATCAAGGAAGTTTTTTTCTCCACTGTTATGAGACAATTCTCCATGGGTCTCTTACAGATCTACATTTCCTGCATGTGGAACCATTTGTTATGAACTATTTTTTAGAAAGCTTATATAGCAAAACAGTCTTAGGAGGGAGACCATGTCTCTTATATGCTAAGAGTCCCTTACAATTTTTGAAGACAGGTATATATCTCTCTCGAAGGCAATGGGGCTTAACAATTGCTCTTTTTAAAAAGATTAGAATTCCCTAAACTCAATTGTTCCTCCTTGTAATGCACACCATGTGCAGCTGATGTCTTGTCCTCTTCATTGGGGCATATGGAAATTGAGGCTCAAGGAAGTGGCATGAAAGCTGATATTTTACGTAACCTCATTGTTACGAGCAATAAACTGTGGCACAGGCATCATCTGACTTCTGCCACCATCCATGAATGTGTAGAAGTCTAACTTTTTTTAAATTTGCAAGTATGGCAAAATCTTAGATCTTTCTTCGATAGTTTTTGATAGTTTGGGCTATGAAGATGAAATGCTGACAAAGAAAAGTCTTTCTAGAAAAGGAAGCATGACAGGCAAGAAGTCTCTAGGAATCAATGGCAAACAAATTGACCAAACTGAATGGTCAACTGGGTAATAAACTGTCATCTATTTTATCATCTGTTAATGAGGAGGCATTGGGGAGGGGTCTGTAGTTTCAGTACTGTAAAATAATATCAAAGACAGCTGTGCTAACAGAATGCTGGTATGTGATCTCTCTTCTAAATAGGGAAATTTCTCAACAGTCTGGCAGTTATTCTCAGGTGCACATCATGCAAACAATTATTATTAACATTTGTATTCGGAGGAGGGGGCAGAAGTTGCTACCCATTTTCAGAGAAGTTTTAGAGATGATTACACTGAGTTAAATAGCTGAATTTATGACGACTAAAGGAAGAAATCTGGAGAAAGAAATGGCAGTCCACTTCAGTATTCTCGCCTCGGAAATCCCGTGGACAGATGAACCTTGCGACTACAGTCCACGGGGTTGCAAAGAGCTGGACACCACTGAGTGACTGAGCATGCACACGGACATGCACACAAACACACACACACAGAAAGAAACCAGACTGATTGTTAGAACTCTGGTTCACTTCAGAGGTGAGAGGGCAGAGAGAATAATGCTTGATAAGGAAGAATGACAATGGCAGGACCATCTAATGACTTACACTCTTCTGCAATGTATAATGCCAACCACAGATTTAGAGATAACTTTAAAAACAGTGTCAGACTTTATTTTGGGGCTTTATTTTTATTGGCGCTCCAATATCACTGCAGATGGTGATTGCTGCCATGAAATTAAAAGACGCTTACAAATTGCAAGGAAAGTTATGACCAGTAGAGTTGGTCCTATGGCTCTATATGTAGAAGGCAATGGCACCCCACTCCAGTACTCTTGCCTGGAAAATCCCATGGACGGAGGAGCCGGGTGGGCTGAGGCCATGGGGTCGCTGGGAGTCAGACACGACTGAGTGACTTCACTTTCACTTTTTACTTTCATGCATTGGAGAAGGAAATGGCAACCCACTCCAGTGTTCTTGCCTGGAGAATCCCAGGGAAGGGGAAGCCTGGTGGGCTGCCGTCCCTGGGGTCGCACAGAGTCGGACATGAATGAAGCGACTTAGCAGAGTTCACAATGGACAATGGAAGCTAATGAGATCTTGTGAGAAGGCCGCCTTGGGCCAATTCACCATACTATTGTTGAGGATTCTACTGATCAATATGTATAGTACTGATTTGTTAAATGCTTATACTATTAATGCCCATAAACAGCAGAGGGCATTCTCCCAATTAGGAAGATCATCACTTAGAAAAGTACTATAAACTTTTATTCAAAAAAACTTAATAACTCTTTTAAAGTTCCCATAGACTATAAACCAAAAGACACTGGAACATATCTATGGACATTATTTATTTATTTATTTAATTTTTTATTTTATTTTATTTTTTACTTTATTTTACTTTACAATACTCTATTGGCTTTGCCATACAAAAGCAAAATTTTCATGGCCTAAAGGTATTGAAATAATACAGAGTGTATTCTNTTTTTATTTTTTTTAATTTTTTAATTTATTTATTATTTTTTATTTTATTTTATTTTATTTTTTACTTTATTTTACTTTGCAATACTCTATTGGCTTTGCCATACAAAAGCAAAATTTTCATGGCCTAAAGGTATTGAAATAATACAGAGTGTATTCTTTTATTACTGTGGAATTATGTCAGAAATCAATATCAAAATATATTTGAAAATAAATCACATATTTCCAAGTACAATGTGACATTAACCAAGAGAAATCTTTGACTTAGCCATTGAAAGCCTCAGTAAAATTAAAAGACTGAATAAACACAAAGGGTGATTGCAAAGAAGAATGTACAATATCAAAATGAGAAATTAATATCAAAGATACTTAAAAGATCTCATGTATTTGTAATTAAATGTCCACTTTTAAATGATGGGTGTATCTAATAAGCCATAGCAAATAAAATTAGGAAATAATTATAAGAGAATAAAAATGAAGAGAATTCATCAGAATTTGTTGCATGCATCTGAAGCTGTTCAATGCAACTAAATACAATGTGGAATCTTGAATAAAGTATAAAAACAAATAATGGGCATTAAATTTTATGCAATTTGAACAAGATCAGTATTTTAGTTAGTATTATTATATAAAATGTTAATTTCCTAATTCTTTTTACAACATCAGTTCAGTCACTCAGCCATGTCCGACTCTTTGCAACCCCATGAATCGCAGCACGCCAGGCGACCCTGTCCATCACCAACTCCCAGAGTTCACTCAGATTCACATCCATCGAATCAGTGATGCCATCCAGGCATCTCATCCTCTGTTGTCCCCTTCTTCTCCTGCCCCCAATCCCTCCCAGCATCAGAGTCTTTTCCATGAGGTGGCCAAAGTACTGGAGTTTCAGCTTTAGCATCATTCCCTCCAAAGAAATCCCAGGGTTGATCTTCTTCAGAATGGACCGGTTGGATCTCCTTGCAGTCCAAGGGACTGTCAGGAGTCTTCTCCAACACCACAGTTCAAAAGCATCAATTCTTCGGTGCTCAGCCTTCTTCACAGTCCAACTCTCACATCCATATATGACTACTGGAAAAATCATAGCCTGACTAGACGGACATTAGTCGGCAAAGTAGGGTCTCTGCTTTTGAATATGCTATCTAGGTTGGTCATAACTTTTCTTCCAAGGACTAAGCGTCTTTTAATTTCATGGCTGCAGTTACCATCTGCAGTGATTTTGGAGCCCAAAAAAATAAAGTCTGCCACTGTTTCCACTGTTTCCCATCTATTTCCCATGAAGTGATGGGACTGGATGCCATGATCTTCGTTTTCTGAATGTTGAGCTTTAAGCCAACTTTTTCACTCTCTACTTTCACTTTCATCAAGAGGCTTTTTAGTTCCTCTTCACTTTCAGTATTTATTTATATCTTCAACATCCAATTAGAAGTTTCAAGCTTCACTCATTTTTATTTTTTTAATTTATTTTTTTATGATTCAATAATATTTTATTTAACATGTCAGAAAAATTTTTATAACATATTTTTCTTATATTTAAAGTTGAATAGCTGGATCTCAAAATGGAGATTTGGAGATTTGCTTTCTCAGGCCAAAGCTTTAAAATCTGCATACAATGCTGAAAAATGGAAAACTGACTTACAAGCTAGTGTTCTAGCTCATGAAAGGGATAACTATTAAAAAAAAAAAAAACTACCTTTAACTCAGAAATAAAACATAACAAAACCTATCTTTCCCATAGCTTTACAAGTGTTAATTTGTGGTCTTCACTCATTTTTAAAAATTACTAAACTAATAAGCTTCCTACACTTTTATATTAGATGCCAGAATAAACTGAACTATATCAAAGATTTGAAAGAGTCAATACCTAGGCAGGTTGATAAGAAGTCTGGGGGTCCCCAAGGAGAGAGGAGTCTGGGGTTCTGGAAAAGGAGATAGGAGTNAAAAAACTACCTTTAACTCAGAAATAAAACATAACAAAACCTATCTTTCCCATAGCTTTACAAGTGTTAATTTGTGGTCTTCACTCATTTTTAAAAATTACTAAACTAATAAGCTTCCTACACTTTTATATTAGATGCCAGAATAAACTGAACTATATCAAAGATTTGAAAGAGTCAATACCTAGGCAGGTTGATAAGAAGTCTGGGGGTCCCCAAGGAGAGAGGAGTCTGGGGTTCTGGAGAAGGAGATAGGAGTCTGGAAGTGTCAAGGAGGAGGAAAGGACAAACACTTTTTTCTTCCCCCTTTACATTTCTTAGTCTTAGTCACATAAAACGTTTTTATCTTTAAGCCTCCAACTAACAATTACACAACAAATAATTCAGTTTAAACTCTGTGCTAAGTATTATATAACAATGTATCCTGCTTGAGGACAGTTTCTCCTTCCTGACAACCTTCTGGCTAATCCTGTTATCTTAAAATGTAAATTATGAGAGTGGGTCTAGTAAGATCTTTACAACCTCCAGACATTCTTTAGATTCATTGTAATACCTAATCAAAAAGTCTATAACTCCCTTGCTAACACTAGTGAGGTGGCACACTTTCTGCGCTCTTCTGATGTAGGAGAAGGCAATGGCACCCCACTCCAGTACTCTCGCCTGGAAAATCCCATGGACAGAGGAGCCTGGTAGGCTGCAGTCCATTGGGTCGCAAAGAGTCAGACAGGACTGAGCAACTTCACTTTTATGCATTGGAGAAGGAAATGGCAACCCACTCTTGCCTGGAGAATCCCAAGGATGGTGGAGCCTGGTCAGCTGCCATCTATGGGGTCACACAGAGTCGGACACCACTGACGTTACTTAGCAGCAGCAGCTGATGTCTGTGTCAGAAGCTTTCTCTATCTCTTTTCAGTTCAGTTCAGTTGAGTTGCTCAGTAGTGTCTGACTGCACCACCATGAGTTGCAGCACGCCAGGCCTCCCTGTCCATCAACAACTCCCAGAGTTCATTCAACCTCTTGTCCATCGAGTTGGTGATGCCATCCAGCCATCTAATCCTCTGTCGTCCCCTTCTCCTCCTACCCCTAATCCCTCCCATCATCGGGGTCTTTTCCAATGAGTCAACTCTTCGTATGAGGTGGCCAAGGTATTGGAGTTTCAGGTTTAGTATCAGTCCTTCCAATGAACACCCAGGACTGATTTCCTTTAGAATGGACTGGATGGATCTCCTTGTAGTCCAAGGGACTCTCAAGAGTCTTCTCCAGCACCACAGTTCAAAATCATCAATTCTTCAGGGCTCAGCTTTCTTCACAGTCCAACTCTCACATCCATACATGACCACCAGTAAAACCATAGCCTTGACTAGATGGACCTTTATTGGCAAAGTAATGTCTCTGCTTTTAAATATCCTATCTAGGGTGGTCATAATTTTCCTTCCAAGGAATAAGCGTCTTTTAATTTCAGGGCTGCAATCACTATCTGCAGTGATTTTGGAGCCCCCCAAAATAAACTTTGCCACTGTTTCCCCATCTATTTACCATGAAGTGATGGGACCAGATGCCATGATCTTAGTTTTTCTGAATGTTGAGCTTTAAGCCAACTTTTTCACTCTCTACTTTCACTTTCATCAAGAGGCTTTTTAGTTCCTCTTCACTTTCTGCCATAAGGGTGGTGTCATCTGCATATCTGAGGAATATCTTATTGATATTCCTGCGGAGAATCTTGATTTTAGCTTGTGCTTCTCCAATCCCAGCGTTTCTCATGATGTACTCTGCATACAAGTTAAATAAGCAGGGTGACAGTATACAGCCTTGACATACTGCTTTTCCTATTTGAAACCAGTCTGTTGTTCCATGCCCAGCTCTAACTCTTGCTTCCTGACCTGCATAGAGGTTTCTCAAGAGGCATGTCAGGTGGTCTGGTATTCCCATCTCTTTCAGAATTTTCCACAGTTTATTCTGACCC
>SJYV01001803.1:841858-859070 GCA_006410875.1 Neotragus pygmaeus
TGATATTGTATGGATTGCCTTGGAAATGAACAGAGATTATTCTTTCGTTCTTGAGATTGCATCCACGCACTGCATTTTGGACTCTTTGTTGACCATGATGGCTTCTCCATTTCTTCTTAGGGATTCCTGCCCACAGTAGTAGATATAATGGTCATCTGAGTTAAATTCAACAATTCCAGTTCATTTTAGTTTGCTGATTCCTAGAATGTTGATGTTCACTCTTGCCATCTTCTGTTTGAGCCCTTCCAATTTGCCTTGATTCATGGACCTAACAGTCCAGGTTCCAATGCAGTATTGCTCTTTACAGCATCAGACCTTGCTTCTATTATCAGCCACATCCAGAACTGGGTATTGTTTTTGCTTTGGCTCCATCCTTTCATTCTTTCTGGAGTTATTTCTCCACTGAACTCCAGTAGCATATTGGGTACCTACTGACTTGGGGAGTTCTTCTTTCAGTATCTTATCATTTTGCCTTTTCATGCTGTTCATGGGGTTCTCAAGGCCAGAATACTGAAGTGGTTTGCAATTCCCTTCTCCAGTGGACCATATTCTGTCAGACCTCTCCACCATGACCCATCCATCTTGGGAGGCCCCACACGCAAGTGCGGGAGGGCAGAGAGGAGCTACTCCACATTCAAGGTCAAGAGAGGTGGCTGTGAGGCGATATTCCTTGTCTAAGGTAAGGAGCAGTGGCTGTGCTTTGCTGGAGCAGCCATGAAGAGATACCCCACGTCCAAGCTAAGAGAAACCCAAGTAAGATGGTTGGTGTTGCAAGAGGGCATCAGAGGGCAGACACACTGAAACCATACTCACAGAAAACTAGCCAATCTGATCACACAGACCACAGCCTTGTCTAACTATTGGATGGTATCACTGACTCAATGGACATAAGTTTGAGTAAACTCCAGGAGTTGGTGATGGATGGGAAGGCCTGGCATGCTGAACTGAAGTGACTGAAAAATAGCTTTTTATTTTCCAAGTCTTTTGTAAATGTGTTATTATACTTTCATATTAAAAATAAATAAAGAAAATTTTAAAGACACCAAAATTAATGACTCTTTTGAGTTGTGTCTGTAACTAATAGCCTCAGGTAAAAGAAGGCCTTGTCACAGGCAAGGCTACCAGGTATATTACTTTTGAAAACAAGCTGTTGACTTTTTTATTGGATCCTTGTCAAAAATGAATGCCTGATCCATCGAATTACTGTGACTCATCAACTTGCTATTCCATTTTGGGTGGGACAACTTGGATTTACTTTTTAATAAGGTAAGTAATAAGCCTTACTTGCCAAATGGAAATGGCATTTTAAAAAATGCACCCAGACTGGCCTCAAAGCATGTAAGTTTTATAGGTAAAAGTGACAGCTTGTTCTTTTGGTGGAAACTTTATTTCCTACTCCACTCTTTCAAGCAAAGCCTCTTGTTTCATGTACTATCAATTCAGAGTTTGCTCTAAATACATTGGCCTGATTCTGCTATGGTAATTCCTGGTGGGCTGTGGCAGTTCAAACTCAGTTTGTTGATGTCCTTTAGTTGCTCAGCAGTGTCTGACCCTGTGGCCCCATGGACTGTAGACCACCAGGCTCCTCTGTCCATTGGATTTCCCAGGCAAGGATACTGGAATAGGTTGCAATTTCCTTCTCCAGGGGACCTTTCTGACTCAGGGATTAAACCTGAGTCTCCAGCATTGGCAGGTGGATTGTTTATTTCTGACCAAATCCTCAAACAAGCATCACTGTATAAAATCTAAAACAGACATTGCCTCTGTACTCAATAAGCAGAACTCAAGGCCATTGACAAAGCTCAGATCAAGATGTCCTTAATGAACTTTATATATTTACTGATACTTGGATTGTTGTCAATAGCCTAACTGTACAATCTGCCACTTGGAAAACTACAGATTAGTCGATAAAAGACAATCCCTTTGGGGCTATGAAATGTGAAAAAAAAAAAATGGAGCTGATAGATAATCCATGTGAGTCAATGCAGATGTTCATGTCAAGGGTCTATTTTCTAATGAGACCTACTGGAACCAGATTGCTGAACAAGCCTGGACTATCCAAACTGCCATCATTGCTGCCTAGATCCATCATCCTAGTAGACATGGCAATGCATTCTATTATAAACTGGGCACAAAGCAAAGGATTCTGTATATTTTGTACAGATAAGACTATCAAATATCACATTTGTTATTCCTGCCAGAAGATGTCCCATTTGTCTTTTGGCAAGGGAAATCACTTTGCATGAGTCATATTCCTCCCTGCTCCTTGCAGACTGACTCCAATGAAACTCTGGCCTCAACTCTGAGTTATCAGTAATGTTTAGTGCTTTATAAGTGTTTGGAAATTTTTCACTTGCTGATCCAGTATGATGAGCCAAATCCAGACATACTCTGCAGCTCTTCAAACAACACCTTGTCATGTGTTGGCTTTCAGGACCATTTCAGTCTGAATGTATTTAAATTGTCATCACAGAAGCCACTCAAATATGGGCTGATGGCAACAGTGTTTGGTGGGAGACTTCCCTGGTCGTCCAGTGGTTAAGAATCTGCCTGCCAATGTAGGGGACATGGGTTCAATCCCTGGTCCAGGAAGATCCCACATGCCATGGAGCAACCAAGTCAGTGCACCACAACTACTGAGCCAATGCTCCACAACAAGAGAGTACCCTTTGCTCACCACACTAAAGAAAGCCTGAGTGCAGCAAAGAAGACCCAGTGCAGCCATAAATAACAATTATTTTAAAGAGTATTTGATGGACTTTTCATGTTTTCTACCACTTACAAGCATCTAGAATTATTGAGTGTTGAGAAAGACTCTACAGAAATAAGCAAAAACAAAACAAAACATTCTAACTCTACCTATTCTTCCCCCCTTTTTTCTGGTCCACAAATTTCTCAAATACAGTTTGGTCATTGAATGAAGCCATCTCAGAAAGGGCTCATTGTTTCTAAGCTACTTCCTGGATAGTGGAAAAAGAGCTGGGGCACATTCAGATCTATTTTGCAAATCTGAGATTCTACCTTGACCATTCCAAGTGTGGAACACTTTGTTTTCTTCCCCTATTGCAGATACATTTCTGCTTGCCTTGTGCACTCCATATAGTTTTGGCAGTTTGGGTGAAAAATGGCTTAGGAGATGACAACTTGTCTCTACTTTAATTACCTATTTTCTTAGGTTGGACTGGCATAATCCTAGATTTAAGGATAACTGTCATTTGCATCTGTACAAAATGATCACCAAGTTCCTCTAGAGAGGCCCACACTGACAAATGTGGGGACATATAAGGTGCACATAAGTTGTATAAAAATGTTTGTTATACTTTTATCTGACACATTTGAATTAAATGTCTATAGGAGAATACATGATAATCAGAGAAAATGTGGAGTTATCACTCCTGGAATAGGACACATTGCTTTTGTGGCAATGAAGAGGGAGTAAGATTCTGGCATAGTGAAATAGAGGTATAAAGGAAGGAGGAACATTAATGATTTTGCATTCCAGAGTCACTCCTGAAGACTTTTCAAGGGAAATATCTTGGCGTGGCCTTTGTAAATGGTTGAGTCCATAAATCTCACTTATGATAGATCTGCCAGCTCCTGCCAGGTGTCTTTGACAATGGTTTGATCATGGTTGTTGTTAACTTTACTAAGAGGATTATGGGAACAATAGGAGATGATCCTACCTTTACCCCTTTCAGATAAAACATCTGTTTATACCTCCATATATTTACTTCACATCTACTCTTAAAGTTTTCCATGGGGTAGACAAATACCAAACTTCTGGTAGCACAGAAAAACAGGACAGAGAGTCCTTCTATCAGTTCAGTTCAGTTCAGGCCCTCAGTCATGCCCGACACTTTACGACCCCATTAATTGCAGCACGCCAGGCCTCCCTGTTCATTACCATCTCTCGGAGTTCACTCAGTCTCACGTCCATCGAGTCAGTGATGCCATCCAGCCATCTCATCCTCAGTCGTCCACTACTCCTTCTGCCCCCAATCCCTCCCAGCATCAGAGTCTTTTCCAAAGACCCANAAACTTCCAAAACTATGTTGAATAGTAGTGGTGAAAATGGGCACCCTTGTCTTGTTCCTGACTTTAGGGTAAATGCTTTCAGTTTTTCACCATTGAGGATAATGTGTTTTTTTTTAACATGAGTGCTCTCTACTAGTGATATGTGAAACAAATGTAAGATGAGAGAAATTAGAAGTGAGGTTAAAAAATGATTGTAAAAACACAGCACAAACCAGAATCTTCCAAAATTTTTATTTCTACATTTGATGATAAATGAAGATGGGAATACTAGAAATTCTGACCAGTTCTGCATTTAAAGTAACAACAAATAACCTACTTGTCCAAATATTATTGGACACTTCTTATATATGCTTTATTAATTATTAACATTCAAAGATAACTTTAAGAAATACTAGCCTATATATAATTTTATACATATATGTGTGCATACTAAATTTTTTCAGTCGTGTCTGACTCTTTGAGACCCTATGGACTGTATCCTGCCAGACTCATCTGTCCATGGGATTCTCTAGGCAAGAATACTGGAGTGGGTTTCCATGCCCTCCTCCAGGGGATAATTCCCAAACCATGGATCAAACCCATGTCTCTTATGTCTCCTGCATTGGCAGGTGGGTTCTTTACCATTAACACCACATGGAAAGCTCTTATACATATATACATAATTTTTTTACTTCATATAAATAAAAGTATTTTAAATTACCATTTTTAGCATATTAAACATTTTAACCCTTCCTAGCTTTAGGCAATTATTCTTACCTAGCAGCACTTTTAGAGTTCCTTAGCCAAGCTTCTATCGTACCACTCCAGTTTCTCTAGACATATTTCCCTGTGTGGTGTGTTCATTTGTCTTACTCTACTCTTCAGCACCTGAAAGTATTACTGAACTGTAATATATTTATAAGTTTGTAGGTGCAT
This sequence comes from Neotragus pygmaeus, assembly GCA_006410875.1. NCBI lineage: Eukaryota > Metazoa > Chordata > Mammalia > Artiodactyla > Bovidae > Neotragus > Neotragus pygmaeus. The sequence continues at coordinate 846,809 of SJYV01001803.1, forward strand.
TTCAATATCTTGCAATTTTGTTGTAGTTGCTGTTTTGATTTTCTGAATATACTGACAATGCTCACTATTTTCTTTGTTAGTATACTTTCCAAAAGAAACTAATCATATTACTTCCAATTTTTAACATTATCAGGTTTACTAGGGAAAATAAATATGTTCACATTAGCCAGTCCTGTCATTACTTCCTGGGAGATGAAATAATTAAAAAGGTAGGTAATGAAACAAATGTAGCCTTTTTTGTTCATAGCTGAGAATAAATGCTGCTGTGTATAATTAATAAATATTTTATGGTTTATGAAAATAAAGACAATTAGAGTCCTTTTTATGATGATTTCACAAGACATTTTCCTACAACATGTTCTTTATGATATTTCAATTTTCTTTTTAAAATACTCTAAATAGGTAGGAAAAAATGCCATATGCCATTCTCACATAATTTAGAAATTCTATGCAGAAAAGAACAAAATAAAGGCAAACAGTGGTAAATTAGAAGCTTTTCAGAAGGAATTCTTACAGTCTCCCAGAAAGCCACATTTGATCCTTGGTGAAACAGATTTAGAAAAGCAATTCCTCATTTCCTTTGTTTATGCTTCTTACACCTCAAGATATTCTTGGCTGTTTTCCCCTTAGAATTTGGTGAAAGTATCCAGGGAGATGTGAGATGTGTTTATGTTTATTAAAACTAGCAATGTCGTAACACCCAAAGTAGATATTTTTAGAATAAGCATGTAACTCTAGATCCTGCTAAGCATGAATATTTATTCTTCAATAACTAAAACAGAAATTTAACCAGGTTCAAGAAAATGAGCATGAATTTAATTATTAATATTAAATATGTTCAGAACCTCATTTTAAAACATGAGGAACATATGAACTCATCTAAGATGTCTCTTTTATACCCCAGAACTAAGAAAGCAATTTTCCAGTGAAATTGCACTTGGCAAAAAGTTAGTCTTAAATATTGACCTTAGTTGTATAACATAAATGTGAAATTTGAAGTATTTGTTTTTTAAATATAATAATTAAAATGATAATCCAGAAAAGTAAATGGTGCATAAACTGGATTATACTAGACAGTNAATTGCACTTGGCAAAAAGTTAGTCTTAAATATTGACCTTAGTTGTATAACATAAATGTGAAATTTGAAGTATTTGTTTTTTAAATATAATAATTAAAATGATAATCCAGAAAAGTAAATGGTGCATAAACTGGATTATACTAGACAGTAAGGAAAGGAGATGCAAAAGTAATGCATATGTTGAAATGTGAATTTTGACAGATTTTAAGAATTAATGTTTAATAAAATCATATTTAGTTATTTAATTTTCTTCTTAAAATTATTTCCATGCTGCAAACCCAGATTTGTCTTGTTTCTTTAAATATAGAAACTGAAGGTAGCCGAAAGGGAGACTGGGAGTGCAAATGTATACCTCTTTCATTTGTGACCCCATTTCATTTCTTCCCAAGAAACACATATCTCAAAAGTAAATCAGTGCCATTTCCAGCTGGAAGTACATGGTAAGTATGAAAATGAGTCCATCTTTGACACTTAGTATGCAAATGTATGTTGCTTTCCATATCTGGATATGCCCAGGAAGAAAAGGAAGTGGTGAGCTGCTATTTGAGCTCAGTGACCTGAATGCAACAAATTTCTACTTTGTTGTTCTGTAGAACAGGAATATGATACGTGTAACTAAATGTTCCTACCAGCCTGCTAGTGAGTACATTCCCTCCTTGGGAATGATGGAGAAACCCCTTAAGAAAAGAGAATCTAATTTCAAATTCTTTTTTGAACTCTCAATACAGTTAAATTGACCAATTTATCTCAGAGGAGATGTATTAACTGAATTATTCTTCAGAGACTTCAATTTAATTGGTGTGGTTTTGGACTCAGGCCTGTGTTTTTACTTTAAAAGCTCTCCAGGTGATTGTAATGTGTTGCCTGGGTTCGTGAAGACCACTGGGCTAAATGAAACCCTCAGGATATAATCCTGTGTCTCAGAAGTGGACTGCTTGGTGAATTCTCTTACCCTGTATTCCTATCAATTTCACCTTTAGTTCCCTCTTAGTTCATCAAATAATTACTAGATTTCTTGCTCTCCTCAGATAATCTTACTTCACAGGTGAAAAAAAAAAAGAGAGAGAGAGAGGAGGAGGAAGTGAACCATTTGAATATGATACCTTTTCTTCAGTTTTCTTTGTTACTGTTTTAGTCACTAAATCGTGTCTGACTCTTCTGTAACCCCATGGACTGTAGTCTGCCAGGCTCCTCTATCTATGGGATTTTTCAGGCAAGAGTACTGGAGTGGGTTGTCATTTCCTCCTTCAGGGCATCTTAATCTTCTTGAATGAAAAGCCCTATATTCATTTAACTGCAGTGTCTCTTACTGAGATGTACTATGATACAGACATTTCTGTTATGTTTTTCCAACTAAAGTAGACCACTGATATTCTTGAGGGAAAGATGACTTCTTCTTTCTCACTTTACCTAATAGCATTCAAATATCAGTGCTGTTAAACAAATGACTAATTTACAAAATAAAGGAATATTTAGTAATACTTAAAGTGAAAAGTGATATTTTAATGGTCAATAGCATTTATTTCCCCAAAGTTAATATTATCATTTATATCTTCTTTCCTTCCTTTGTTTTAAATTTTCTTTATGAGTTACATATGTCTGAGCATCCTTGTCTCTGTTGCTTTAGGGGTGTTTTCTGGTTGTTTTGTTTCGAATGTAATCCATTTTCAGTGAGACTATAAATTCCTCAAGGGCATGATTTGTTCAGATCTGTTCTATGCTTCCTACATTGTGTCTAGCATAGCCGGAAACAAAACATTCATTCATTCAAGTATTTGTGAGCATAGCTGCCGTGTGCCAGGCATCGCTAGTTGTTGGACATGCTGATACTAATGCACCTACATCCACAAAAAGTATCACAAGCCCCGTTAAGCAGCAGAACAGAGTTTATACTTTAATAAAAGGGAAAAGTCTGTCACAATGTGATAAATTCTGAATGTTCAAACTTAGAGTAAAAACCATGATTTTTAAAACTTTTAAATAAATTTAATTTTTTTTTCTTTCTCACCAATCGTGTTTGTGTGTTTTGCCTATGCCTTTCATTTCTTTTGGTGTATATGTCTTTCCTAGGTTTGTGATTTTTTTTTCATTTTACATTGTATTGTTCACTTTTCAAGTTAAAATTCTTCATTTTGAGTCCATATACAAAGTATCAGACATTCTAAAGATCATGTGATTATTTATCTATAAACTCCTCTGCCTAGGAGTTCTTCTATTACTATTTTAAAACAAAAGTGAGTTTACACAATGGAGAAGTTCAGAGTCCTCACTCCACTATCTTTACTTTTCCCATCTTTTTATGTGATCAGAATTAGTGGGAAGACTATTAAATCATCAAATATATTCCAAGTGCTTTGTGCTAACAGCACATCCTCTCAGCAAACACAGAAAATTAGGCCTTGTACATTATACAGGAATTTTGAGGGATCTCACAGATTTACTACAAACAAGCAACATCAATCTAGAATTTCTTTGAAATTGCCTTTCAGATGGATAGTTTCTCCGACAGATTGTGAATTCCTTATTCTGATTTAGTTAGTTTCCATTTGTTCATCATTGCATAAGGCTAACACATTTCAAGTGTTTCTCCTTGGTTGTTTGTTTCAGCTGAAACATCCAGTATTCATTTGGTTATTATTTTTATTTCCTGAGTTACATGTGCTTTAGTCACAACACACTCTACATTATCAAATTCCTAGGTCTTTAATATTATATCTGATAAAAATTAGCGGAGCTTCCCAGGTAGTACTAATGGTAAAGAACCCAAGGTTAGAGATGCCTCAAGGGTTGTTTCCTATTTATTTTCACTATTAGAACAGTTGTTTAAGGATTAAATTTTTATTTCCCATTTAAAAACAAAATTTTAATTTCTAACATATAGCAGAATCAAGAATCATATTTATTCAACTTTATTTTCTAAAGGTATATTGTTTAAAAGCAAGGTATCATTGGAGTATTGTTGTTTAGTTGCTAAGTCTTGTCCAACTCTTTGCAGCTCCATGGACTGTAGCCTGCCAGGCTCCTCTGTCCATGAGATTTTCCAGGCAAGGATATTGGAGGGAGCTGTCATTTCCTACTCCAGGGTATCTTCCTGACTCAGGGACTGAACTCATGTCTCCTGAATAGGGAAGTGGATTTTTTACCACTGAGCTACCAGGGAAGCCCATCATTGGGGTATATTTATTTAACAGTAAGAAAGTCTATGAACACAAATAGTCTCTAAACAATGCAATTTTTTTTCAAAATTATACTTTTAATAGTGAGTGGGGTATAAAATATCCATAGAATGTAAATTACTTTGAAACAGTTTGATGATTAATAACCACACTTTCAGTTCAGTTTAGTCGCTCAGTCATGTCCGACTCTTTGCGACCCCATGAATTGAAGCACGCCAGGCCTCCCTGTCCATCACCAACTCCCGGAATTCACTCAGACTCATGTGCATCGAGTCGGTGATGCCATCCAGCCATCTCATCCTCTGTCGNGGAGTAAGCATCTTTTAATTTCATGGCTGCAATCACCATCTGCAGTGATTTTGAAGCCCCCCAAAATAATAAAAGCAGCATTTGTCTATTTTTGAACTGTTATTCAAAATATGTTTGAGTACATTACTATTTTGTTAGCAACAGCTTACCAATAATTAATAATTATTGATAATTATTATTATCAATATCATCAGCATCATCCTTACTGCCTGCTGTGTGCCAGGAACTGAGACAAACACTGGGCTTCCAAAGGTAACATATGGACTGGTTCAAAATTGGGAAAGGAGTATGACAAGGCTCTATATTGTCACTGCTTGTTTAACATATATGCAGAGTGCTGTTGTGCTGTGGATAGTGGCTCAGTCACGTCTGACTCTTTGTGACCACATGGACTGTACCCTGCTAAGCTCCTCTATCCACAGGGATTCTCCAGACAAGAATATTGGAGTGGGTTGCCATGCCCTGCTCCAGGGGAATCTTCCCAACCCAGGTATCAAACCCAGGTTTGCAGGCAAATTCTTTACCATCTGAGCCACCAGGAAATCCCAAGAATAGTGGAGTGGGTAAGCCTATTCCTTCTCCAGGGGATCTTCCTAACCCAGGAATTGAACAAGGGTCTCCTGTATTGCATGGGGATTCTTTACAAGCTGGGATACCAGGGAAACCCTACATACAGAGTACATCATGCAAAATGCTGGGATGGATGAATCACAAGCTGGAATCAAGAGTGCCATGAAAAATATAAAACAACCTCAGATATGCAGATAATACCACTCTAATGGTAGAAAGGGAAGATGAATTGAAAGAGCCTCTTCATAAAGGTGAAAGAACAGAGTGAAACAGCTGGCTTAAAACTCAACATTGAAAAAACGAAGATTATGGCATCCAGTCCTATCACTTCATGGCAAATAGATGGGTAAAAAGTAGAAACAGTGACAAATTTTATTTTCTTGGGCTTCAAAATCACTGCAGAGGGTAACTATGCAGCCATGAAATTAAAAGGTGCTTGCTCCTTGAAAGAAAAGCTATGACAAACCTGCTGCTGTTGCTAAATCACTTCAGTTGTGTCTGACTCTGTGTAACTCCATAGACAGCAGCCCACCAGGCTCCCCTGTCCCTGGGATTCTCAAGGCAAGAACACTGGAGTGGGTTCCCATTTCCCTCTCCAATGCATGAAAGTGAAAAGTGAAAGGGAAGTCACTCAGTCATGTCCGACTCTTAGAAACTCCATGGACAGCAGCCCACCAGGCTCCTTCATCCATGGCATTTTTCAGGCAAGAGTACTGGAGTGGGGTACGATTGCCTTCTCCATGACAAAACTAGACAGCATATTAAAAAGCAGAGACATCACTTTGCTGACAAATGTCTGTATATTCAAAGCTATGGTTTTTACAGTAGTCATGTATGAATGTGAGTGTTGGATCATAAAGAAAACTGAGCACCAAAGAACTGATGCTTCTGAATTGTGGTGCTGGAGAAAACTCTTGAGAGTCCCTTGGAGAACAAAGAGTCCAAACCAGTCAATCCTATAGTAAATCAGCCCTAAATACTCATTGTAAGGGCTGATTCTGAAACAGAAGCTTCAATATTTTGTCTACCTGATGAGAAGAGCCCACTCATTGGAAAAGACTCTGATGCTGGGAATGAAAGGGGGCAACAGAGGAGGAGATGGTTGGATGACATCACTGTATCAATGGACATGGGTTTGAGCAAACTCCAAGAGTTGGTGAAGGATAGGGAATTCTGGTGTGCTGCAGTCTATGGGTCAGAAAGAGTTGGACATGACTTAACAACTGAAAAACAACAAAAATATACACTTAATTATTTTTCCCCACCCCTACAAAAATTTATGGTTGAATCTTAACTCCTAATGTGATGGTATTAGGAAGTAATATCTTTGATGGAGGGGTTGATTAGGTGATGGGGGTGCACCTTCATGAATGAGATTAGTGCCCTTATAAAAGAGACCCAAAGAAATCCCTCACCTCTTCTACTACATGAGGTTATAGTTTGAAGGTTGCAGTAAAGAAGCTGGCCAGGACTAGATATGATCTTAGACTTCTCTGCCTCCAGAATTTGTGAAAAATAAAAATTATTTTAAATAAGCTAGTCAGTTTACAGATTTTTCATAGATATCAGTGTAGACTAAGGAAAATGTTGAACTAAAAATAACTTTAACACACTCTAACTTCTAGTAAAGTAGTAATTGTACTTAAAATTATTTAGCATTTACAACTGGAAAAATGCATAGTAATCACCTTGTACACACTCCTTCATCAATTTATAAGACAGCAAATTTAATTTCAAGAAAGGTTAAACAGAATAAGTAAGGTCATATTGCCAGGAAATGGTGAGTTGGAAACAGAAGGTTGTCACANAAAAATGCATAGTAATCACCTTGTACACACTCCTTCATCAATTTATAAGACAGCAAATTTAATTTCAAGAAAGGTTAAACAGAATAAGTAAGGTCATATTGCCAGGAAATGGTGAGTTGGAAACAGAAGGTTGTCACATATATCTGTGAAGATATTCCCCCTATATGCCTATCTCTGCTCATGCTCAGCTATGTCTGATTTTTTACAACCCCATGGACTGTAGCCTGCCAGGTTCCTCTGCCCATGGGATTTTCCCGGCAAGAATACTCGAGTGGGTTGCCATTTCCTCCTCCAGAGATTCTTCTTAACCCAGGGATCAAAGCTGAGTCTCCTGCTTTACAGGTAGATTCTTTGCCCACTAAGCCACCAGGGAAGCCCCTTATACCTAAGTGAAATCATTTATTTGCTAACTATTTGGAATTTTTTTCTAATAATGTTTGAGAAAAGGAAGATATATGAAATGAATTTCTGATGATTGTTAGTAGGGCACTACAAAAATGCAAACTTTCTAATTGTTTAAGTAGTTTTAAATTTTAAATGATAACACATAAATGCCTCACTCTCCATCTCCATCAAGTAACATGAAATACCATTTTATCATTCAAATATGCTCTCTGTCAGAGATCAGTAAAATGTATTGTTTATCAAAATTATATAATAAATTTCAAAGTACTGTTTATAGAAAAGATGGCCATCAAGACAAATGAATGCATTATAAATATCCATATTTAAACTTCTGTCTATCTTCTTCACCATATGTCACTCTATTAATTGCTAATATCATTCTCGTTATGCATCATCTCATCTGTAACATCATCCCATGAAACTAAGAAGGCATCAAAAACAACCAAAGAAAAACACCTGCTCACCTGCTATATATGTTTCTGGTTGATAAATTTCAGAAGGCTCTTTCTGGTTTGCTCTTGGGCAAAACTTTCTAATTGCCTTTGCATAACAGGAAGTCTTCTGCCAGGGCAAACTTCTCTTGTTACAATCAGCACACTACTATCTTTTTAAATTGTTTATTATAAGTAATTAAATCTTCCCACAATATTTATTAAAACTGTTTATTTAGCAACCATCATGTGTACAAAATATGGGCTTAATGGTCACTATGCTAAACATTGTGAAGAAAATTAATATATGAGTAGGAACCTGTAATATCTGTAAAAGAATCACACCTTAATAAATATTGATTAATGAGGGTCATAGCTCCAAGGTTTGGCCAGCAATTATCTATCATATAAACTTCATACTAATCTTTATTTTGTGTATGAAGGAAATTATTATGATTCTTCATTATGATTCTTCTATTTAATAAAGGCAGCATATAAACAGACAACATTAGAAACTTTTCATGACAACAGACAAAATAAATCTATTAAAAATTCGAGCACTTTAGAAGTGTTGATCATTTTGTTCTTTCTGACATGATTTTTGGTTGAAGGAGTAAGTCTATTGTCAATGAAATGATCAGAAACCACTATCAAAAAGAATATTAGCCTCCAATTAAAATAAATAAATTTATATTTTAAAAATAAATAAATGTTAAATTGTGTGGCAAAGACAGTAAATGTGAAATACTGTTAAAGAGGTGGGGATAATAGATAAATGAAATAGAAAAGAACTTTTTCAGGAGATGAAAGATAAATAAGATTGAAAACTGGGCAGATACAGTTAATAGGAACTTCCTTTCATCTAGGAAGTCAGACATATACAAAAATTAGAGCAGTGAATCTGTTCATTATTGAGAGGCGGATATACACCTTTGGTAAGCATAAAAAAAACAATTGGTTTGGTGGTTTTTGTCACTAAGTCATGTCCAAGTATTGCAACACCATGGACTAAGCCTTCCAGGCTCCTCTGCCCATGGGATTCCCCAGTCAAGAATACTTCAGTGGGTTGCCACTCTCAGGGGATCTTCTCTACCCAGGAATCAAACCCAGGTCTCCTGCATTGCAGGCAGATTCTTTACAGCCAACTCTGCAACCCCTTGGACTATAAAATGCCAGGCTTCTCTGTTTCCTCCACTATCTCTCAGAGTCTGCTCAAATTAATGTCCATTGAGTCAGTGATGCTATCTAATCATCTGATCCTGCACTATCCCCTCCTCTTTTTGCTTTCAAACTTTCGCAGCATCAGGGTCTTTTCCAATGAATTGCCCTTCCCATCAGGTGGCCAAAGTATTAGAGTTTCAGCATCAGACCTTCTAACGAATATTTACTGTTGATTTCTTTTAAGATGGACTGGCTTGATCTCTGCTGTCCAAGGGACTCTCAAATAGTCTTCAACGCCATAGTTCAAAAGCATCAATTCTTTGGCACTCATTTTTCTTTATGGTCTAAACTCACGTCCGTATATGACTACTGGAAAAACCATAGCTTTGACTTATACAGACCTTTGTTGGCAAAGTGAGATCTTTGTTTATTAATAGACTGTCTAGGTTTGTCATAGCTTTTCTTCCAAGGAGCAAATGTCTTTTAATTTAATGGCTGCAGTCACCATCCACAGTGATCTGGGAGCACAAGAAAATAAAATTTGTCACCATTTCCACTTTTCCCCATCTATTTGCCATGAAGTGATGGGACCAGATGCCATAATCTTCGTTTTTTAAATATTGAATTTCAAGCCAGATTTTCACTCTCCTCTTTCACCGTCATCAAGCAGCTCTTCAGTTCCTCTTCACTTTCTGCCATTAGAGTGTTATCATCTGCATATTTGAGGTTGCTGGTATTTCTCTTGGGAAACTTGATTTCACCTTGTCATTCCTCCAGCCCGGCATCTTGGGTGATGTCCTCTGCACAGAACTTAATAAAGAATAAGAGTATAACAGCCTTGTCACACTCCTTTCCTAATTTTGAACCAGTCCACTATTCATGTCTGGTACTAATTGTTGCTTCTTGACCTGTACAGATTTCTCATGAGACAGGTAAGGTGTCTGGTACTCCCATTGCTTTGAGAATCTTCCTCAGTTTGTTGTGATCCACACAGTTAAAGGATTCAGGATAATCAATGAAGCAGATAGTAGACGATTGTTTTCTGAAATTTTCTTGTTATATATATTATAGAACAAATGTTGGCAGGTAAATCATTGGTTCCTCTACCTCACTGAAACCCAGCTTGTACATCGGGATGTTCTTAGTTCATGTACTACTAAAGCCTATCTTGAAGGATTTTAAGCATAATCTTCCTAGCACATGAAATAAGTGTAAATGTATGGTAGTTAGAACATTCTTTGGTATCGTCCTTTTTGGGACCGTAATGGAAACTGACTTTTTCCAGTCCTGTGGCCACTGCTGAGTTTCCCAAATTTGCTGACATATTGAGTGTAGCTCTTTATTAGCATCATTTTTTTTTTTTAAGATTTTAAATAGCTCAGCTGGAATTCCATCAGCTACACTAGCTTTGTTGGTAGTAATGTTTCCCAAGGCCCATTTCCCTTCATACTCCAGGATGCCAGGCTCTAGGGAAGCGACCACACCATTGTGGTTATCCAGATCACTAAGACCTTTTTTGTATAGTTCTCTTGTGTATTCTTTTCACCTCTTCTTAATCTCTTCTTCTGTTTGGTCATTAATGTTCCCCTCCTTTATCACATCCAAACTTGCAAGAAGTTTTCCCTTGGTATCTCCAGTTTTCTTGGAGATTGCTAGTCTTTCCCATTCTATTGCTTTCCTTTATTTCTTTGTATTATACATTTAAGAAGCCCTTCTCATTTCTTCTTGCTATTCTCTGGAACTCTGCATTCAGTTGGGTATGTCTTTTCTTTTCTCCTTTGCCTTTTTCTTGTCTTCTTTCCCCAATTATTTGTAAAGCCTCCTCAGACAACCACTTTTTCTTCTTGCTTTTCTTTTCCTCTGGGATGGTTTTGGTCACTGCCTCCTATACATTGTTAAAAACCTGTGCATAGTTCTTCAGGTCTCTCTCCACCAGATTTAATCCCCTGAATCTATTCAGAACCTCCACTGCATAATCATAAGGGAATTGATTTAAGTTATACCTGAATGGTCTAGTGGTTTTCCCTACTTGCTTCAATTTAGAACTGAATTTTACAGTAAGGAGCTCATAATCTGAGCCACAGTCAGCTTCTGGTCTTATTTTTGCTGACTCTTTAGAACTCCATCTTCAGCTGCATAGAACATAAGCAATATGATTTCAGTATTTACTACCTGGTGATGTCCATGTGAAGAGTCATCTTTTGTGTTGTTGGAAAATTGTATTTGCTATGACAAGCATGTTTTCTTCACAAAACTCTGTTAGCCTTTGCCCTGCTCTGTACTTCAAGGCCAAACTTGCCTATTATTCCAGGTATCTCTTGACTTTTCACGGGCTTCTCTGGTGGTGCCATTGGTAAAGAATCTGCCTGTCAGTGAAGAAGATGCAAGAGACACAGGTTCAAACCCTGGATCGGGGAAATTTTGCATTCTAATCCCTTTTGATGAAAAGGGCATTTTTTTTTTTTTTAATTCTTGAGGGTGTTATAGGTCTTCACAGAACCATTCAACTTCACCTTCATTGGCATCAGTGGTTGGGGCAAAGACTTGGATTACTGTGATGGTAACTGATTTTCCTTAGAAATAAATGGAGATCAATCTGTTGTTTTTGAGGTTACACCCAAGTATTGCTTTTCAGATTCTTTTGTTGACTATGAGTGCTACTTAATTTCTTCTAAACGATTCTTGCCCACAGTTCAGTTCAGTTTAGTTACTCAGTCATGTCCGACTATTTGCAACCCCATGAATCACAGCATGCCAGGCCTCCCTGTCCATCAAAAACTCGCAGAGTTCACTCAAACTCATGTGCATTGAGTCGGTGATGCCATCCAGCCATCTCATCCTCTGTCGTCCCTTTCTCCTCCTACCCCCAATCTCTCCCAGCATCAGGGTCTTTTTCAATGAGTCAGCTCTGTGCATGAGGTGGCCAAAGTATTGAAGTTTCAGCTTCAGCATCACTCCTTCCAATGAACACCCAGGACTGATCTCCTTTAGGATGGACTGGTTGGATCTCCTTGCAGTCCAAGGGACTCTCAAGAGTCTTCTCCAACACCCCACTTCAAAAGCATCAGTTCGTTGGTGCTTAGTCTTCTTCACAGTCCAACTCTCACATCCATACATGACCACTGGAAAAACCATAGCCTTGACTAGATGGACCTTTGTTGGCAAAGTAATATCTCTGCAATTCAATATGCTATCTTTGGTAGTCATAACTTTCCTTCCAAGGAATAAGCGTCTTTTAATTTCATGGCTGCAGTCTCCATCTGCAGTGATTTTGGAGCCCAAAAATATAAAGTCTGCCACTGTTTCCACTCTTTCCCCATCTA